>JAVYIG010001425.1:0-338619 GCA_035222895.1 Strongylocentrotus droebachiensis
CACAAAATAATGAGGTATCAAAATATGCTCATCTAAACCGTGATTAAATACCTAAAACCCCCTGAGCTTCCGGCGGCTCTGCCCCCTGGGCCCCACCTAGGGCCTTAAGGCAGGCCCCTATATGCTCATCTGACCGTAATTAAATGCCTAAAACCCCTGAGTATACGGGAGCTCCGCCCCCTCGGCCCAACCAGGGGCCCTACGCTGCCCTGTGGATGCTCATCTGACAATAATTTAATGCCTCAAACCCCTGAGCTTTTGGGGGGCTCCGCCCGCTCTACCCTACGCCCATTAGTGTCATGTCAGTGTCACAAAATAAGGTGTCAAAAGGTATAGCCTTTATATATTGTTTTATTGATTAGATATATCTCGAATCAGGGGCGGATCTAGCTTTTTGCTAAGGGGGGGGTTTGACCAAAATAATGACGATGCGGAGCATCGTCCACGAGCCGCGAAGCGGCGAGCCGATTTTTTTGTGGGTGTTTATTTGAACCCCGTAAGTGATGTTTTCCTGGCATCTATTAACACAATGGAGACCATAAAAAGCAGTGCATGATAACGTCTTTTTAAATCAAGTAACAGTTAAATAAAATAATGACGATGCGGAGCATCGTCCACGAGCCGCGAAGCGGCGAGCCGATTTTTTTGGGGGTGTTTATTTGAACCCCGTAAGTGATGTTTTCCTGGCATCTATTAACACAATGGAGACCATAAAAAGCAGTGCATGATAACGTCTTTTTAAATCAAGTAACAGTTAAATACACAGTTATATCCAGAGTTATCATGTGTTTGGTTAAGTTACCAGATGAGTTGAATATCTTCTCACAATATTTGCACTTGAAAGGGTTTCTCTCCAGCGTGCGTTCTTTTTTCTTTCTTTTTTTCTTTTTTTTCTCTTTTTTTTCCCTTTTTTTTTTTTTTTTTTTTTTTTTTGGGCCGCCCAAGGGGGGGGTTTAAACCCCCTAAACCCCCCCCGTAGATCCGCGCCTGCGAATCAAATCAAACTGAGTGATGTAATGGGATAACTTAACAATATCAATCTTCCGTTCTCCAAAATAATCCTACCCCGGGTCTTTGTAGACACACAAAACGTATTACTAAATTTGGAGCATGGTTTAACGGTGTTGGCACCAAGATTAGTGGCGATGGTTCGTTCGAGACTCATACAGCCTTTATACTGTTTTATTAATGAGATATATCTCGAATCAAATCAAACTGAGTGATATTATGGAACAACTTAACAATATCAATCTTCCGTTCTCCTAAATAATCCAACCCCGGGTCTTTGTAGACACACAAAATGTATTACTAAATTTGGAGCATGGTTTAACGGTGTTAGCACCAAGATTAGTGGCGATATTCGTTGGAAACTCAAACAGCCTTAATACTGTTTTATTAATGAGATATATTTCGAATCAAATCAAACTGAGTGATATTATGGAACAACTTAACAATATCAATCTTCCGTTCTCCTAAATAATCCAACCCCGGGTCTTTATAGACACACAAAACGTATTACTAAATTTGGAGCATGGTTTAACGGTGTTGGCACCAAGATTAGTGGCGATGGTTTGTTCGAGACTCATACAGCTTTTATACTGTTTTATTAATGAGACATTATCTCGAATCAAATCAAACTGATTGATGTTATTGAACAACTAAACAGTACTAAATGTCCATTTTTCTAGATAAACTATCATTACAAAACTAGCTAGATTAGGGAGTGTATAGCCGCTCCGAGGAACGTTTGCTATTCTCAATTTCCTGCTTGTACTTGGCTTCACGGAGTAATTCGTCCTTTATAATGATTCTCTTCATTCCGGAGCAATGTACATGTACTAATGCTTACGAACGTACTCGTGTACTAGTACATGTGTATATGACAGAGTACGCACGCCGCACGTCTGTGACGTAGGGAATAATGAATATTCATATCGCCGTTAATCTTGGTGCCAATATATGCTACCGAGAAAGAAAGCGGGCAACATGGCATCAAGCGAATTTTATCTTCGATACTACGTGGGACACAAAGGGAAATTCGGCCATGAATTTCTTGAATTTGAGTTTCGACCAGATGGTGAGGCATAGTATCTTACTAAGATTGTATTCGGTACATTTTTTATAATGAGGTACATTGCAGTAAATGTTAATGATGAAGTTTGTCAACGTGGTGTGACAATATTGTCGAAATACAAACACGAATTGTAATTAGTGGGGCAACAATATAGTTATCGCGGGGAATCGGACTTCACAACTCCACAAGTTCAGCTAGGCAGGCAGCGATATCGCTGCGGTCCCTGGCTGGCTGGCTATGAATTGAAGAATAACCTGGCTTTTGGGCTGTTTTCAAATGCCTGCCTCACAGCCTCAGCCTCTGTCATGTCAAGCATGTCAAGTGTCATGTCTCATTGTCTGAATTCTTATCTTAATAAAGCAGGCCTCGAATTACATCAAATTTGGGTAGAGGCAATCTCCGTAGAGGCAACAAAGTCTTGCTAGAGTAAAGCAAAGGATCCGGTTTTCGGCCACTTAAGACAAAATCCTATTTTTTAGACTCTTTACTTCCTATTTATTATCATTTCTTGTTCAAATCATGAAGTAAATATTATTATTATTTAAACAAAAAAAGAATCCCAGAAAAAAAATCACGAATTGCCATGACAATAGTCGTTTCAATTTTCACTGTTTTGGAGCCGGTTATCGGCATAGCGAACCAGTTTTCGGACGCATGTACAAAGTCAATAGGAAGCGCTCGCGCGCGCCGTGCGTTTCCGCGCTGATGTATAGCACAAGCGGGCGGAGCAGGTATCCCACGCCGGAGCTCCCGGGTGCTCGCCTGTCCGAATACAGGCACAGCGGTGATCGGAAGTTGGAATCTGAATTAGACAGACATATCGTGTGTGCGTGGCGGGGTCCGGCTGCATTGATTTAATACATGCGATGAGATACTTTTGAGCTTGCGACCAACACAAAATCGGGCTCTAAATCTGAAAAATACTTGAAATAAAGCTCATTTTATGGTACCCATATTTCTTACATACACGCGTAAGAAACTCGATTTTTCAGATTTGGGTAGCGGGACCGCCAATTACATCGCTAAAATGTGATATTTTAGGATATATTTTCCATTGCAAATGTGGTTCTTCAGTGACACTGGCATGGTATGGTATGTGTGGGACATGTGTTGTGATATTATGCCATGTATTTTAATGTGATTTTACCATCCATCCAACCAATCGGCCGAAAACTGGAGCTGTCCGATTACCGGCTCCTTTACTCTAGGCAAATTCATGCAAAAAAATATATTCAAAAAATTGACTTGAAAACACATCAGACAATTAGTCTGAACCGAGTCAGGAGCAAATTTTTTGAATATATTTTTTTGCATGAATTTGCCTACCTTTGGCGTATTATCGTACTTGTACTTGTCGAGTGCCCAGATGAATCTTCTTTGTGCATGGCTGATCGGCAACAAAAGGGAGTTAAGCCTTTTTTTCAACTCCATTTGTTGCTGCGGCAAGCATCCAGTGAAAACAAATTTGTTAATCAAATTATGGAAATGCAAGCATTACTTTAAACAAACAGAACTTTGTAATTATTCCTGGCTCATTTTTCCTGATTGAGGTGTCATATGAAAGGGCAGAAAATGAACTTTCAAGAAATGTGATTTTCTCTTCGAAATTCAGATACCGCCCTAAAAAATTACTTATTGGTACCCTCTCTTCAAATTGTTTTTAATCACTCATGCGTTGAATATGCATCATATGAGTTGCATCAACTGAAAGAGGAGGATCTAAGCTTTACAAATATGTGTCATCTATTAACTATAATTGTGATTAGGTTATGATAAAACTTCAATATTTCTTGGATTTGTTTTTTCTGGGACGCACTGTTTTAAAAGAAGAATATGGCTTTGACATTGAATGCTATTCCTTTTACTCCACAGGAAAGCTTCGCTATGCCAACAACTCCAACTACAAGAATGATGTCATGATCAGAAAAGAGGTAATAATAAAATAATAATATTTAGCTTTTATTTAGCGCTTAATACAAATGTCTCTAAGCCCTTTACAAATATACTATTACCCTGGTCATTGGATTCAGTGCTGTTATGGGGCCGTGGATCATGGATGCCTTGAATTTCAGAGAGAACAATTTCTAAGATTTTCCAGGCAATGCAGTTTAAGTTAAAATTGATGTGAAAAATTGAAATTGCCGAGTCTTTAGTCTTTAAAAGAAAAAAATTATATTCACTTGTAAGGGCTGAACAAAACCTCTAATAGTTATGTTGTGAATCTCTCCCTTTTCAAGAAATCACAAGTGTAGCATTGATTTTCAAGGATTATTCTTAATTTTCCAATTTTCCAACAACAACAAATATTAGCCAAGGAGAACAGTGTCCTTAAAAGGGAAAATGCTTGTCCAGAATGACAGATAACCCTTACAACAACCGAAATGTACCTCATAGGGGGGGGGCATGATCCATATTTCAAGAAATAAATAATTCATGTCCTTTCATTCTTTGTGACACCATCAACATGACAGGCCTATGTACACAAGGCCGTGGTCGATGAGCTGAAACGCGTCGTTGAAGATTCCGAGGTGATGCAGGAGGATGATGCTCTGTGGCCGCCCCCTGACCGCGTGGGGCGACAGGAGCTGGAGATCGTGATGGGCGATGAGCACATCTCGTTCGCTACCACCAAGTTTGGTTCCCTGATCGATGTCAACAACAGCAGGTAATGCAAGCCAGATTCAGTTTCGACTGGATGATAATGATAATAATATGTTATTCAGTAATCAAAACTGTATCAAGTGACATAACAGATGATTATTTAGACTCATTAATTATGTAATTTACAATCTCTTCTTCCTCTAGACTGCCACACCTCTGCCTCAATATCGTTGTTCTTCTGTCTCTCCTTTCTTTCTCGTTTCTCCCTTTCTTTATTTCAGTCTCTCTCTCTCTCTCTCTCTCTCGCACTCTCTCTCCTCATCTCTCCTCTCTCTCCTCTCTCTCTCTCTCTCTCTCCTCTCCTTCTCTCTCTCACATACACACATACTCTCTCTCTCTTTCTCCTCTCCTTCTTTCTCTCACATACACACACACTCTCTCTCTCTCTCTCTCTCTCCTTCATATTGTTGTATGATTAATTGCAAGACATTTTTGTCTTCGTCAATTGTAAACTTCATGCAACTCAGCCCTTGTTTGTTGTTGTTTTTTTTTTTGTAATGGCAATCAGTCAAGACCTGACTATTATCACCAACGCCTTTCTTTTTAATATTAATTTCTTTCTCTTTTTTTCTCTCTTTTAAAAAAAAATAAGAGTATCAAAATTACAAATTAAATATAGGGCCTTAGGCTTCTCTCTTCTTTTTTTTCTTTTTTTCCCCCCATGAAATGAAATGAAAGAGAAAATAGATGAAGAAAAAAAAATACGACAAAATGTAGATTTTTTGTTGTATCCTGTAGGTTAGCTTGGGCTGCCATGTGGATTTGTAATAAATACCAGGGGGCCGTTTCTCGAAACCGTCATAACTACAAGATCAACGACATCTCGCCACTGTCGCGCAACTTGTCAGCTAAGTGTTTCACGAAGCCGTCTTTGCCAAGATGAGCGACAACTTCCGCGACAAGCGAGTTGTCACTGCTCCGAACCTGTCATATCTTTTTAATTGCTGTAAAGCGCCATCACAAGTCAGTTTGTTGCCATTCCATGGGCCGCGAAATGGACGATTAGTTTCACTATCATTTTGAGAAAAATATAGACGAGTTCGGTACGTAATTCTCTGGGATGCGAAATGCAAATGTACAAAAGTGAGAATACAAATTATACAGAAACTTTAAAAAGCTGAATATAAACATTAAATCACAAATCATTAAACTATAACATATAAATAAGAGAGATAAGAATGTTACACACCGTTTTCCATAGTCGATTCATAGTCTTTTCTTAGGATACCGTCATACCTTTGGGGCCTATGTGCATTATTATTCCCTCTCTAATTACTTCTTCCAAATTATATTTTCAATATCAAATCAATTATATAACGAGTATTTATGAGACTCTAGAATAAAAACTGGCTGAGAAAAAGCATTTTGCCTAAAATTCCTCGTCACAATAAACAAAAAAGTACGTATTGATAAACTATCACATTACGGTATCCTTCAACTAACTTTTGATTCCACTGTCGAAAAAAAAACACTCACCGGTTTTTCTTCAATTTAAGAATCTTTACAGAAATATGCAAATCGTTTGATGATGTAAATATGATAATGACACTATTTATTATTTATTTTAGGAGAATTTATATGTATATATTTCTTTTTGAACAATTTTAGCCCCAAAACTTGTTTTAGGTTATTCTTCATAAATCAAATGGATCGTGACAAAGACTATCTTCTTGAGCTGCTAGTATCGCGATATATCGATATCATGTCTGTCATGGCTTGTCATGGCTTTGTGAAACGGTTTATCCACTTCATGACATCTCCGTAGGTCGGCGACAAAGATATGACTGTCATGGAGTTGGTTTCGAGAAACGGCCCCCAGGTCATTCAATAATATTTGTTTCTCATAAAGTGCTTTACAATAGCCCGACCAAATTGCTATACAGTGTTTTTATAACCCTGGTCACTGGATTCCATTAATTCTGCACATTATTTTTTTACATTGCACATTCTCCACTCCCTGGGGAGAATACCAGCTAGTCGTCTGTTTACTGGCAGGCATATGCTAGTCCAACCCAATTACATTCACATCCTATTGGGTACCCAATTAAACACTCCTGGGTTGATATTAAAGAGCAATGTAGATTAAATGCCTTGCTCAGGGATACAAGTGCCGTCCTGCATCTCAAACCCACACTATGAATATGACGGACAAAGAAAGCGGACAAAATATACAGTACCTCATTCTACCCTCAACAATTGCTATGGTAGACAAACGAACATCCCTTCACTGCTATTATGTAAAAATGTGTAGAACAGGTGAATATGCATGTGACACCTGTTCTACAGATTTTTACATAATAGCAGTGAAGGGATGTTCGTTTGTCTACCATAGCAATTGTTGAGGGTAGAATGAGGAACTGTATATTTTGTCTGCTTTCTTTGTCCATCATGTTCATAGTGCCATGACCATTTAGCATTAATGCAAATCGTACAAATATTACTACAACCAGATTTTTGAAAGTAATTGAAATACTTTTAGATGGAAAATTTACTAAATGTGAATGCTTCGTGATGAAGGTTCCTAATTATGTGAAGTATTTTCACTAATTGACGGTAGTGAGGAAAATCTGCACGCAAATTGTATGCGATTTTTCATTCACTACCGTCACTTCGTGAAAATAGGGACGAATTGTTGTACTATTTTGCTAACAAAGAATTAACAGGGTCCTCAGTCTCATACTATTTACATTTTGGAGTTATACCGTTGTGTTGGTTGAGTCAGTAGAGCGTCCGCCTCACAACCAGGAGGTCGTGGGTTCGAACCCGGCCGCGTCATACCAAAAGATGAGAGTTGTTGCTACCTTGTTTGGCGTTCAACAATAAGGGATAGAGCAACGTCGATCTGGCGCTGCTCAGTGGCTTCTGGGCTCACTATCAATTGGGCAAAATGAATTTCCGTTTAGGTTCAATAAAATTTGGAGTGGACTTTAAAGATTATTATTATATTATTATTATTATTATATATCGAGCAGGGCTTAAATTAATCCAAGGCCATGGCCGTGGATGCCCCTTTGATTGGCCTCAATGCCCCTCCCATTGGCCTTGGAGATTTTTTGTGCCCTTTCCAATTCTTCCTATTTGTGCTGTAATATAGGAATGTGCCCTACAGAAAGGTGGCCTTGCCCTAAAAATATTGAAATTTAAGGCCTGTTATTGTCTTATTGCCATTTTGTTATTTAAAATCTAGTCAGGTAGGTTTTTCAAATCGGCTAAAATTGACACCACTTGAATGTTTATTTCTTTTGTACATCCTCGAGACAAAATATACTAAATATTCAATGAATCTGTACAATTGAAAAGAGTAGGTCATCAAGACTTGTTCATTGTTCATGATTTAAAAAATAAAACAAATTACTGCTGTGTTGGAGCTGAGCATGGGCTTTAAAAACAGAATGCTGATACTGTAAAAGTTCTGTGCATAGTTGGGCGACACCACAGGCGTCATTTGGGATAAAATTACTGGTAAACTAATTAAATTTTAGTATGAACTATGAACTATGAGGTGACTCGTCTAAGGGCGCGTTCATGCTTGATTTTGAACGTAGAATGAGCGATCTGAAACGCTCATCGTAAACGCTAATCGTGATCGCAGTTCCACGGTGTACTGTTTACTTCTCTGGCTCATCCAGGCAATTCTCCTTGTGTGGCCTTAATTGGTCTTCCAGCTGGATTCGCAAACCTTCACTGTGCATGCTACGTAGACCGAATAGAGATCATTGCGTTGATCCCATATAATTATAAATGCGTTTACAAATTGTAAACGCATCTTTTTGTGAGTTTACGATCGGCGATCGTGATCGCCGTTTTTCGGTGATTCTACAAAAGTAAGCATGGACGCAACCGTGTTTTAAACTAAACGCGTAACAGATGCCTGATTCTGGCCAGAAAAAGTGAAGCATGAACACGCCCTTAATCAGTCTTGGCACAGCCTTTCTTTGGGGTTAGGGGAATTCTCTCATGACTTTTAACCACATTGCCCAGATTTGATTGGAACCTATATCCTGTTTTTTAAACTGCCAATCAACGAAGCCTATTGCATGCAAGTCGATCCTTGCTATTTGTAAAGGACATGAAATTGGTTCCCTCTCTTTCTATCCCTCTCTATGTCTCTCTTTATCTTTTCCTCTCTGTCTCTCTTTCTCTTTTCCTCTCTCTCATGAAAATTTGAGTCGTTGGCAATCCCCGATACCCATGCTTACTCAAACTGCTTACTCGAATTGAATTACTGTTTTATAGCAAATTCTAGGTGTAGAAAGAACCTTTTACATAGCCACAAGTTTTCTCATCACCATAAGTAGTCATTCTGTAATATGTAAATGTTTGAATGCTAAAATGTTTTAATTTATGAAGTAGTAATTGGAAGCCTTTGAACCGAGGTAACTGTAGCTGCCTGAATTCTCAAAGGTTTATGGTTTTAAGCTCCACACACATGGCCGAGTCACTGAGTGGTAGAGCAGTGGTCTCATAACCGGGAGGTCCCAGGTTCAATACCTAGCCAATGCGCTCATGTCTTTTGGTATGGCATTAATCCTCATCACCAAGTCCCTCAGACGGGACTGAAAGCAGTCAGGTCCCTGGTTACGTACTTACAAGCATAAGCTTTCTGAGCAGTCAGGTTATCAGGCCTGATAATAACCCGATTTAAATCGGTTCCCCATTTTTATTTTATTTATTTTTTATTTATTTTTTAAATATATTTTCCCCCCAATTTTTTTTCGTCTTCCGATTTATCCCTATTTTCCCCTTATTTTCTCTATTTTTCCCTATTTCCCCCCATTTTCTTATCCCATTTTTCTTACTCAAAAGGGCGGAAGGTGTTAGATACCATTTTTTTCTTGCCCCCGAATCCTCTTCTTCTTTTTTTTTACCTCAAGGGGGGGGGGGGGGGGGGGGGGGGGGCATGGTTGAGGGTTGTTTTTTTTTTTTTTTTTTTTAGTGCTCACTATCACCCCTGGGTAATACAATCAAACATCAAATGTGTGCTGCCTTGTCCAATAAATGTAAAAAGCAGTACATTGTTATTGTAGTCTGCAGTGAGTTTAGACCATGGTTTCAACATACATGTAAGGGCAACTCCCCATACATTACCAATTATTGTGGAGTTCTGCCCATAAATTGACATTAGATATGTTGTTTCGCATGGTGTGATCTAAACTCCAGTAGAACTGTTAACCTAATTCAATTATCAGATATACTTAATTCTTAGATGTGGGCGGCAATGTATGGGACAAAATAGCGCGGACTTGCCATTAAACCTCTGTCACAAATTCACGGTGCTAATGTCCTGTGGCAAGGCATTAATCTACATGTACATTTGCCACTCCATGCACAGGAGAGAAATGGGGTCCTGGTAGAATGACAAAAGCCATTGTGTTAGTAATTGCTTATGGTATTCCCTCATGGTGACCATATGGTAGGAACTAGGAATACTCCTCAGGGAGTGGAGATTGTGCACATTGTGCATGAATGAATCCGACTACCGGGGTAATAATATCTGTAAAGTGCTATATTAATCTACATCATTATAGTTATTATTATTATTCAGGCTCCAGGATTTGAGAGAGGCCATAATTATGAATAACTATTCACCATGGGAACCCTTCTTTTAACCCTTACTGTACTGGGCTATTTTGAGCACCCACTGACTGGGGGGGGGGGGGCCTGGGAGGCCCCCCCCCCTATGATCTCGGCCGTCGATTGTCCGATGAACACGAAAATTTGCATGTTTGTAGATATTTACGTAAGGAACAAGATGGTATAATTAATTTTTCTGAATATGCAAATTTTTGTTGTAAGCCTAATTAATTATGCAAAATGCGCTAATTTTATGCATTTTACAGAAAACGTGTCAAACCCCACTTTTTGAATGTTGAAACTCATTATTCATATGAAACTTCTTTTCTAACACAAAAAAGTTATTTTAATGTAATTAATAATGATAATTTATGCAAATTTTGATGCGATTCTTTTTTTTTTTTTTTTTTTTTAATGACATGCGCATACTAATTATTATGTAACGCCTTACAGGTATATCCGATTTCAACGAAAATGGTATCAAAATGTGCGTAAGACTTGAGGGAAAAAAGTCATGAAACGACAATTCAAAATTCCAAGCGGTTGCGGCGCAATCTCCGAAAATGTCGAGGGGGGGGGGGGCCTCCCAGGCCCCCCCCCCCCCCCAGTACAGTAAGGGTTAAAGCCACACTGTCTACTTGTAGCTACTTGCTCCCTCTATATAGAAAACAATGCCTAACCGGTGACCATTGGTCCCCCATGAACCTCTTTTTCTTATGTTAATTGAGAGCTGAGTTGATGAGATAACCACCTGTCCAGTGGCCTTGCAGTGCGGTCTAATCCCTCCTATACAGGCACAGCGGAGCACCCCAATTACCGTGCGATCGACTCTCGTCCAGTAAACATCATTTGCATAAAATCAACAATTGTGTACCGATCGATGCGAAAAAAAGTAAACAAATTTCGAAGACAAATACTTCATTAATGTGATGAATATCACCAATCAAAGCTACTAAATCGAGTATTTAATAAATTTGCAAGACACTCATGTGTATAAAAAGAGTTATTGATGCACAGAAAATGTGAAATTTAAGGGATAGTTTTGACGAACAAAAACGAAAGAATGAGATACAAAATCACCGTAAAATTCACCATTTCTTTAAGAGCGAGAAAGAATTGCCTCGTATGAACAGAAAGAAAATTTAATAATCTCAATCCTTGTGAAATATCTCTTTTCATAGTTGCTTGATAGGGTCGTCTCAGAGAAAAACATACCCCAATGTCCGAATCTCATCGAACAAAAATAATCCTTCGTTGTCGCAAAATTGTTTGACCAGTCCCATACATTCAAATGTGTGTCATGTCTGAACCTCGCGTGTGCGTTGGCTATACATGTCTTGCCAGCCGACTGCACACGTGCACGCTAATGGCTCAGCTGTTTCGATCTGGCATGCACTGGGCCTAAGACGCATGCGCAGTACATCGCTGAGATCGATGACGTCATGTTCAATGAGTTCGCTGACTACAACTTTTAAAAATGAAGCCCCATGAAAAAGAACGTTATAACCAAAAAAAATACAGCGGAGAAGCGAAAATTTCGCCCATGTATGGATTTAACCCTAATGAATATTCATACCAAGTCTCTACTTTGTGCATTGCTTGATAGGGTCATCACATTATAAAGTAGACGTCGTGTTTTTCGAGGGGCGAAGCTCAAAACACATTAATATCTCGAGTTTTATTCCATGAAATTTCGTATTTATTTCACTGACATAAAATTCATAATAATTTTAGTTAGTATGGAAAGTTTCATAGCGATATTGGCAGTAATAAAGGCGCAACGCGAAGTTTAAGATTTGACATTCTAGCACACACATGTTCGGATTCACGCAGATGTCCGTTGGTTATTCAAATAGAACGGGCCGCTAATGATATGCAAATTGGGGTGCTCCGCTGTGCCTGTATAAACCAGACCTGCCAACCTCTGGAGTTCAAAAACTGTATTCTTTATTCCCAAAAGTTGTATTCTTAAAAATAAACACAGACTATTATTCTGATCAATGCCTCTTACAGTTCCTACATACAGGAAGAATTTTTTTATGGATCATTGGTTGAATATGCATGATTTCGTCACGACTGTTGAGTTTGATGAACCAATGAACATCCCTGAATTGCTGATGTGAGATGCTTGTAGAACAGGATTTGAAAATCGTATTTTATTGAGGAAAATCGTACTGGTTGGCAGGTCTGATAAACTAGTACAGATAAGCTTTTAAACAAATTCTTCCACACATTCTTTCTTTACACAGGGATGCAGAAGGCCTGCGCACCTTCTACTACCTAGTCCAAGATCTCAAATGCCTCGTCTTCTCTCTCATTGGCTTACACTTCAAGATCAAGCCCATCTAAGAGAACCATTCCAAGAATCGCTCGTTCCGATCGGAAAGGACACTTTTTGTATCTTGTAAAAATAAGTTTAAACTAGGATCCTTAGGTATAAATGTAAGCTGAATTGTTAAGGAAGTTGTTTCTAAGTGCCATGTCAAACCAAACAGTACGCCCTTTGCGTTTGGAAGGCAAGGACTGCATCGCCACGATATCAAGAAGCTCCAGTTGTTTCAGCGGTGATCGTTTTGGAACATTCTTTAAGAGTGCCCTGAACGTTGTGGATAGAGCCAGGTGCAGCACTGACCAGACCGAGGTATGAATGAGAATGTCAACATCGAGAGAGGAACAGACTGTTGGACGTGGTTCTTTGGAAGAGGACCATCATGTGCTGCTTCAAGATTTCAATTAAAAACATTGATATTCACTCATTTAGACTTTTTTTTTGGGGGGGGGGGGGGAGGGATGTCAAAGAACGATATACTGGACTTAACACAAAGTATTCGTTTCCTGGCTTTGAGAGTACGCGTATGATGTAGAGTGTTGCTTATCTGGGAAAATGTGTCAAACAATTTGTGATAATTCTGATTTCACCCCGTCTATCATGAGCATTTATTTTGTTTGAATATTTTTTTAATTACATTGGAGTGGGGGGGGGGGGGGGGGGTTGATGTGTAGTTTGCATACTTACTACTGCTTAGTATGTGATTTAGTGTTAGTTTTAGAATTTAAGTTTGATAATTAATATTATGTTGTCAACCTGCATTGCACATATCCATTTAATATCCCATGTGTAACGATTAAACCCAACCCTCTCTTCAAGAACACAACCCGACAATATTCGTGCTTGTATCAACACAATCAAATGTTGGATACCATATCAATCATGGACGATTATTGGTACAGTCAAACCTGCTTTAGTGACCACCTGTCTACAACAAGCACATTTTTTGTTTCCCTTGAAAATGGTTTCTCATTGAAGCATGTACTAAAGGAACCTGTCTACAAAGACCACTTTTTGTGTTTCCCTTGGGCGGTCGCTGTAGACAGGTTAGACTGTATTAATGATAGTTGATTTAGGGATGATAAAACATGGGGTAAAAAGACGTAGCTGTGCGCATCTCCTCCCCTCCCCTCCTCGCAGCGTACTTGCTTTTCTGTGTGTCACATACAAGGTACCGAAATCTGAAACATATTTCCCCATGTCACTTACTGGTAGGATTTGTGTAGGTGGTTTACCATGCATATCAAGCATGAACCTATACAAAAATGAGTATGTTCCACTTATGTTACATCTGGCTCCAGCGAAAAAGAGAGCCTAGAAATTCAAAATATGTTTAATAACTCCCAACCGGATCCTCTATCTACTATGAACAACGCTGTAGGCAGGATCAGCATTTCCATGTGCATTTTTTTGTTGTTGCTTTGATAGGCTATCAATTTTGAGGAAAATGACCCAGCTTTCCAAACTTTTGTTTATTTTGGTAAGATCAATTTGTTAGTTTAGAACTGTGTTAAGATAAAGTTCCTTGTAAATTGAGCCGGACAATGTTTTAATTGCAAGCCTTGTAACGGCTGTTTATTTGTTACCAGTCTGTGTATATGCTTCATTCAAGAAGAATTACTATTACATATTTACAAACTAAGCTCGTCCTGAAGCTTTGTGTTCGTTGTCTCCAATTACGCAGTTAGATTGCAGTATGTTCAAAGGGTCCAAGACTTAGCATTGAGTTATGTTTAAAGGTATAGACCAGTTCGGGTCATGCGATTGCCATGTGAAAGAAACGTTGAGGAATCGATCAAAAAGGGTTGATCATCTAGCATATAAGTATTGGTCAAAATGATAAGAAATTTTTCATAATAAAGTTACAAGCACTGTACTCAGAAAGATGTATATAGGACTACGCGATATCTATCCAGGCCGGATAGATATGATAATTTACCAAATATATCAATTAGTAGGCGGTTTCTCGGCAAGATTTGTATCATCACGTATTAGTCAAAACATATTCTTTCACATGATGGTAATAAGAGCTTCCATTTCATCTTTTGAGAGGGGAGCATTTCCAAAACTGGTCTTTAACTTTAATGTACAGTGCGTCCCAGAAAAAACGAAACCGAGAAGTATCGATGTTCTATCGTAACTTAATCATAACCATAATTAATGAATGATACATATTTGGAAAGTTTAGAGTCTCCTCTTTCAGTTGATGCTACTCACGTGATGCATATTTCACGCATGAGTGATTAAAAGCAATTTGAAGGAAGGAAACCAAAAAGACATTTGGCGGGCGGTATCTGAATTTCGAAGAAAAGTTCACATTTCTAGAAAGTTGAGTTTCTGCCCTTTCATATGACGCCTCAATCAAGAAAAATGAGCCAGGAATAACAAAGTTCTGTTTGTTTAAAGTAGTGCTTGTATTTCCATAATTTTATTAAACGAATTCGTTTTCACTGGCTGCCTGCCGTATCAATAAACGAAATTAACAAAAGACTTAACTCCGTTTCGTTGACAATCAGCCGTAGACGAGTGTCTTCATGCATGGCTGATTGTCAACGAAACGGAGTTAAGTCTTTTGTCAAATCTGCTTTTTGCTACGGCAGGCACCCAGTGAAAACAAATTCGTTTGTTAAAATTATGAAAATGTAAGGGCTACTTTAAACAAACAGAACTTTGTTATTCCTGGCTCATTTTTCTTGATTGAGGTATCATATGAAAGAGCAGAAACTCAACTTTCTAGAAATGTGAATTTTTCTTCGAAATTCAGATACCGCCCGCCAAACGTCTTTTTGGTTTCCTTCCTTCAAATTGCTTTTAATCACTCATGCGTGAAATATGCATCACGTGAGTAGCATCAACTGAAAGAGGAGACTCTAAGCTTTCCAAATATGTATCATTCATTAATTATGGTTGTGATTAAGTTATGATAAAACATCGATACTTCTCGGTTTCGTTTTTTCTGGGACGCACTGTATAACAGAAAGTAGAAACAAATATGTGAAAATTATGTTAGAGTAATGTGTAAAGAAGGGCAAACTGACTGTTTTAAAATGGAGAGAGGGAGAGATTGAGAGACATAGGGCAGGAGAAAGAGAAGATGAAAAGAAAGAGAATGTACTGTCCTATACTGGGGTGGTATTTGGAGGGTTATTTTATATTTAATATGCATTTCAAAAATGATTTGTCCCGATATACATTTTTTGAAAATGTGACGCATAAAAGCTTCCTAAAAGTATTGAACAAAGGCCTTAATAAAACCAGGGGGTGTTTCATAAAGCTGTGCGTAAAGTTACGCATGACTTGAATATGCAGATGTAGATTAACCTTATCAGTATTTCAAAAAAATTAATGCAATGTGCATTTTGGGCTACAATGTAATTGAGATTATTGGAAATAGTCACACTTTGTAAAAATGTCAGGAAAAACTTTGGGCATCCCATTTGGCACTTCATACCGGTATTCAAAACATTTGTAAAGTCATTCGTAACTTTACGCACAGCTATATGAAAAAAAATTGATAGAGATTCCGAACATGACAATGATTTTTCTTAGAAATCATCTATAATTCTGGAATCTAGCTTTAAAAAATGACAACTCAGAAAAAAAGCCCAGTTTCGGTGATGACGCATTTGACGTCACTGCAGGCGCCTCTCTGGTGAAAAGGAGGGTGATTTAGGCATTAAAATGTCTTTAAAAAGGCAAACTATGATTTTAATTGAGGGGAAAAAAGACGTTTATCGGAAAAAATAATATGCACTTGATAATCCCAGTATGTTTCTGGCAATTTCGTCATTCTTAATTATGAAATTATCAAATCGGACATGCCCGCAATGACGTCAAATGCGTCATCAAGCCATGTGACCATATTACCTTTTTTCGAGGGGCGTAGCCCAGCAAGCGTGAGAACTGAAAAAGGATGGTTATCATTTTTGGGGTCAATTTAGAGATTTTCTGAAAAATCAGAGTCTGGAATATTAATAAGTAGCGGTGTATTCATGTTAGTTGGGTTAGAGTGGCCCTTTAACTGTCAGTAGAAATTGTAAATTGCATCATATCATTGGTGTCAATATAAAATTTGAAAGACCATATGTTCAGAATTGTTGATGACAGTTAAAGTTATGTCACTACATTCCATGATAAAATACATGTACGCAGAAATCCACCCGTTCTCTGATATTTCACTGAACTTGTTATTACAAGTAGTTTGAACAATTGTACTCCAATCCAAGAAGAAGAAAAAAGAATGAAAAAGGGAAAACAATAATCACACTGATCACACAATTATTGCAAGTTTTCCATAATAATGATTTTTTATCTTTTCAACAAGAAACATGGTATGATTCTTTATTAACAATAATGGTAATAATGATAATAAAACAGCAATTATCTGCCATTTAGGCTGCACAAAAGATCATCGTTTTTTTAAATATTGGATCCATCTTTAATAACAATAGACATGTTGCACTGTAAAATGTTACTAGCATTGTTATCCCGACATCATGACTAGAAAGTTAATCTCGTTCACAAACTCACCATGTATTCTTTAAATGATGTTAGCAGAAGGAGCATCACTCCACAGTCTCTTACGTACCGTATATAAATTACAAATGGTATAATAACATGGGTCCCTATACATATCTCGTGTTAAATACATGTAATTGACGAAAGATAAGCTGTGCATTCCTACTATTTCATATGATCATACAAGTATACGCAAAAATATGCAGGATAAGCCAAAACGCCACTTCTCTGATGCCTTGTGGGCAGTTAGCCTACAGTGCACTTTATCCTACACAAAGACATTACATTTAAATTCCTAGTAATTTTTGATGGGGTAAAAACTTTGATTTTCTTTTCTCTTACGGAATTTTAACTTGAAAGCAAAACTCACTGCAAAGACAATGCCGTAGAAGTAACCACTTTACTTTCCGCCCACACGATTCCAAAATGTCCCCGATTCCCGTACACGGTATTCCTTTTGTACAGGAAGGTACTGCGACAACGCACATGGTATACTGCACACATTGCATTTATAAAATGCTGCGACATTCAAAGCATTTGAGCAAATTCACATCAGTTTATCAAATACTTTGTAGAATGGTTTGAATTGGACAAACTTTTCTGCCACCACTCTCTCAGAATTGAGAGTAAACGAAGCAGGATATATCTTTCAGCACAAAACTATCAATGTCGGATAAATCATTCATTCATTGTATATCTTTACAATCTTTGTTAAAATACATTAATGACAGTCCCTTTAACAATGTATCATTGCAAACGCTTTTGTGGCCTTGATCCATTTCAAATTACAGGGCTGTATCATAAAACATGTTACTTTTGAAGTAATGATACATCATTCAAACTTCTCTGCAATTATTCAGCTCACTTCTTAATTATTCACCAACATCATTAAAACATCATCTTGGCCAATAGTTCTTCAATTCTGACAAAATTCTATTCTATCATATTTGTGACGTTCATGTTCTATGCAGTTTACTCCTCTCGCTCTCTGCGTTCACTTCTTCATTATATAATATAGCTTCAAACTCTCAAAATAACTTAATTTGGATATAAACATTCACATGCAAATACATACAAAAAGAAAGAAGTATTGGAAAATGACCAACAAGACACATTCTTAAAATACATTTGTAGGAAATCTCAGAAATAGAATAATCAATGGTCAGGAAAAAAAAGAATAATTGTAAGTCCTTCAATGTAAATATATATATTTTTTCTTTTTCTCATCTAATACAACTTTTTCTTGCATGGATAATTCTTGTAATAATTACTGCAGCCAGAACTCTAGGAAATTAATAAAAGATATCTAATACTGACCAAAAATCACAAAACCTAACAATGTGTTTCTAGCAAGAGTTCAGTTTCCCGCAAACATTAGTAAACCTCGTTATAACCCAGTTTATCTCACAGAACAAGGGAAAGAATTAGATGACTTATGTAAATAAACTAATAAACATAATCATTATTTCATTACATAGCACATCCATGGAAATCCTGAGGGAACACACATTAAATAAAGACAAAGTAGAGATATCGCTCACTTTCTAAATGCCTTCATATATGTCTTCTTTCTACCAAATTTAGATTTTGAGCAAGTTTTTTAGATCGACCCCAAACTCGAGTAAAACTGCACTGCGCCATTTGTTCTTCACAAACGTCTTTTAACAAGAAATTTTAAATAACAATATACTTAAAAACATTGAATTCAATTCTCAATGCCTATAGCTATTAATCACAGTGACTTTAAACTTGAATCTGTTCTAATCTATATTAAGTAGAACTTTTTACACTCGTTTTGAATCCCTTTTTTTCTTTCTGAATTTGCAACTTGTATTAAGTACATTTCGCAAAGCACTGCCGACAGTAAAAAAATCTCTCAGTGCAGAATCTATCATTTCCACATAATTGCACATTGAATACTTAGTTTCAGCACAGTACACTATCTATCATCCTCTATCACAGGAATATTTTGTTTTTCTCACAAGGCTAAATCCGATAAGTAAAGGAGAAACTATGATCCTGTAAATATAGAACTCTTCATTGCAGCTTGGGAAAACTGGACAAAATTTAGAACCCATCAATGCTCTTAAAGAGTTACATCCCTTACAATTAATTTCTCACCTTACATTTAAACCCCCTACTCCACCGCCTACACATTATAAAAAAAGTACATATCTACAGTGCAGTTATACATTGAGAATGGGAATTAAACTTATTTCACCTACAATACTTTCTTAAATATTCAAGAAATCTAATTATACCGGTTAGTTTCTATGGAATGAGGACTATTCATAAGATATATACTCAGAAAAATTAGTTACATGTGTATTATAGACTTGGTACTTTTTATCATACTTCTTTCAAACAACACCAGATGAAACAGATGGGTCACACGAAGCGTAACTGCAGCAAACGCATGGATAAAACTGCACGCAATCAACATTGTCAACACATCATACAATGAAACATCATTGCTTTTATACTCATATTTCATAAATTGAATCATCCGGGACTCGCAATATCCCCTTTATTGTATATAGCCATGACCGCATAGAGAGATATTCGTAATTCGTTCCTTCGGATCTCACAGTAGTCATCCAAATTATAATCGTATAGTCATCAGATAATAAAATGCATTCCAAATAGATTTATATTTCATGGCACTTAATCAGTAAATGAAGCTAGCTTCTACTCTGGCCTACACTCGTGTATTTTACAAATTGTGACATAAAAAGACAAATTTTCATCATACTTTTTCAGATCACACTGCAGTGGTTTACTCTCTGTGTTTGTTATCTATGTACACGCTAAAGAAAGAAGCAAGTCTGGAGAGAAAATGCTTCGAGTTTCTTTCAACTTTATTCTCTTTTCATCAAACAATTAAAGGCACATGTTGCTAGAGTTTAGAGAGTGAAAATAAAGTGGAACAGAAAGTTTGGAAAAATAAATTTGATAACAACCAAATTCACGCCCTCCCTTCATCTGCACTGAAATGCTGTAAGCATGGCAGACAGCTTACAAATCTCACAACAAAATATACCAATGCCATCTTACAATTATAATTTCAATATTTTTAATATTGGATTAAAACCATCCAGGTTGGTTGTTGTTTTTTCAGTCAATTTTGACAAATCAAACCTGTCCAATAATACAATAATTCATTGAAATAAACAATAATATCAATGAATGCCTCTGAATTCTTAATGAATAATCTGAAGTGGTTTGAATACCAAATAAAAATGTTTTTCCCTCAACTGAGCTTCTATTGCCTAGCAGAGCTGAAAGAAAATCCCTGTGAAAAAAATAGGTGTTTTGTGTTTTTTATTAACGTAAATCAACTTCTCTAGCAACTTGTGTCTTGCCCGGATCCAGAAGTTTAAATCATACGTTCACACTCGGTAAACCATTGAGAACCTCCACCAATCTGCACGAAATTTGAACACTCCACAGCTCACAACTTTCAAAAAATCTGCAACAATAACACCACAAGTAGCAGTATGCAATTATTTGTCAACTTCCAACCTCACACAACTCCATCTGCCATCCCGACTTGAATTTTGCAGTTAGTGTCTCCTTTCGTCAACCGATGAATGCCCATCATCACTTTCAATGTTTTTATCGACCGTCATTGGTGAACTTGATGTGAACGTGCGCCCCACGCCATCTCAACAGCCGACCAATACACTCTTTGCACACTCCATATTGTTTCTTAACATAGTGCTAATACAATATCTTTGTCAATGTTATGTACACACATTATACTATTAAAGCATGCTGGATGAAGGCTTGCGATGATATAGTTGCCATGGTAACCGAAAGGGGGAGGAGTCTACGCAGTGCCATGGCAGATAGCGTCCCTCCGGGATCAGAGTCCCCTACCTGACGAAGCTACTCGCATCTGAAGATGCGACGCTTGGCTTCAATGGGATTCTGAAGTTTATAAGGGTGAATAAAAAATAAAGAGCAATTACAAAATGATGAAAAGGAATTAATATCTACCTGAATGATCGTAACGACGATGACCGATATTTTCCCCTAAAAGGTCTACAAGCTAGCTTGACCACTACTCCATTGAAGATGCCTCTTCAAGTTTTGTATCAATTACTATAATTCTGTCACAAAATAAATAAAGTTAATTTGGCTATGGAATGAAAGTGGGATAGTCGTTTCATAGTGACAGGAGTTTGGATTTTCATTGTTTATATAGCGCTTAATACATCTCAGACGTCTCTAAGCGCTTTACAGATATACTGTTTTCTATGCACTTAGGTTTAAACCTCACCAAAAATGAGGCTGCTTTCACAAAGACATGCCAATGAAGTCATTTTGAACATTCATACAATAATAATAAACAACAAATATATTGATTTTTAGTTCAAAGTATAAGCAATACAAAGATTAAAAAGAGTGTACGACTGATTACCAACTTAAGTACATGCATGAGTGAAATGTAAAAAGGAATAATACCTTCCGTGAATAAAAAGAAAGTTAAATTGATGATATGATATAATGGAATGATATACTAGGTTATCCAGTACTGCATATTTTTAGTATTAAAATGATGATATATTTTATTAGTAAATGGTATGATAGTGTGTTCTACAATAAAAAAATATAGTGTTAGATTAATGTATATGAAAGACGTGAATAAAATTACATTAATCTATTCATTCTTTGCAGTTCAATACATCCATAGGAATGAGCCTCTATCTACTATGATACGAGTGTTGAGGAGTCTGTATTTCAATTCCAGTTGACTACTTTTCCCTGAGCAGAGATGCCAACAGATTGAGTATCTTAAAAAATCAGATTTGCACGAAAACTCGACACTACCACTAGCGCGTTGGCCCTGGGCCAGTAAAATTTCAGAAAAATGTTATACTGGTAAGAGCGGTCAAGTAAAATGTTTGCTCTTTCATTAAAATTTAATGAGAAAATTGTAAAGCAAAGTTTTTTGGGGGGTTGCGGGGGTTAACTTGTACATGTTTCTATACGATTCCGCATTTTTTATGAGTTTCTATGGGCTTTTTTATCTTTCTTTCTTTTCTTTTTTTGAAAGATGAAAAATCATATTTTAAGAGGTGATAACGTATTATCTTTTTTCACTGTTGTCGATTTAATCCCACTGGTTGGCATCTCTGTCTGAGGTGATAAATACATACTTACATATCACCCATCATATCAAATCTCACTGGTCAACACAGCACCTGATTGGTTGTTGCCTTCAATCCCAGAATCCTCAGGGCTGTGACTAAACTTGAAACCGACCTTGACCCCTTCTTCGACGCCGGAGTCCCCGTTGCCGTGCTCCATCAGACCACCCTCCCCGTTTGTGATCTCTATTTCAGTTTTGTCCGCCGGATGCTCTATTAGCAGGGACGAGTCTACTCCACCCTTGGGGTCTATAACTAGGCTAGATTCTTGGTCCATCTGACCGTTATTGGCATGCTCTATCGAGTCCGTTTCAGGGCTAGCATGCGAGTTCTCTGGTATACTGGGCTCCGGCTGGGGCCCATTATCAACAGTGGCCTCGTCCACTAAGGCCGGTACACCAGCACTCGGTTCTTCTACCGTTTGTTCAATGCTAAAATCATCAATTGCTATGACGACGCCTGATTCTGCATCTGTGATGGGTGCAGTATCCTCCTGCTCAACAACATCGGAAACATCTTCCTTCTTAGACTCCACTGGCTTCTGCTCCTCTTCCATTAGAAGAACATTACCATCCGTGCTCGAGCCTTCTTCTTCTTCTTCTTCTTGGACTGCATCACCACCACCGGTAGCAGCATCATCATCATCATCACCCCCTGTATTAGCATCATGAGTGTTATCTTGAGATACAAGGTTAATTCCACCATCACCACCACCACCACCACCACCAATGAGATCAACATCAGTTGCGCCATCGGTCTCGTCCTCCGCGCTACTCTGCGCGTCCGAGATCGCGGCTGCATCTGATCCCTTGCGACCTCCCTCCACCTGATCGATCAGATCATCTGCGCTATCCTCGTCACCTGATGCGGGGTTGCTACCGATGTTTCGGTTGCCGGACAGGAGATTGCGGTATTTGTCGTTGAGGAGCATGGCAGACGAGTTGACTCCGTTGGTCTTTCCCTGGGAGTCGTTGCTCTTCTCACTGTCAGGGGAGCCAGGCTGGGAGGAATCATCCTAGCAAATTAAATGATTTGAGAATAAGACAGAAGATGTTAACAACCATTCCAATTTACCTTTCTGTTGGAAATGAAATAAATATGAATATGAATATGAATATGAAATATGAATTCAATTCTTACATACATACATGTACATACATATTGATATTTATATATATAGCGCCTTCACATAAACATGCTCAAAGCGCTTTACATTAGTAAATAAAAATAAAAAAATATTTTGCTCTCCAAGTGCATACACTGGAAAAATGCTTACATTATAGAGAAATGTTTCAAGTATTCTTTATTGTCTTTAGTTTCAACAAAATAGATACAGGTTGTCCCAAGAAAGGCATAATTAATTCTCCAAAAAAAAAAAAAAAAAAAAAAAAAAATTCTGTCTCTGAAAATGCACCAGGACAATTTGGTTCATCATCTATTTTTTTATCCTGATAATAATTGTGATTGAATAATAATTGATGAAGCAAAAAGCAAACTTACCTTGTTTTGTGCTCCTTTCCTTGCTCTCTTCATGATCTCATCCACTCTCTGTTTATGGAGAACAAGAAAAATCAATCAAATAAATCTCTGTGTATAAGGCGCACTTTTTTGCCGCCAATTTTGTTTTTTGTTTTTTAAGTTTCAATTTATGCCCGGCGCTATGCCTGGCAATGTCTCCCAGCTCAGTAATCTGTGTGTTGACTCACCATTCGGAAACTACAACAACACTCAAATTTGTCTGTCATCTTGGTTTGAAAGTAATCTTCCTAATAGATCCCAATATGTAGTTTATAATAATAATTCATGGCGTACCACAAGGTTCTATCCTAGGTACTCTAATGTTTTTAATTTACATTAATGATCTTACACATTATTCTAAAAACGACATTGTTACTATTATTTGTGACAAGTTCACAAACACAAATCGGCGCCTTCGACTGCACCTCGATGTTAAATGAAAGTCCTTCCCGCGTGGGTTTTTTGCCCCCAAAATAGGGGTGCGCCTTATACACAAAGATTTACGGTAATACATTACCTTTCTCCTTGCATCCCTTTCCTCATCTTCCTTCTTGTGTTTGGCAGCCAGCTCCTCTTCTTGCTTTTTCCTTTCCTCTTCCTTCTTAGCCATCTCTTCTTGCTTCATCCTCTCCTCTTCTTCCCTCTGAAAATCAAACAAACAAGAAAACACATCAGACTCTGTGTTGAGCTCCATGTTTCTTATCTTATTAAAGGCATTGTTTAAAGGTAAAGATCAGTTTTGGAAATGCCCCCCTCTCAAAAAATGAAATAGAAGCTCTCATTACCAACCATGTGAAAGAATATGTTTTGATTAACATGTGATGATACAAATTTTGCCGAGAAACCGCCTACTTATTGATGTATTTGGTAAATTATTATATCTATTTGGAAATGAAAAATAAATTCGCTCTGTATAGAGCTACTACTACTACTACCTGATAGATATTGCACACGTGTCGTGCACGTGTCGCATAGTCCCATATACATCTTGCTGTGTACAGTGCTTGTAACTTTACCAAGACTGGGCCAAATTTCTTATCATTTTGATGATTCCAGAACCTTGCAGTACACATCAATACTTATATGCTAGATGATCAACCTTTTCTGATCGATCCACAAAGTTTCTTTCACAATGCAATCGCATGACCATAAATGGTCTTTATCTTTTAACAATGTTTCCAGTTTTACAAATCTGAGATGCATGGCCCTACGTGCTATCAGTGCCTGTGATTTGGTGTAATATTGAAGCCCTAAAAAGATTGCGCTTCAAAATGATCATGAAGTGCTTAAAAAAAAAGTAAAGATCTTTGAGCGACCGGTTTTACCATATTCATTTTCCCCCAAAGACTGTAGTGTTATAAAAAAACATCGGGAAAATGGTTTTTGAAATTTCGAATTCCAATCATAAATATCTTGATAATCAAACATCAAGGTTCTTGGCAAACATTTCATCCTTGGCGCTAATACAAAGTGTGGGGATTTCAGGAGAAAAAAATACCAAGGGCAAATTTTCTCTAAAGCGAGTACAGAGAAGAGTAAGAGATAGGTCCAATGTATACTTTGAAGCTTCTTAGGTTATTTTTTTTTTTTTTTTTTACATAGAATAAGCCGTCATCGACCAGCTAGAAAAAGGTAGAAATTGTAACATGCTTGAGAGTCAAATTAAAGATCTTCCATAATTGAATACTGAATCTGTCTCACTGTTAATGTTTGAGCCCAGAGAAACTTTTAGTATGTCTCACAAATGACATCGTCATGATAGATACAGGGAGTCTATACATGTAATAATAATCAAATAGTGAGGTCACTCTAGCATGGCTTGCTGGCCCCACAGGCCACAATACAGTCAGGTGGGGAATTCCGATTACCATGCCAATTGAAGCTTCAAAAGTTGCTCCAATCCTCAATAAATTAATTAATTAATATAATTAAATTAAACAAATAAAGACAATACTACTAGATCATACTTCACTTTTCACGGTTTGGATCAAGGGTAAACCATTTCCTGTCACGAAAGCTGCTGAAATCAGCAGGTTCTTTTTCAAAAGAATAAAATAGCATAAAAAAAATCATCTCACCATCTTCTCCTCTTCCTCCAGTCTCTGTTCTTCCTCTACCATCTCCCTCATTCTATCTTCCTCTTCCTGCCTCTGACGCTCGATGTCGGCCAGTCTTAGCTCCTCGGCTAGCTTGACCGCTTCCTGCTCGGCCTTTAACCTCTCCTCTTCTGCCTTCTTTTTCATCTCTTCCTCCTCAATCCTGAATAATAATAATAATATTGATACATAAGATTTGTATGGCGCCAAATCCACTTGACAATCAAATGCTCAAGGCGCAGCTTGTGCAAAAGATGAAATACATGATAAATATATACAAAAGGGCAATAGGCAAGGTACAGACATGAAAGGTTATGGTAACCAATTATAGGCTAAATTAAACAGATGTTTCTTAAGATGTTTTTTTAACACTTCACCAGAACTGCTATTTTTAATCCATTGAGGGAGAGTATTCCATAATGACGGCCCAGCATGAGCGAAGGTTCGCTCCCCTCACTTTGTTTTAACCCTAGGAGTAACAAGTAAGCCAGAGTTTTGAGAACGTAGCTGTCTAGAGGGAATGTAATGCTTGATCAAGCCGAATACCAGATAAGAGCCACAGATTATTCACGAGGATTGGGTGATGTTAAAAGTAATGTGGACATGTTTTGAAAAGATTGAAATAGATGTCAGGAAAAAAAATGTCAGACCATGGCAGACAAATCGGGAGCACCAGGGGAGTGTTTCACAAAGACTAAGATTGGCTTTAAGTTGGACTTAACTATGGCAGGCCCTTCATGCCACTGTTTGCTCTCACCATTTACTGGCATTGGTCTCTTGAGGGACGTATAAATCGTGGTCATGTATCTACAGAATTCACTTTTTTTGATAATTCATTATTGAAGAAAAAAATATAATCTAAAGATCATAATCGAGAGACCAATGGTGAGAGCAACCAGCGGCATAAATGGCCTGCCATAGTTACATGTAAGTCCAACTTAAAGTCGATCTTAGTCTTTGTGAAATACTCCCCAGAAGTGTCAAGTCTGACAGATATGAGCACTATACAAGAACCCAATTCAATTCAATAATGGTTTTATTAAAAAACAATGCCTCGCAGCCAAAATGCTGAATTGTGCATGTTTACATATACATGAGCTCCATTACATAACATTATATTTCATTTGTTACAATCATTCAAACAGTATTGGTAATACCTGTACTTAACATTACTCATGTGTAGCTACTTAAAATCAATCACTATATATTATTTACATTTTAAAAATCTATTGACAATAGTAATAATAATTGTTGATTAAAAACAGTACAATACATAAAAGACAAATAAGTCAAACAGCTAATACTGAAATTGAAATTATTACTATTGCTATTAATGATAGGAAGAGCACAGAATTATTAAAGCGTTCTCGATCTTGCTTACTTCAACTGTTCTTGTCTCTGGTTCTCTGTAGCTACTTAAAATCAATCACTATATATTATTTACATTTTAAAAATCTATTGACAATAGTAATAATAATTGTTGATTAAAAACTAGTGCTGTAACATCACGGATTTCTCCAATTCCGTTTAACCGCCAGTCAAAACCGGACGGTTTTCGGTTAAACGATTTATTTATAAAAAAAAAAATAAAAAAAACGATTTTTTTTTTTTTTTTTTTTTTTTTTTTTTTTTTTTTTCTTTTTTTTTTTTTCTTTTTTTTTTTTTTGTTTAATTTTTAAACTTTTTTTTTTCTTCACCGACTCGGTCGGCGGCAAGCCAGGTCTGTGTGAAAAAGCGGGAAGGAATTTCATTTGTGCTTGTGAACTTGTCATAAATAATAGTAACAATGTCGATTTTAGAGGAATGTGTAAGATCATTAATGTAAAGTAAAAACAGTAGAGGACCTAGGATAGAACCTTGTGGTAGGCCATGTGTTCAAGTTGGATGAATTATTATTATAAATTACATATTGAGATCCATTACAAAGATTACTTTCAAACCAAGATGACAGACAAATTGGAGTGTTGTTCTAGTTTCAGAGTGGTGAGTCAACACACAGATTACTGAGCTGGGAGACATTGCCAGGCATAGTGCCAGGTGTAGGGGCATAAATCGAAACTTAAAAAAAAAAAAAAAATTAAAAAACGGGTAAACGAAACCGTCCAATTGAAAACGGAATCCGCCATGGGCGGTCGGATACCGGACGGTTAAACGTTTGACTACAGCACTATCAAAAACAGTACAATACATAAAAGACAAATAAGTCAAACAGCTAATACTGAAATTGAAATTATTACTATTGCTATTAATGATAGGAAGAGCACAGAATTATTAAAGCGTTCTCGATCTTGCTTACTTCAACTGTTCTTGTCTCTGTTTCTCTAGCTCTGCCTCTTTCTCCGCCTTCTCCCTGGCCTGTCTCCTCCGCTCAGCCAAGGCTTGCTTTGCTCTATCCTCTGCTGAAAGTTCTGACTTGTCTCCATTGTCACCTAAGGTAACGGGAGCAATCATAACGACACATTAAAGATAAAGTCAAGTTCTGGTCATGCGATTGCATTGTGAAAGAAAAGGTGTGGAATGAATCAGAAAAAGTGGATCATGTAGCAAGTAAGTATTTGGTGTGTACTGCATTTGGCCCAGTCTTAGTAAAGTAACAAACAATGTACACATAAAGATGTATATGGGACTACACAAATGGTGTCAGGTCTACTTACTGTGATTTCCTTACCTTTCTATGCTCATTACTCAGCCAGTATACATTTTCTACCAAAATTGTTCGGCAAATGACATTTATTTGTAATCTTGAATATTGAGTGTAAGTTTCCTTTGATTCTGTGAGAATTCATTTTCTTTTTTTACCAGAAACTCAAGTTTATCTTTAATAATAGACAAAAATATGGCTAATCACAAAATTACATATCACATGTTCATGTATTTGTGTAGATTACCGTAGGATACTATTAATTTAAGAACTATTTGTATTTTGGTTGTAAGTGATTTGTAATTATGTACATGTATTATTTTCATTTGCAAAGTTTAATGGTAATTTAAATTGATATAATTTGTAATGCAAATTCTGTTTCCTTTACTTATCAGCTATTTTCTTCTAAACCGCTTAGAGGCAATTTTGCAATTTGCGGTATACAAATATCTTATTATTATTATTATTATTTGTCTGTGTAGATCATTTTCTCCCTAGGCTCAATTTTTGTTGCGCCATTGAAGCCCCACTGCACTAGTTTGGCCAGGGTGCATTAGACCTCCCTGCAAGGTCACTGACAGGTGGTTATCTCATCAAATCAGCTCTCAATTAACATGAGAAAAAGGGGACCCTGGGGGACCAACAGTCACCGCTTAGGCATTGTTTGCTATATAGAGGGCGCAAGTAGCTATAAGTAGTGCAGTGGGGCTTTAAAAGTTACACTCCCAGAAACACTGCATGACATTCATAAAAACAGCAATACACAAGAGAATAGATTCCTGCATAACAAGAGGAAAACTGTTCTTATATCAACTTTTCAAGTGACCAAGTGCTCCTATTTTAGTATAAAATTTTGATTCATTTTCAGTAATCGAACAATGTTAATTTCATTTTTTTCATTTCATTTATTTTCCACATTAAAAACCAGAAAAATATACAAGGTAACAGATTACATTGTACACATTTGACACATAGAGCAAATGAAAAACAGATACATAAGCATAATGCCGAATACGTGAAGATTTTGATCAAAACACGAAACATGTTTGTCTTGTATTCCTCAGAGTAAAAAGCAGGGCCCCATTTCATCAAACTTGATATCAAGAACAAGTTACAAGCTACTGTTATAAGCTACTGAAATCATGGCATTTGATTGGCTGAGAGCAAATTTGTCATATAAATTAAGCATTTGTTGTAGATAAAAAGTTTGATGAAACGGGCCCCAGGAACATATCTACTCACTGCCATTCTGCTTGGCCTCACTGGCTTTTGGCTTCGCCGCCGCCGCCGCCGGTGCTGCTGGTGCCTTGGCGGCGGCCGGTGCAGGCTTCGGTTTCTCTGCCGGTGTCGCCTTGGACTTGTCGGGGGGCGGGGCTTTGGGTTTGTCGGCGGGCGCGGCCTTGGTTTTGTCTTGCGGCGTGGGCGTCGTTGGCGACTCTTTCTTGGCTGGAGTACTGGATTTGGACCTGGCTGCTGTCTGGCCTGCCTTGGTAGGGGTGGGTTTGACGACCCCTGCCGATGGGGTCAGGGCTTTCTTGATGGGTGGAGGGTTACTGCTGGTAGACTTGTTACCTGTACAGTAAAGCAATGCACATGTATTACATCAGATAAAGGATAAGTTAGGAAATATTACTAAAGTAGTACAGACAACCCAGGGAGAACAAATCAAGGATACCATTGTCAAGCCATTGTCAAGCCATGAACTTAGGCGACATGAGACTCTCATGAATAGTTCATCCTGCCTATTTCCTTCAAAAGAGATTTTTGTGAGTTTTCAAAATTTTGTGTTCCTATGTGATTTAATTTGTTCGCTCCATGAAACTTTCGAAACTGGATTAAACACATAAGTCAAAAAATTGTGCGTTTCGTGTATGCAACAGTCTCTGATTTTACAGTCAATGATATTCAATCGTTGATATAGAATTATGGGCAATTATTTCTCCAGAAAGATCATTATTAAAGGTAATACAAAGTTTTGGTATGGGGTCATGAATTGGGTTCAAATGAACATATTGGAAGCATATGCGATCCTACAATATACAGTGATCGTTGCCGCGGTTGAAATCGAGACTAAAGTTATGAAATTGTAAATAATAAACTCTTTATGTTGTATAGCTCCCTCTCAAGGTCAAGATATTAATTCAGCTATAAAACAATGTTTCTTGACTAAAATCGACCGATTAACTATTCCCGTTTGGAAATTATATATCACAACTACATATTCTGACATTTTTATGGTCGCAGCTACCATTGTACGGCCATAGGCGCTATTTGAAATTTTATCAAATTTACCGGGAGCACCGGTAAATTTTTATATTCAATTTTTCTTGAAAGCAGAAGTGTTTTAGGGGCTAAATTTTCTAGTGCTTATAATACATCCACAGGGGCATCCAAATATATCAAAATGGTAAAGAATTACTATCCACCCAATCTTCAAAATTTCCCAAAACTTTGTATTACCTTTAATCACATTCTAGAGTCAATAGTTATCAAAGTATACATACAAAAGTATTCTATAAAAAGCTGCAACAATACTTTTGCCAATGGTAAATTGGTATTTGGTGTGGGTTTTTTTAATCCACATGGAGTTTACAAAGTAAAATGACAAAACACAATATGTCTTACAAATCTATACATATATCTTAGTCATACAATTATATTAGGGAGAGAAACATTGGATAGAGAGGGAGAAGAGAGAGGGGGAGGTAGAAAGAGGGAGAGGAGAGAGAGAGAAAGAGAGAGAGAAAGAGAGGAGAGGAGAGAGAGAGAGAGAGAGAGAGAGAGAGAGAGAGAGGAGGAGAAAGAGAAAAGAGAGAGGAGAGAGAGAGAGAAAGAAAGTGAGAGACGAGACAGAAAGACACAATCATAAAGAGGCAGAAGTGTGACAATCTAGAGGAAGAAGAGATTATAAATTACATAATGAGTGAAAGGATTGATCAACTAAATAAAAAATCACTGATTACAATAAGGTAGATGTAGTACAACAAGGTAGATAAGAGGGTAGTAAAACAAGGTACATGTAGATAAGAGGGTATTAGTTTGTGAAGCACTATCCCCTATGACCACTGTTAAACGAACATGTAACATTCAAAAGTTCACATGGTGATAACTGGCAAACCGAAGGAATCTACAAATGTCTTCTATCGATATACAGTACAGTACAACTACGTGAAAAGGAGAGTTAGAACGCCACATGCAACTACCCTTGGCTTGTGACTTACTTGGCGTCTTACCGCTCGAATGTGAGTCTGACGACTTATCCCTCGTCGTATTCCTCGGAGAGGGCGGTCTTTTGGGCGTGGTGGAACCGCCGCTCGTCTGGCTGTCCGCTGAAGCATTTGAAGCGTTGGACGATCGGGCAGAGAGGGGCGTTCTCTGCCGGGGTGACTGCGGTCTGCCGACGGTGCGGGGTGACGGCGCCCTCTGTTGATAAAACAGTCAAAAGAAGGTTGGGTTTAAAAGGCCGGCTGTAATAGTTCAGCCAGAAGGGATTAGACCACCCAGCAAGCCAGCGAGGTCACTGTGACAGGTGGCTATCTCATTAACTTAGCTCCCAATTAACATAAAAAAAAGAGGATCAAGGGGGACCAATGGTCACTGATTAGACATTCTTTTCTATATAGAGGGAGCAAGTAGCTACAAGTAGGACAGTGTGGTTTTAAAGCGATCCGGTAACTTTGTCTCAGATTCTGAAACAAAATCCTGGATTTAGCTCATGCTGTAATGATGATTATAAACCTTTAGGTCAGTCAGGAACCCCATGACTTTTACAAGTCGATCGCCTGTCTGATTATCAAGATATTTATAATAGGAAATCGAAACCAAATTTGGCGTTTTCCTAACGGTTTTCATAACACTACAGTCTATTGGGGAAATCGAGTATGGTAACTTTTATGAGGCACTTCTTGATCATTTTGAAGCACAATTTTTTTAGGGCTTCAATATTTCACCATATCACAGACATTGATAACACGTAGGGCCGTGCATCTCAGATTTAACATTGTTAAACGATGCCTTTAAGTGGTCGTTGGCATGTGGAATAACAGAGAAAATATAAGTCATGATTTGATGTCCCTACAAAGAATGAAATATGCAGTATTCCAAACTGGAGGGATTCTAAAGCATATGGTGGTGGTCTGGAATTAGCTCCATGGGCATTTGCTCCAGGCTTTACTTTGACAAAAGTAAAGGGAAAGTGTTGTGATTGGGTTTAGGTTAATTAAGTTGTGACTGAATCTGCTGCAACCACTACATGTACCACTACCACTAATATTTAAACTTTTAATTGACAGTAGCTTTTGATTATGAGCTTGGAGATGGAGTTGATAAATTAGTGGAACTAGATGATGGGGATTTCATTCCCGACTTGGGCCTCGATAGTCTCTCTGGGCCTGCAACTGTCTCTACCACCTCTACCACCACACTACTACTACCACAATTATCACTTCTTTTACATACCTTTGATGATGAGCTGGGAGATGGAGTTGATAGATTAGTGGTACTAGATGAGGGTGATTTCATTCCCGACTTGGGCCTCGATAATCTCTCTGGGCCTGCAACTGTCTCTACCACCACTACCAATACCATTACCACTACTACTACCACAATTGTCACTACTTTGACATACCTTTGATGATGAGCTGGGAGATGGAGTTGATAGATTAGTGGTACTAGATGAGGGTGATTTCATTCCCGGCTTGGGCCTCGATAGTCTCTCTGTGACTGCCGCTGGCGACGGGCGTGGCCCGTGGGTAGGAGTTGAGTGTGAAGATTTAGTGTCCCGTGGAGTAAATGCTGTAGAAAGAATAAAAGGAGAATTAATTATCAACAATCATTATTTTGACTGTGTTGGCTCAGTCAGTAGAGCATTTTCCCCTCACAACCGGGAGGTCGTGGGTTCGAACCCCTGCCGCGTCATACCAAAAGACGTTAAAAGACGGGAGTTTTTTACTGGATCCAACTGAGCGAAGAAATTCAAACTGCTGCCATCACAGGGAACATTAGAAGAATGTACGATGGCATCAAGAAATCATTTGGACCAGTCCAGAGACGTTAAAAGACGGGAGTTGCTGCTACCTTGTTTGGCGTTCAACAATAAGGGATAGAGCAACGTCGACCTGGCGCTGCTCAGTGGCTGCCGGGCTCACGATCAATTAGGCAAAAAGAATTTCCATTTTTGGTTTAACTTAATACAATTTGGAGTGGACTTTAAAAGATTATTATTATTAATTGCTGAACGAAGTAAGGGCATTTATAATCAACGGTTATAGTAACAAGTAAATGAAATAAATGTACATGTACACTTTGCTGGTAGACTGTTAGTGTTTGTTTCCTTGAGACTCGAGAGTACATGTACAAGGCACTGCCTATTAGTCTATGCAGGTTACATATATTAGTTGAGAAATTATTTCAGATATTCTTAGAAATAGTTTTCTAATTCCTGACAAATCATTAGCATGTGATGAAAAATTCGGATAAAAATTCTAATTTCATTACTACAGAGATCTCCCGAAGCAGATTTCTTCACTTTTTCAGTCACAAGGACAGAGAACAAAAATAATCCTTTCCAGCAAATTATAATGTTACTACAAACTTTGTTGTTGCTTTTCCTTTTTGTTTTTTGTCATAAATTTCAGTAAAGGAGCCAATAAAGAATAAATGCAGTCTTTCGCCGCAAATAATTAAGTGAAAACTTGCTGAGGGCGAGACTACATGCATGAAAGAATGAGTCACGACTACATCAAACATCAGGTGTCCAGTGAAACAATTCATCAGGGTTGGTCTAATAGCAAACATTTGGTTTAGAAATCAATTCTTCAACAGACGCATCTGCGCCATCTCCAGGAACATTGTGGTCCATGGTCTCACACAGCTGTTAGGTATACATTGTACAAGTACGACGGACAAAATCAATTTTATTTGATTGATTGTTCCAAATAACTTTTGATCAATAAAGTAACTAAAGTGTTTGTAATAATTTGTATTTCAAATTGTTACAGATTCCATGCTAATTAAACATTAATATCATCCCAAGTGAAACTTGTTGGGTTCGTCAGAATTAAGTGCTTTTTCTAACATTAAAACTTTGTTTACATTATTCTCCTGTATAAGTTACATGTAGTTCTGGGCCCTGTTTCATGAAACTTGCAATCAATAACTAGTTACAATAAATGTTATAAGCTACTGAAATCATGGCATTTGATTGGCTGAGTGCTAATTCATCATAGAAATTTAGCATTTGTTATTGATAACAATTTTATGAAACAGGGCCCTGCCAGGAATTAATCAAATTTGGTTCATACTTTAATTACAACCTGAATAATTCTTTCCTTTTTTCACTGATACATGTATGCGTACATTCAATAATAATATTAATGAAAATAATGTAGAAGTGTTGTGGTCGAGTGGATATGTCACCGGACTGTAGATCAGAAGGTCCGGGTTCGAGTCCCGCAACGGCACTAATGTCCTTTCGCAAGACATTGATCTACATTTGCCACACTCAGCCCAGGTGATGTAAATGGGTACCTGGCAGGAATTAACTCCTTGAAATGCTAGAGCGCCGTAATAGCAACCGTGCTAAAGCCAGGGTAATAACCGGGAGCACCAGGAGTGTCAAGTCTGACAGACATGAGCGCTATACAAGAACCCACTATTATTAATAATAATCATAATTACTTATAAAGCGCACTTATCTAGTAACTTACTCAAGGCGCTATACACCGGTATATAGAGTAAACAAGAGGGAAATGCATACAATAAAAAACACTTCAGGAGTTCAAAGGTGACTTGCTTACTTCACATACATGTACAAGATACACACCTCTAGTGATATAACACGTCAACAAATTTTCAAGAAAAACACATACACGTAAAAGCATGCCAAAAGTACATCCTGTATTAAATGCAGGCTATGATTAAGGGTGCGTTCAAGTGCCACTTTTTCACCCTAGAAACATTATTTAAAGACGATTAGTTTTAAAAACGGTTGCGTTCAAGTAATTTCTAGCGATTTTTTGCCTATCGTAAAAATAAACGTGTTTAAAAACGCAAACATGAAACGCTGAAAAAGACGGTATTGTATCTTGTTAAAAATCGCTTGAACGAACAGAGATCTCAATAATGGTTTTATAACATCATTATCGTGGCCTGCTTCCAGTTTGGCCGACAGTAGACCGTAATCAAATTCAGAAAGCACACGGCGAAGTTGACCTATACTTCCTGGGTCAAACTGCACAGTGTAATGAGCAGTGGCTGGGCTTGAAATGAGCGAGAATCAGCTTTGAAAAATGGCTCTCCCACAGTAACCATGTTTTTTGACGGCGTTTTGATTCATGATTCATGTTTGTGATTCTCGCTTCAAAAAATCTTCTGAACGCACCCCTACGTGTAAGTCATAGCAAGAGATAGTCTTGCGATATTTAAAGGGCTGGGAAAATAATCATCCACTTCCTTGCATCAGCAAACATTATTAACTAGTGGAAGGCTCTATACTGTATGACGACGATACATGACAAACATGCTATTTTGCTTCTACTAGACATCTACACTCGATGAGCAAAAATATACAGTTAACAACTAAAATATCCCTACCCCTTGTTAGTTTGATGTTTTTGATGTTTCTAGTATAAACTCAAGAATGAAAGGTGAACTGGTTGATTTGAGGCATTTGTTGAATACTTTTAGATGTAAGCTTTAATATGTACCATTTCCAAGAAACATAAAGCAAGAGAAATCAAATTTTCACATACCTGTACTTCAAAAATTACAAAACTTGGTAAGGGTATGAATAATTTGGTTGTAACTAGTGCTGTAACATCACGGATATCTCCAATTCCGTTTAACCGCCAGTAAAAACCGGACGGTTTTCGGTTAAACGATTTATTTATAAAAAATAAAAAAAAAAAAAAAAAAAACGATTTTTTTTTTTTTTTTTTTTTTTTTTTTTTTTTTTTTTTTTTTTTAAATAATTTTTTTAAACTTTTTTTTTTCTTCACCGACTCTGTCGGCAGCAAGCCAGGTCCGTGTGAAAAAGCGGGAAGGAATTTCATTTGTACTTGTGAACTTGTCATAAATAATAGTAACAATGTCGATTTTAGAGGAATGTGTAAGATCATTAATGTAAAGTAAAAACAGTAGAGGACCTAGGATAGAACCTTGTGGTAGGCCATGTGTTCAAGTTGGATGAATTATTAATATTAATTACATATTGAGATCTATTACAAAGATTACTATCAAACCAAGATGACAGACAAATTGGAGTGTTGCTGTTCTAGTTTCAGAGTGGTGAGTCAACACACAGATTACTGAGCTGGGAGACATTGCCAGGCATAGTGCCAGGTGTAGGGGCATAAATCGAAACTTTAAAAAAAAAATTATAAAAAAAAAAACGGGTAAACGAAACCGTCCAATTGAAAACGGAATCCGCCATGGGCGGTCGGATACCGGACGGTTAAACGTTTGACTACAGCACTAGTTGTAACTGTACATGTATCTATTTCACGGAGTATACAAAAAGTATGCAATGTTCATTATCTTTCATCTTACTAGGGAGATTTTGCCATGATTCCTAAAATTGTGCATAACTACTGTAAAAGTGCATGTTTAGCTACAAGTATTTGACCTTAAATGGACAAGACACTAATCATTTTTAATATTTGAGTTAAAATTATTACAACATATTATGTTAAATGATTATGTGTCTAATATGTTTTGGGGGAATCCTGGACTTTCTCCCTAATGATAGTCGTTGGAAATACATCTTAATCATGTACGTCTTATTATGTTTCATGTCTCTGTGTTAATGTGTGTGTGTGCGGGGAGGGGGGGGGGGGGTGATCCTTGCCAGGGAAAAAAATACTTACAAATTATTTTTTTTTGGGGGGGGGGGGGGCTACTTTCAAACTTGCTTGCATGAAAATAACACTCTTTAATTTGTTTTGCATTGAACTCTATGCACATTTTTGGGGGCTCTTTTATGACTTTTGGGGGCACTTTTTAGCGTTTCGGGGGCTAATTTGCCCTGAGCCCCCATGTATTTTTTTCACTGTTCCTTGCTTGCCCCCCCCCCTCCCCCATTTTTATATTAGACTGTTGCACAGCTGTCAACAAGGGCCACTATTTGTATCAACCAATAATTGTTGAAAGCTGGTCATACCAGCAGTCTTTGTAAGGAGAAAGTCACAAATAGGCCTATGATCACTGTTCACATATTATGTCTTTTATTCTTGCTTGAAACATTTGACAGACAAGTCGAGGTTGATGACCTACAAAATGTATGTGATGCATATGATGAAACATTCATAATGTCCCAATTATAACAACCATCTGGATCGGCAGGGAATAATCACTGATCATCATTCCATTGGCCTTCACAAACCATTTACATATTGTCTCAGATTCTGAAACAAAATCCTGGATTTAGCTCAGGCTGCAATCATAATTATAAACCTTTTGGTCAGTCAGGAATCCCATGACTTTTATCAAGATATTTATGATTGGAAATCAAAATTTCTTTTTTTTGTTTGCCCAACGATTTTTTTAATTATAACAGTAAAACCGGTCACTCAAAGATATTTACTCTTTTGAGGCACTTAATGATCATTTTGAAGCGCAATTTTTTTAGGGCTTCAATATTACACCATATCACAGACACTGATAACACGTAGTGCCGTGCATCTGAGATTTAACAGTGTTAAACGATGCCTTTAATATATGGACCACTCAGTTCCAGCAGGGAATGGGTTAACTCTATGATGAGTTGACACCCTTCTGGCTCTCCACAGACAATGCCGTCTGATCAGAGCCAGAAGGGCTTTAAATCTTTGTAAAAGTATATGAGTAAAGGTCCTTTTGGATCTCACACATGGGGGGGGGGGGGGGGTGTTTCACAAAGATAAGTTGGAACTTAAACATTATGTAGAGCCATTTGTAGCCTTAAAGACCGTCGACACTACTGGGCCAGAAGGGATTAGACCACACAGCGAGGTCACTGACAGGTGGCTATCTCATTAACTCAGCTCTCAACTAACATAAGAAAAAGAGGAGCATGGGGGACCAACAGGCACCGATGAGGTAAGTTTTCTATATAGAGGGAGCAAGTAGCTACAAGTAGGACAGTGGGGCTTAAAATAAAATATATTCAAAAGAAAAACATTCAAGTATTTTAGACTTTTCATGAATTCCACATCAAGAACATGAAATCTCCCATGGTAATAGAAAACATGAATGATTAGAATCAACATTTTATGCCTTTTAAAATAACTTTTACAAAATATTTTCAAAGATGCTAACGGCTTTCCATACTTGTTAAGTCCAACTTGGAGATAAGTTCAACTTAGGATACAATACAATACAATACAATAAAGTCATTGCTATAGCGCTCTTACAAACTAACTGCTGTTTCACAGCGCTTTACATAAAAGTTATCAAAGCATCTATTGTTAATCATGGTCACAGAGGAGAGTTTTGAGACATTTTCGGAAGACATCCAGCGAAGGTGCTAATCGAATAAAACGTGGATCTTTGTGAAACACCCCCCCCCCCCCCCCAACAACACAATGATTGTCCCCTGGGAGCAGAGCGAGCATTATCACTGATTAATGTAATGGTCTGCTTGGGGCAGGGGAAACATATGATAAGAATGTGCCAAGATTAAAGAATTCAGAATTTGGATCTCTTTTTTTTTTACCTTCAAAGTCTAGACTCCCATGAGACTCCTGAGTAATTAAGATATCAGCGCATGTCAGTGTCGTCTGGATAAGTAAATGATGGACCATTTAAAGGTGTCTGCACTAGTTTGGCCAGGGGGGATTAGACCTCACTGCAAGGTCACTGACAGGTGGTTATCTTATCAAATCAGCTCTCAATTAACATAAGAAAAAGGGATCATGGGGGACCAACAAGCACCAAGTAGGCATTGTTTGCTATATAGAGGGCACAAGTAGCTATAAGTAGTACAGTGGGGCTTTAAGTACGGTAAAACTATTTAGGTTTTTTTTTCGAGGGGGTGAAGTGATTGAGATTAGATGGTAATAATTTTGAACTGAATTGAAAGGAGGAAGGCAATTAAAGAATCAACTTAAAATATTTTGTTCTGTTTTTGTTTTTTGAAGTACCCGGTAGATAGATGGGTGGTCCTAGCAATCATTGGGTCATACTAAAGTATTACTCTTAATGAGGAATGATTAAGGGTATTTTAATCATATTCATAAGAAGGAAAAGGTTGATTCAAATTATCCAATTATTCATTCATCCCTTCTTAGCATCCCTCTTTTTGCAAAAGTGATAAGGAATTAGGATATCAGAGAAAGAATATTGTGAAAAGTAAAACTCCCTTTCCTGTTTTTTTTTTTTTTTTAAATGGTGGATGATCAAATAATAAAATATTCAAGTGATCTGATCTGCATTATTTTTTGTTTTTTGTTTAAGTTTTATGTTTTTAAAGTTTTAACTATAGAATGTAATTTTGTTGCAATGTGAGGCAAGCACTGAATGATTAATGATTAAGTCAGAAATATGAAATTAAATACAAAAAATTTAACAGCTTTCTAAAAGTTTTTAAAAAAGGAGTAGATAATATGAAGGCATACAATGTGTGATACTGATAAACAAACATGCAGTGCAAGAAAAAACGAATTCTGGACGATAACAAATTTTGTGTCTAGACTGTTTAAAATGTACAGTATGCACAGACTTCCACCACAACCTATACATCCATGACTATATCTACATACTTGTATGAATGATTCACGTCCTTGAAAACAGTCATAAACATACACAATACAAGATACTGGTATTATTTCAGGATTTTTTTTTTTTTTTTTTTTTTTTTAATTCTTAGCATCAAATGCACTATAGTCATGGAACAAAAGTAGATGCAGTGATAGATGAAGTTTTTGCCCCCTCTGCAAAATCTCTGAAATATTTGTTGGGGCTCAGAATAAAAATTTTATGAACCAAACCATAAATTGTAGAATTGTTTTTGTAGAATAATTGTTGCCAAATTGCAAAATTTCAATTTTTGCCGCAGCAGGTCTTTGTAACATTTCATTGCTTTATGTATGAAAGAGGCTAGTATGGATCGAATGCAGAACAATTTCTTTCTGAAGACAGTGTTCATTGTCGCACAGATACATGTACAATCTACAATGAGACACACACAAGATAAGTTGTTTCACATGTTACCTTTTGGTCTCGGTCGTTTGTAAGATGCTTCGGATATAAATAAAACAAACATTAAGAATAAATGTTATCTTTTTTTTTAAAGATCAAGTAAATCATCGCTTAATTTTTTCTAAAAATAATTATAAAGATTATTTAAAATAAAAGTAAAGGGCATTTATAAGTGATGCTGACATACATGTATAAATTGAAAAGAAGAAGACATTTTTAAATACAGAAACATAATATTAATCAGGTAATGTAAAATAGGATGCATGAAAATATGGGTAGTATATTGTGATTTGGGTCAATATCTAATTCCACCCAAATTGGGCAGAGAGAGAGATATCATGGCTATAAAAAACAAAAGTAAACAAATTTATCCAATTAATCAGTATACATTTACAATCTGCATATAAATTATATCGAGTAAGAAAATTATTTGAAGAAACCTCTAATTTCACTTGTCATGATGCACATCTACATGTACAACAGAGGGCAGGGATACCAAAATATCAATCCTTGAAACATTCCCGTTGACATTTAACTTCACATCAGTGGTTAAATAGGAGCTCTAATGACAACTACTGCAATCAGCTTTTCCTATGAAACCACAAAGAGCAACTGCATGTTAAATGGTGCATGAAATATGAATTCACTATTCAAATGCATAAAATGCAGCTACATGTACAGGATGAACGAATATAGATTCAGTTTTCATGCGTAAATGATAGATCGTCAAGGCTCTGCTAAATCAACTGCAAACGAGGTGGTGACTTTCTGATGGACAGGGGTGAAAATGACACTTTGGATCTAAAGCTTCGTATTTTTTCTGACAGTAAACAAATTCCTATTCACACGTCGTCGGTGGTCCACATTGGAACTAGGTTGCTGTTATTATAGTAGGGCCACCGTTTCATGGACCTTTTTTAATCAATAACAAGAAAACAAGATACAGTAACTTGTAAAAAGAAGTTTGGCACTTGTTATCAAAAAGTTTTATGAAGCAGGGTCCTGGGCCCTGTCTTACAAAGAGTTGATATCAATTGCAACTTATTTGCGATTAATATCAATCGCAACTATGACATGAGAGATAGGAGACTAAAAACTTGTGATTGATTTGGATCAATCATAACTCTTTGTAAGACAAGGCCCTGGTCTGCATTTGATGCTGATAAAAACTTTGGAAGAGAGGGGAAATGGAATAAATAATGATACGGCTAAAACATAAATGACTGAGTCAAGTTTCGCAGCTCCAAAAGGAAAGAAATCTCTGAGCACAAGCTACACGCTATGAACATTTAAGCAAAAACATGTAGTTTGCTAAATATTTGTACTTGAAACAAAAAGGTCAAAACAATTTTTTGTAAAATAAACTAAGATACAATGTACAATGTATCATATCCAGACATACTTTTCCTATGTCTGGTAAATGTTTCAACAAACTCATTTTTCTCTAATCCCTGTGATTTGGCAAGAGTGTTAATACAGAAATTACTATCTTAATAAAACAGTTACAAGCAGAAGCATAACAACTTTATAAACAGGCCTACAATAACATGTACCTTCAAAGGGTTGGCAAAACAAAAATGTTTCTGGCACACAGAACCCACGGTTTATACGTGCGGCTACAATGCACCAGCCTATGGCCAAGACGATGAACACGCCCACACTGTGCAAATCAGCAATGCCTCAGGTTCTTGAGAACGGACTCCTCCAAGCGTATGGGCTTTTTATTATAAGTCATGTAAAAGATATTGAAGATACTGCAAGGAATGGGAATAAGAACTTTGATTTCAAGTCTGTGATTGTCACGGTGCACCCAAACGGGAGCTTTCCACGTTCCTAAAGCAAGGAGAAGCGCAAGTAAGAAAGCATAGAGGACAAACGAACACATCTTGAAGATGAGAGACGCTCCACTGATACCACAACGCAATTAGGTTCCAGTTGATGAGAGATGTTAACAGTCTTCCAAGAAGTTGGCAAGAATCATTGGACTTCACTTTGAAGAAAAAAATGCAGCATCACTTAAGTAGTGGGGCTCTCCAGTCTTAGGCAGGGGCTCCTCACACTAATTCTTGTATTTCTTGCTGTGTTCAGCATTTATTTAAGTAACTTTTGAGTGTCAGATCGAGTGACCTCTATGATATTGTAGAGAAATATAGGCTTTGGTGTCTGTGGCATTGAGCATTAGATAACTGCCTGTCAAGAACGAAGTACACAATCAGCAGAACAAATACCACTGTCTAGATTTTAGAAGTCTCCGGACACTGCAAACATCAATGCCCTTGCGCATAATTACATTGACTCATTAGATCAATTTGAATCTTGTATTCAACTGGTTTTAAGGTCTTTTTATTGTCCACATGTTTACTGCCAACTTTATGTAAAACATATAAGGTGGCACATAAGGGGATATGAAATGGTAAACAACATACTCCAATGCCACTGGTCTGTCTCCATATTAAAGCGGACTGCACTACTTGTAGCCACTTGCGCCCTCTATATAGCAAACTATGCCTAAGCGGTACCGCTGGTCCCCCATGATCCCCTATTTCTGAGAGCTGATTTGATGAGATAACCACCTGTCAGTGACCATGCACAGAGGTATAATCTCTCTTGGCCAAACTAATGTTGATAGGCTTTAAAAGGATTTTATAAGGTTGAACATAAACAAAAAAACAATGTTCATATATATCATCAAGGCATTGAAAGATAACAGTTGGTCTTGAGACAGGATCGCAAGGCCATGCATAATCTTTGATGGTCTACAAATGAACATGTTTCGACTTTAAAGTATTGGAAACGCCCCAATTTCAAAAAATGAAATGGAAGCTCTTATTACCAATCATGTGAAAGAATATGTTTTGACTAATACATGATGATACAAAATTTGCCGGGAAACCGCCTACTAATTGATATATTTGGTAAATTAGTTTATCTATTGGTGTGTGAGAGATAAATGCATGTGTCGCGCAAGTGTGTGTAGTCCCATATACATCTTTCTGTGTACAGTGCTTGTAACTTTACCAAGACTGGGCCAAATTTCTTATCATTTTGATGATTCCAGAACCTTGCAGTACACACCAATACTTATATGCTAGATGATCAACCTTTTCTGAGCGATTCCACAACGTTTCTTTCACAATGCAATCGCATGACCATAACTGGACTTTATCTTTAAAATCATGCAAAAAAGAATGAATTAGACTTCTGAAATGTGAGTTGACACATTAAACCAATAACTTAAGTCTTACAATTGCAATGTTATCAAGAACTCAAGGAAAAGCCGATCTTGGTCTAGGCCAAAGGTACCATGATTGCAGCAGATGAAAACTAGACATTGCATCGTGTCACGTCATGCGCAATATCACAACTGAAAACTGCGCAATGAGTGTTACTTGGTTTTTCTAAGTGTATATTTAGAGGTGGCCAAATCTTGGCAATGCCATGATATCCCCTTAATTTACATTACACTTGTCCTGTATGCTGCTGTTACATGATATCCCATAATGTAACAGATGAATTGAAATCTTAAGAAACTTCATATGAATGTACTCTTACGCAAATTTTGGCAACATTATATGTACTTCAAACTCTAATCTTAAAAGCAACATAAATGAAAGAAAGAAATTAAATTAATAGTGATACCTTCAAATGGTTGCCAAAATAACAGAGTATCTTGGTGCGTGGAATCCATGGCTACAATCACGACGATCAGTGCTGGGTATGCTAATTGGCAACTCACAGATATTCGTTTTGGGAAATACTTATGCCTGCCTTCACTCTCCTCCAAACCTTCATATCACAGGATTACGTATTGTTTTCATGGATTGTATCTTTCAAAGGCAGATAATAACAAAAGGACTTCACTGTCAAGTAGCATCACGATTGGAGTCGTCGATACAGCTCTTTCCAAAACAAAAGACAAATACAATGGCAAGCACAAGAACATGCAAAAGTACAATCGAACTCATTACGAAAGTGAAAGGCTTTAATAAAAGCTGGATGAAATTCACTTAGAAAAGATAACGGCATCTACGATCGCCACTGGAATGATCACAAGAGCACAGAGATCAGATAGAGAACCATGTAGTATAATAAATCTAAAAGACGACAACAAAGTCTGCACACTCTTCGATATTCAGCCAGTGTTTGAGAGGTTCACACACAATGTTTAGTAGCTTTGAAGCATTTCATGAAAGCATTGTAGTTTTGAAAGTACCAGAATCCTATGAGTAACTGAGTAAATAGTACATGTTCAATATCCATCTGCCAAGGATACATTTAACAAACATCAGGACAAAGAACCTCTGTCAATATAAATGTATCACATATTCCAAGGACCAGCAAATAATTATTGTTCTAAAACATGGTCACGTTGATCTTTGTTCTCGTCTCGAACGACTTGGTAGTCCTCAACTTGCTCTGGTAAATCCTGACAATAATGGAGTGACCAACTGCACTATGTTGCTACACAGTCCAATGTCACCGGCTTCTGAAGGATAGAACTGTTGAAACAGAAGCACGAGGATAGAGTTCATAGAATATGACGTACGTCTCACGGCAAATACAGATAATTCTTAGTCTTGACTGGCGGTCAAAGGCAATTCTTGATAAGGGCTTTGCTCCTTCCTTATCAGTGTCGTACCACTGCAGCATCAGAGCTAAAAATGAAAGGTTCAAGACACTGAACCATCAACATTGGCCCTTAGATGGACCAAGTCCAAATACCATAGTATTAAACAATATACGCATCAAGGCATTATGGACGATTGGTCACGACAAATGGAAACTTGCTTTCCACAAGTGAAACAGAATGCCACGACTGCAATATTATCACAACTAAAAATTACCGATAAATGTGCCTTCTGACACGTAAGCAGACTCCACCTCTTCATTTCAGTGATACTACATTATTCTAATAATAACCTGATAATATATTTAAAGGGCTACACACATGTTTACCCTCAGACATCCCCATAGCATGATGGGAAAAGAATTTGCCCAGCCTTTTTAAATGTATTTCACATCATGTACATGTATATGGCTATCAGATAAACTCCACCATGAAATGGAGTACACATACATGCAAACAAGAAAATGTCTTTTTTTTAGTAGTATGCAGAAGAAGTATGTATATAATGTATTCCCATTTCTTTGTTCTCCAAATTGTCAAACACTCTATATTAGCCTATGGCTCATTCCTCTCACCCTCATTTCAACTGCTCCCCCTCCCCCCCCCCCCCCCCTTCCCCCTCCAACCCTCCAACAAAAAAAGACGGTCCTGTCCTTGGATATTTTCTAGACAAATTAATATATAAAATTGATTGGGGGTCTAAAACAATGATAAAGGGAAACTTATTATTTGTAATTACAGTATTGGAGAAGTCTCTACAGTACATGTATACATCCTTTAAAGCCATTATTACAAAGTTCAAATGCAATGTTCTGCCCTATTCATCAGTCTACATCTATGTTTACTCTCAAAACAATGCTATCAGCAATATGACATTCAATATGGAAAAGCTTGGACCGGATTCCGTCTGCATTTGTTTTACAATCTCAAGTACTTGATATTCAAACAATTGAAGTCGGCTTATACTACGCTCCGACGGTCACATGACAACCACTCATGGGCCCATTAATGGTGTGGTTGATGCCTGAATACTACATGATGAATTGGCTGAATGTACATTCATGATAATTGCCAACATTGGAAAGAGGGGAGGGATATAATTCTGCTTCACTCATTTGCTGTATGCTTATAACACAAAAGCAGGGAAAAAATACACGGGGGGCTCGGGGCGAATTAGCCCCCGAAATGCCCAAAAGAGCCCCCCAAAATCAGAAAAGAGCCCCCGTAAATTTTGCATAGAGTTCAATGCAAAACAAATTAAAGAGTGTTATTTTCATGCGAGCAAGCTTGAAAAGTAGCCCCCGAAATGTTTTAAGTAATTTTTTCCCTGCAAAAGAATTGAATGAGAAGGCTATTAAATATGTGTTAAAATATCTGAGACAATTCCCTTCTTGCTCCAAACAGATAAAGTAACCATGTGTTAAAGGTAAAGACCAGTATTGGAAACGCCCCAATTTCAAAAAATGAAATGGAAGCTCTTATTACCAATCATGTGAAAGAATATGTGTTTTGACTAATACATGATGATACAAATTTTGCTGAGAAACCGCCTACTAATTGATATATTTGGTAAATTAGTGTATCTATTGGACTGTAAGAGATAAACGCACGTGTCGCCCACGTGTGCGTAGTCCCATATACATCTTTCTGTGTACAGTGCTTGTAACTTTACGAAGACTGGGCCAAATTTCTTATCATTTTGATGATTCCAGAACCTTGCAGTAGACACCGATACTTATAATGCTAGATGATCAACTTTTTCTGATCGATTCCACAACGTTTCTTTCACAATGCAATCGCATGACCATAACTGGTCTTTATCTTTAATGGTTTACTCTTTTGAAATTGTTGAATGAAGGACACAATTTTCAAATGAGTGCACCTGAAGTCAATAACTCTAATTCATAAAAATAGCCTGCATAACAATTATTTTTGTAATTGTGAGGGTATACAGTATAAACATACCTTGTTGGCCAACTCTGTATGTAATAGAAACTGCAGTATTGACCCTTACTGTAAACATGTACCACTGAGAAGAACAAAAATACTCTTTGGTCATAGGCTTTCACAGCTATATTTGTGAGATTTCCTCATATTCATGGTGTAAGGACCCATTTTATATTTTATCAGAGCCATTTTTAAGTATACCTGGGGGGTGTTTCACAAAGATCCTAAGTTGAACTTATCTCTAAGTTGGACTTAATAATTATGGAAAGCCATTAGCATCTACAAAAAAGTTTTTTTAAAGTTATTTTAAAAGGCATAAAATGTTCATTCGAATCATTCATGATTTCTATTATCAAGGAGATTTCATGGGCTTGATGTGGAATTTATAAAAAGTCTAAAATATTTGAATTTCTACTATTGATAATATTTTATTTTAAGGCTACAAATGGCTCTCCATAATTTTTAAGTCCAACTTAGAGTTAAGTTCGACTTAGGAACTTTGTGAAACACCCCTGATCTCTTCAAGAGCTTACCTGAGCCAACTTGCTCACCACACCCTTGTAATATTTAACGCTGTATGCCTAAAATGCAACTGAAACTAAGTGGGTAATCATACTGCAAAACAGACTCATAATCTATATTCTTGCTTTCCAAAGATTATCACTCACCCCTATTTGTACATGTACATGTACATGTACACTTGGTTGTTTTCTTCACTGTCCTTTCTTTGGAGGTGTTTCCTTCTTTCTTCATGGCTGCAGCGTGCAATTATTCCAAAAAGTATCCAGAAAGGTTTGTATCGAGTCGCATTTCCTCACAGACAATAACAAGTTGATGGTGGCTTTGAAGACAACAGCCAAATACTACCAGCAGATATATTGTTGCATTGTCGTTCTTACGATGATTGTGGATACTGACTGGACAAACCCCTTGCAGGCTTCCAGGGTGTTCAGGTCAGGATGCCACTAGGCCAAGCAACCACTAAACCGCTTCAGTTTGAGTAAGGTGGGTGCTTTCAGGCACAGGTGATACAGATGAAAGTACACAAAGACACCCCTGACGAATCCAATGCTACTCATTCGGTCACGGGCCACTTTGACCTAATGACTGTAGCTCTCCAGAGCTACTGTACACAGCTGTGGACTTCGGTGACTGAGATCTCAACTACGGGTGCATTCAAGCAACACTTTTTCACCCTAGTATCACGGTTTCAAAGACGTTTAGTTTAAAACACGGTTGCGTTCAAGCGATTTTTCGTTGGCCGTAAAAATAAATGTGTTTAAAAACGCAATCATGAAACGCTGAAAAAGATGCGTTTTGTATTCAGAATCACGGTCGCTAAAAATCCCTTGCTCAAACAGAGATCTCAATCATGCTTCTATATAACGTCATTATTGTGGCCTGCTTCCGGTTTGGCTGACAGTCGACCGTAAACAAATTCAGAAAGCACACAGCGAAGTTGACCTATACTTCCTGGGTCAAACTGCAGTGTGATCAGCAGTGGCTGGGCTTGAAATAAGCGAGAATCAGTGTTGATGAAAAACCACTTGAACCCTCTCCCGCAGTAACTCTGTTTTTCAACGGCGTTTTGATTCGTGATTCATGTTTGTGATTCTAGCTTTAAAAAATTGTTTGAACGCACCCTATAGCATTTCGGCGGCGCACCAGGAGTCCATTGACTCAAACAGGTGGGACGGACAATCCTGCCAAATTAATAGGAAAGTTCCCCACCGTCCGATGATGACACATTCCCCAGACTGTCCAAGTACTGTAAATCTATCAATCCGGAGCCAGAGACCACTGTCATGCCAATTTGTTCTTTTCTGAGCTGTTTTCAGATAATACCACAGTTCTTCAATCTCTTTGATCAGTTAGGGTATCCTGCAGACTTGTCAAAAATATCTTTGAATCCTAATATGGCTATTCACTGTCTTGCTAATTTTTCCACATCACTCCTTTTTCAGATTACAACAAACCTTGTCAATTTATAAATATTGATCACCATACAGCATCCAGAAGACTTGTAAAGTCTACATGTAGGAACTCCCAGGCCTGGCAATCACTGCTGTTCCAATTAATTATTCTCCCAACTTTTTCAAAAATTAAACACACCTTGTCAATTTCTACCGATCTTGACCACCATGAGGCTTCCAGAAGACTTGTCATGTATCAAGAAATATCCAAAGCCGGCGATCAACAACTAGCCAATTTCTTCTTCTCTTCACTTTTCATGAAGTTATAACAAAACTGTCATTTTCTAAGATCTGAATCGCCATATAGCATCCAGAATACTTGTGAAGCCTGTTTATCTAGGAGCTCCTAGACCAAGCAATCACTGTTTTACCACTATCTCCTCCTTCCTGAAATTACATCGTCAGACACTTTGTTCACTTCTATGTTGTGGAGTGAAGTGATTGCAGTCAGTAAGACACATCAAGGATGCACGAGCACAGTGTCTCGGAATTCCAAAGAAATACAGTAGCTACTTTACCACATTCTTCTCTCGGGATAAGATTGTGACTGTCCATTCATGACTTCAAAAACAAAAGCGACAAGATGATGATCCATCGAGGACACTGGTGCAGAATCCAGGAATTCCATAGAAATAACAATCCCTACTTTACCGGATTATTCCTTCTACTGTAGTGTATTTAAAGATTGCTGTGCACTAGTGCCATGTTCTGCTCTTCAAAACTATTCACATGAATAACAACTTACTCATACTGAGAGCAATCTCTTTGCTGAGAGCTAGAGAGAGCTAGAGAGAGAGAGCAAGAGAGAGAGAGAGAGAGAGAGAGAGCGAGAGTGAGTGAGTGAGCCAAATTGAGATAAATAACCACATTTGGCTACCAGACTACCTTGGCTGGACCACGCAGGAAATGCTACACTTTTCCCTAACGCGGTGCATGCTCCGCAGGTGAAGAAAAAAAACCTATTGCATGCCAGGGCAGGGAGAAGTTACGAAAACACGACTGACATTGACTTATTGTATGACTGTATGAATGAATGATTTTTGAGTATGAGGAATGCAACTTCTTACTCTCTTTTGTGCCAGGGAGTCGTATCCCTGGAGCAAACATTTACCAAATAGATTTTGCGTTTACAGAGCCTGAATGGCTGGGAAGGAATGAGGTTTTTCCGCAAAAAGGGTGTCAAAGGGAAGGAGCAAAGGTTTTCTTACAAATGTACTTAGCTTTGTGTTCCACGATTTTCTAGCTCAATGAATGCTTGATGCAATATGTTTAAACACTACAGAATTGCGTCTGCCTGGATGAATGGATAGTCGTGTTTTGGTTTAACACCAAACAGAAAAGTTGCTCGATTGATACAGATTATCTATCCCTGGGACCGTACGATTTCAAACTTGAATGAAAGGTGTATTTATTTAGGGATCACCATCAATTAAGCATGGGACACACTTGAGTTATGCCGGGATAGAGCAACGTCGATCTGGCGCTGCTCAGTGGCTGCTGGGCTCACGATCAATTGGGCAAAAAGAATTTCTGTTTCGGTTTAATCAAATTTGGAGTGGACTATTAGGCTATTATTATTATTATTATTATTATTATCACCACTCCCATTTTAATAACGATACTTTGAAAAGTCTCAAATATTTCTAGGAATGATTTACGACCTTTGTTGCTCCAGCCAATGCACTTTTTTCTCTCAAAAACTCAATCAATGAACCTCAATTATGCCTTTGTACATGTATGTATGCTCATAAATGCATTCCAGTTTCAAGAAAATGAGTGTTTGCTATCGTCTGTCAAAAACCTTAAAAGGAGGGCAGGTTCCAATCAATTCTTCTGGAATGGTCAATCAATTCTTCTGGAATGGTCAAGCAATTCTTCTGGAATGGTCAATCAATTCTTCTGGAATGGTCAAGCAATTCTTCTGGAATGGTCAATCAATTCTTCTGGAATGGTCAATCAATTCTTCTGGAATGGTCAAGCAATTCTTCTGGAATGGTCAATCACCAAGTCAAGAACTATGCTTTATTCAGCCGTACGTATATTCCGGATTCATTACTTACTGCCGTATTTGCAACTTGAACCTTGTGCAATGTAAATGACCATAGTGACTGCCTGTATCACCATGCGAATCATGTTATTGCTTCGAGTCGAGTAAGTACACTCTTTGCACTTTGATCATGATGGTTTTTAGTAGAATTTGCAATTTATATGTCACATTCCAAGATTGTCAAACCATAATGGGTAATAAAAATTTAATACCTCTTCATGAAAAACATGTAATTGCATGTGTCCTTCTAATTTAGGACTTTGCACTGAGCATGGATATAATTACATACTCTCATCATTTCACAAACTTAAAGATAAAGGTGAGTTCTGGTAATGCAATTGCATTGTGAAAGAAAAGGTGTGGAATGGATCAGAAAAAGTTGATCATATAGCATGTAAGTATTGGTGTATAATGCAAGGTTCTGGAGTCATCAAAATCATCATAAATTTGGCCCAGTCTTGGTAAAGTAACAATCACTTACACAGAAAGATGTATATGGGACAACACACATGGTGTCGGGGCTAGTACTACCTTAATTGATTTCCTTATCTTTCTATGCTCATTACTCAGCCAGTATACATTTTCTTCCAAAATTGTTTGGCACATGACATTTATTTGTAATTTCGAACATTCAGTGTAAGTTTTGTTAGATTCTGTGAGAGTTCATTTTCTTTTTTTACCAGTACTCAAGTTTATCTTTAATGCCCTTCTGGCTCTGAACAGGCAACACAAAAATATGCAACCAGCTCAAAACATAATTTGCATAAAACTGATTACACAGTATTAGTTGTAAAGTGTAACGCTTGGAGCAAGCGAAAACCTCAGTAGTTGTTGATATGGAAAAGTTTTGACATGAATTTTCTTTTAATTTTCTTTCGATAACCAGAAATATATTCAACTATAAAAAAACTATAAAAAAAAATCCCAATTCAATCAAACTGGCATATCTTGTGTTTTTCATGATATGCAATATTCAGCAATTCATTCAACTTTCGGTCCCTTTATCCTATTATTGCGCTTTGTTGAAAACAGATCCTGTTTGAAAGTTGTTTACATTGATTGATGGTAAAGTTCAGGTTCAAGTTCAAAATGACCCAACAAACACATTTGAAACCAAAACCAGGAAATAAATAACAATCAATTATGTCACAGCTTTAGTTCAGAAGTTCATGATAGAAATTTAAACAAATCAATGATTCTACTGTTCTACTGAACAAAAGAAATGTTAAATAACACACCAATACAATAAACATTATTGTAAACATGAACTATTGCAGGAACTTTGCATTCCATTGGGTCTAGACAGAATGATATCAACATTTATTTTTTGTGAAAACCGTTCATCTGCGGGATGACCAATTACTTTCTCCCCTAGCTAGAGGTTACTTTAGGAATTAAATCAAAGTCAATCCATGTCGGAGACAAAACTTGCAATTGATGCAGAGCTGCGCCGATTTACCTTCGATACACGTATAATTTATTTTTAAAAATAATAGTAAAAAAGATAATACTAGGATCAAGAAGACAATATTGGGCTTTTAATCAAAGTTTGAAGAATTTTCTGTAATGCAGTAGATTATAAAAAGTTTATATAGTTGAAGCATCAAGCCTCTGTGACTTAGTTGACAAGCAGTTGAAATTTGTCAGAGTCCAATTAAAGAGGATCGTTTGTTGCAGCATGGCATCATTAGGCCTGTCTTCACTAGCTTCGAGATTGCCAAATATCCCGCTATTTGAACTATCCCGATCGCAAACTCTCCAGCTAATTTGCGTCTTCATCAGCCCAAAGTTGCAATATTGGCGGGATATTTGGTCGGGATTGTCATCCCAAGATATTTTGGGATAGTTTGCAAAATATCCCGCTATTTGTCCGGTGAGTCTTCACCATACGGAAGACTCGCACCATGCGCTGAGCAAAATATCTCGAGCTAATTTCTCAAGGTCAAGTTTCAAGTTTCAAGATCGAATCTCGAGCTGATGAAGTGCGATTTGTAACCTCGGGATTATTTCCCAAATCAGAAATAGCGGGCTATTTGGCAATCTCGAGATGATGAAGACGCGCCTACAGTCCTGCTGTTCTTCGGTTGTTGACTGTATACCAATTATCCTCCATGTGCACAACATGTGGGCTATTGCTGCATGCACAGGTAGTCTCTACTTTCTATGCACAGACCTTAGTCCGTTGTAATGCGTTACAGAGGGTCTGAAACAGTGAGACTATGGAAACTACAGTCTATAGGCCCTGTACCATAGCTGCTCCTAACGCAGACAGAAAGAATGTGAATTAGGCTTCACTCAAGTGACAAAATATCCTATGGAACTGTTAAATAAAAGTATGTGCCTGTAAATTAGGCTAGTGCTGCAACAGCTAAACAGCCATAATGCAAATTGTCCATTTGAGAGTGAAAAATATATTTTGCTAGAAGTCCTGTAATGAAGTTGCCAGACAGTGCCCTAGAAGTATAGAGATACTTGTACTAGTAGGTTCATGTATAATAGTCAAATTTGTATCAAAAGACCATGTAGGAAAAAGGTGGCCATTGTAGACAACTAGCATTTCGTGACAGGTTCGAAGACATATATCTTTCTTCCTACATTTACATGTAGACAATGAACAAGTAGGTGCCCACTTGAAACAAGTTAACTTTACATTATAAAGAGATAGCCACTATGACAAGTTGATCGCAGAAGGCAATTATCTCATCTTATTTTCTTCTTCTCTTCTTCTTTTTACATGTGTAGATGACTATAAGTTTGGCATGAAACAAAGGGAAGTGCGACTTCATGCTATTGATTGACAATAAATTGTAAGGAATTGCAATCGTGATCTTATAACAATGAAACTAAGATATATATCGAACAGTTCCTTGTCTATTCAACTGACTGTTCAATGGTACATGTATACATTGTGTCTTTCTGGCAATATTAAGGTAACAGCATGCCTATAGAACAAGTAGTAAGTTGATATTAAGTAGTGCTGTAACCAAACGTTTAACCGTCCGGTATCCGACCGCCCATGGCGGATTCCGTTTTCAATTGGCCGGTTTCGTTTTCCCGTTTTTTTTTTTTTTTTTTTTTTTTTTTTTTTTTTTAAATATTTTTTTTTTTTTTTTTTTTAAAGTTTCGATTTATGCCCCTCCACCTGGCACTATGCCTGGCAATGTCTCCCAGCTCAGTAATCTGTGTGTTGACTCACTACTCCGAAACTAGAACAACACTTGTCTGTCATCTTGGTTTGAAAGTAATCTTTGTAATAGATCTCAATATGAAGTTTATAATAATAATTCATCCAACTTTTACACACGGCGTACCACAAGGTTCTATCCTAGGTCCTCTACTGTTTTTGATTTACATTAATGATCTTACACATTCTTCTAAAAACGACATTGTTACTATTATTTGTGACAAGTTAACAAGCACAAATCGGCCCCTTCAAATGCACCTCGCAGTTAAATGAAAGTCCTTCCCGCTTTTTCACACGGACCTGGCTTGCTGGGGGAAAAAAAAAAAAAAAAAAACGATTTTTTTTTTTTTTTTTTTTTTTTTTTTTTTTTTTTTTTTAAATCGTTTAACCGAAAACCGTCCGGTTTTGACTGGCGGTTAAACGGAATTGGAGATATCCGTGATGTTACAGCACTAGTATTAAGTACTCATACAGTCAAAGACGATGAACATGAAGACTTATTTCTGAACTGTCAAATTTCAAAGCTGTTTCAAAGCTGTCTCAACGCAGGAAAAAAATTAATATTTATTTGGGGGGGGGGGGGCCCGGGGGGGGGCTACTTTTCAAGCTTGCCTGCATAAAAATAACACTCTAAAATTCGTTTTGCATTGAACTCTATGCAAATTTACGGGGGGCTCTTTTCTGATTTTGGGGGGCTCTTTTGGGCATTTCGGGGGCAAATTCACCGTCCCCAAGACCCCCCGTGTATTTTTTCACTGGTCTCAAGAGTACAAGTCAACCGTAATCATATACATGTAATAGTATATATACATGTACATAAAACATGTATGTATCTGTAAAAGACTTTGAACATGTATGATCATGCACTTTGAACAAAGATCTAGCCTTCTATGTAGTAGACTCTATGTTTCTAGACAACAAGGCACAAACACAATTCTAACCAACATACACAAACACAACATGTTATGACTTTGAGGGTGCATGCAACATACTATTATTCACCAAGGTGACATTTTAGGATTGAAACCAAAAAAAGAAAGAAAAATACATTATTGCTGAATCACAACCAAAACCTAATAGCATTCTAGGTGCCAAAACTAATCAGTCACATTTCCATGCACTTTTAAAAACAACAGGCATTCCACAAGCACTCTGTCAGCCAAGTCAGGGTGCTTTTTTTTTTCAAGGGCTAAGAAAAGCAAAGGGGATTCGGTATAGGAGGTAGGCAAAGGGGTCGAGGGGTATATGGGTTTGTAAACTGTACACATCTTCGCTTTTTATATCCTTATATATTAAGTATTATTGTGAATTTATGTATTTGTTTAGTACTGTATTATACATGTCGGTCTACGCCCTCTACATAATGTACAAGAAAATCCATAAACATGAATAATGAACATTCTAAACTCTGCATGTGCATATTGGATCGTCTTATTTTTTAAATTTTAATTTCAACATTTCTATGTGTATCGTCTTTCTGAATATACTTTTCTTTCAAATTCAATCTAATTAGTTTGGAAGCTAAGGGGTGGAGAGGCTCATCACAATCACATTCTTATCAAAAAAAATTGAAAATGTAATCTTGTATAATCTTGGATAAATGTGGAAGCGATGAATGGTTCCTATATTGAACCTTTAGTTTATGTTTCATATTAAACTGAATGGGGCACTTTAAGCCAATACAGTCCACTTTTTATGCTCAGTGGTTCACTCATAACTTGTTGGACTGGGGAAAGGTTTTAGTTGGTCATAACAAGGACAAAAAAGAGTGGTGCTTTTTCAAAATCACTGTGAAGAAAATTTGATCTATACCTTTGCAATATTGTTTGTTCGGAAGTTCTAAAACGACACTTACAAAATGTAAATTGACTCTTTTACAATCAAGTGCCAAAAATTTTGTTGGAGAGTGGTGACTATTGTCATGACTGATTTAACACTTGTCATCGACAATCACTAATAATATATTTAAATGATTCTTACAGAAATATCGTGTAAATGAATCCATTAATTTTGAGATTGATGCTGTTAAGACCTTTGCTTGTCGCCCAAATATTCATGGCAGAAAAGGGACTCATCAATAATTAGTCTGTTTCTTGAAATCAAGAAATTCAATCCCTATCTGAAACAACAAAAGGGTTCACATCATGCTTTGCAGTTACATGTTTACCGCTCCTTTTTTTTCTTTGTATCATATTTTAAGATTAAGAATCTAAGGCCTATTTTCCCCAAATGTTGGTATTGTTGTTGTTTTGTTTGTGAGAGGGTCAAATAAAATGCTATGATTTGGCATTTTATGAGAGGAAAAGATATTTAAATCATACTATGCATTGAAGTATGTACACTGTATATATTTGTGTTAATCTTACAACTTCGACATATTCTTTCAGTCCTCAGAATAAAAAGAAAGTGCTGGTTTCATTCAAGAAACAATTCTTTATTATTTGTCTATGATTCTATGATCTTTTTTTCTTCTTTCTTCTGTTAGTTCAAACATTATACTGTATGTAATATTGCAATCAAGGGATACTCTTTTGGGATAATAATTTCTCTTATTTCCATCTCTTGATTAATTTGATCAATCAAAAAAAAGGCCACAATCTAGACTTAAACAAATCCTGAGTACCCGTAGTCAAAGCTTCATTTTTTTTTTTTTTTTTTTTTTTGGGGGGGGGGAGGGGGGGGGGAGGGGGGGGGGGTTGTACACGTATTTCCAAATTTAATTAGGACTCTTGATTTCCTGGCACTAGCTCATCGTGGATTCTTCTTTATTATTAAAAACTGCTTAAGTATAGAACAACAAGAACACTATTATGGTGACACATACATGTATCTTTGTGAGGTGACACGACTGGGAAAGAAATGGGCAACAGAGGGCAGTATCCATAATTATCTGATGCCTTCATTCATTTAATAGGTAGCAGTCAAATAGGAGAATGCTGCTTTTTATTATCCCTATAAAATTTTGATTAATTTTCCTTTCGGTATGGGCAGAAATCCATGAAAAGCAGAGTTTTCAAAACGCTTTTGTGAATAGCTTTTGCTGTAACTTCCATGAATAATAATAGAGCTTCAATATCTTTATTTTAATAATTTAAAACAAAAGGGAAAAAAGAAACTGGTTTCATACCATATATCAAAGAATGTTGAGAGGTACACAGAGGGTACATAAATGAAATTAAATAATAATTGAGATTGAAAATAAGGGGAGAGCATATAAATAAAGGCGCATCAAAATGAAGACAAGAAAAGACAAATTTGCAAAGTTTTCTGCAAAGAGGATATTCCAAAGATTTAAAGCAAAAAAACAAGGTTGCAATTTCATGACATAATTAAAACTTTCTCAACTATATGGAACCTCTATATAAAGGCAGTATTTTTCAAAGATCAAAATGTTTGCCTCGATACCAGCAAAGTAACATACTTATTTGGCTCTGAAAATTTGATTTTCTTCGACAAAACTAAACATCAAATTAAAAAAAATTAAAGGTGAAAGAATTATCTACCAAAATAAAGGTGATAATTTTCTCCTTTTCCCCCTTTTTTTAGGGTTAAGATCCCTTCAATCAAAATATACAACCAAAGAATGAAAAACATTTCATAACAAAAAGGGTTGTCGAGAGGAAATAGAGACATGACATAAAATTTCATGCTATAATTTGAAGCATTTAGCAAGCACATGGGGAAAATGATTGAATTTTGCAAGGGGAAAATGATTGAATTTTGCAATGGCAAAATATAAAAAATTGAGTAATGTCACGAGAAATTGACTTTTATGAACAAGGCGAATCAGTGATCTAGCAAATTAACAATTATGGATCTTACCTTTAATGTATGATCGAAAAAGGAAAGATGTTTGATTAAATTGACATTGATATGACTAATCCTTACCTTTAAGCGCTGTAAAGCAATAATCTATGTGTCGTGTACATAGAGGTCATATTGAAACGTACATATGTCAACCTCACAAAGATATGATTATCTATGAAAGAAAGTCTGAGGACTGAATGACAAGAAATGATTATCCAAAAAGTGCAACCATAAGAATCCCTTTGATGGAGTAAATATCAAAAGCTGTTTTAGAGCTGGACAATTAGTGATCAGTTTGATGTATGAATCATAGAATTTCAATCTACTATTATATATCAAAATTTTCACTTTTTAAGATGAATCATTTTTATTCAAAAAGATCAAAAGGTTTGCAAAAAAAAGACAGAATACAAGAGGGAATAGTTCCTTTGGTTGCACTTTGAGTTCTACTGTGACAATGGAAATGTCTGTGAAAATAGCTTCCAATAAAACCTGTCTGTTTCACGGAAAAAAATAGAAGTGGCTTCTTGAAAAAATCCCAGGCTCAATCCATTATCTAGATTAGTTAATAATGTTAGCAAATATTGTGTGTTTAAATTTGTGAACTGTTCTTCAGTTCTTTTCACTGTGTAGAAATCTTCACGTTATTGCTCATCAAGACATGCAGAGAAAAACTTAGATAAAAGATAATTAAATTCATCATAATTTTCCTTTTTTTCTACTGTATGTTTGAATTGATTGTAAAATTTAATGTTATAGTGGATCAAGGTTTTTTGAGCAAACTGAAGGAATAGTTAAACTCTAAATTCACACAGATAATAGTTCCACAATCCAAAGTACAGTAATCACAAAACATAATGATATCCCCACCCTTTTCTTAAAGATTGAACCTAAGACCTTTTCCTTTTTTAAAAAGCCAATAATCTGTCTAAGCCACATGCTATCCCGAAGATGTGACAGACGCCCCAATAGGATGTTATTAGATTAAAGGTTAGAGAGGATAAAAGGAGAGGTAGAGGTGTTTAGTGAGCTTACATGCAAGGTTTGGGGTAGACCGGTAATGGCTGGGTGATGAGCGTAATGCACCAACAGGCGAACGAGCATCCACAGGCCCCGCCCCACTCGCCGGAGGTGGTGTGACCGCACCTACGGACGAGCCGGACTTCTTCTTACTTTTCTCCGGCACATACATCTGGAACCAGTCGTCCTGGTTGGGCCCCAGCCGGACCAGCTTGACTGACCTCTGATAGATGTTGGAGACGGAGCTGGAGAGGTGCTTGGAGCTGGCCAGGTTGCTTGTCCGGCTCTTGGGCGCGGCGCGGTCCGTGCTCCTGCCACGGGGCGTCGACGCGCTCTGGATCGGGGTGGGACTCTCCCGAGCGCCAAAGGCACTCCATGATCTGCGCTTCTCTCTTGGCGCGTGTTGACTGTCGTCCCTCTCCTTTGATTTTTGAAGTATTGCCTCCTTGCGTTCCTAAGGTCAAAATAAAGAATTTGATGTGGTAAATATAGCCATTGTTTTCATGTAGCTATCAAATATATTCCGTCATGCCATATGCTACAAACTCCCTAAATGAATTCAGACACATGTCAACTGTCATGTGGTGGTGGTTATTTTACCTGACAGCTAAGAAAGCATAAATGCTTGTTAGTATAAAAGCAACCAGACGGCCGACGGCTTAAGGTCCACTCCGAGGGACCTGGTAATGAGGATTAATGCATTACCAAAGGGCACTAGCGCATCGCCTTGGTTTCGAGCCCGGGTCACCGGATTACGAGACCACTGCTCTACCGACTGAGCTATCGCGCCTAACTGTCAACTCCCATTTTGTTCTGCATCTATATGCTTTGGATATCAATTTGCATTATCAGGATAAGGTGCTGTATCAATCAAGCTATTCTTAGTATCATCATGAATCCACAACTTGCATTACGGAGCAAAATGTCTTTTTAATATCGATGACAATCTCCTAATACAGATTGAAACAGTGAACCAATCAGTGAAAGTGATTCAAGCAATGTACTCTTGAAACTATGAAAGGTATTTATATGAGAGAACAATAGAATAGAAACTCATCTCATCTGTAAATCAGATTGCCGTCCAGGGGATCTAATAGCTAAATGATACTAAAAATGTCTGTGTTTGTACACTATTAGATTAACTATCCACAAGCCTTTTACAAATTATGGCATTTTTACCCCCAAAATTCCTGACACTGTCCTATTTAAAGGCATCATTTAACAATGTTAAATCTGAGATGCATGGCCCTTCGTGTTATCAGTCTCTGTGATATGGTGTAATATTGAAGCCCTACAAAAATCGCGCTATAAAATGATCAAGAAGTACCTCAAAAAAAGTTTAAAAAATTGAGTGACCGGTTTTACCATACTCGTTTGGATTGGAATTAGAAATGTCAAAAACCGTTTGCCAAACTGTTTTCATAACACTAGTCTATTGGGGAAAACGAGTATGGTAAAACCGGTCACTCAAAGATTTTTACTTTTCTGAGGCACTTCTTTATCATTTTGAAGCGCAATTTTTTTAGGGCTTCATATGACACCATATCACAGACACTGATAACATGTAGGGCCATGCATCTCAGATTTAACATTGTTAAACGATGTCTTTAAAGATGAAGTTGAGTTCTGGTCATGCGATTGCATTGTGAAAGAAACGGTGTGGAATCGACCAGAAAGGTTGATCATCTAGCATATAAGAATTTGTGTGTATTGCAAGGTTCTGGAATCATCAAAGTGATAAGAAATTTGGCCAAGTCTTGGTAAAGTTACAAACACTGTACACGGAAAGATGTATATGGGACTACACGAACACATGGCGTAAAAATCCTACCCGGATTTGTACGATGTTACATGACATATTTAGAATATGAAGGCATTTGGAACATGTCTAATCTGATGTTCTTCCACACTTGCATAAAAAGAATGATAACGCTCACAAATTATTTTTCACCTCTTCCCAGAACTCAACCTTCTCTTTAAGGTATTTTTGCCAAAACAATTCCTGACACTGTCCTATTACCTTTTCTGTCTCTGCCTGTTGCCTCCTGCGTTCCTCCACGGCTTGTCTCCTCTGCTCGTTCTTGTCCTTCAGGGTGTTTGATTTCTGCTGTAGGTGTGACCGTCTGTTGACAGCGTTTCTCTCCTCCCGCTCCTTCAGTTTGGATGCGTCTAACACTGCAGAAAGAAATTAGAAGATGAATGACTGGCCAGGGGGCATTAGACCTCCTTGCAAGGTCACTGACAGGTAGTTATCACATCAAATCAGCTCTCAATTATTAAACATAAGAAAAAGGATGCGTCTAACACTGCAAAAAAAAATGAAAAGATGGATTACCGGTATTCTTTCATGGTTTCACATCATAGATGTTGTTACATTCGCTCTGGGGACAATCGCTCCTGACTTCATTTTGCAAATATAGCGTTTAATATGGATGTAATTTATGTGGAAGCGTCATGGTGTAGTGGTTCTGACTCTCGTCTTTCAATCATAAGGTCGTGAGTTTGAATCCCACTCCAGGACGTTAATTTCCTTCAGCAAAAAAATCCACATTGTGCTGCACTCCACCCAGGTGAAGTACAAGTGTAAATGGGGACCTCATAGGAACGTATTCCTTTAAACAGAGAGCGTGTGACAGCTGCTCTGCTAAAGCAAGGGTAATTATGCTGCATTATTGTAGAGCGCTTAGAGAATTCTGATAAAGTAAGTGTAAGGCGCTATATAAGCAAATATAATTATTATTGGGTTTTAATCTTAGGTTGAGATTAGAGGTCTATTGTCGTCATCATCATCATCATCATCTTGATATACATGTACCTACCTGGTTCTTTCCGTTGCCGAGGTGGCCTATCATCTGATGTGTTGGTTGTGTTTAGATCTTCATGTGTAGCGTCTGTTGTTCCTTTACTTTCCGATCCATCTGCACAAGGAAAGATCAAAATAATGAAATATAGAAGTTAAATAAAAAATGAATTGTAATCAATTATAATAGAGGTTTGGAAACCCATTGTGAAATGCTGTGGTTATCAAAATACACTGTTGCTGGTAGATGTACATGATGAGCGTAAGGCATTCCTATTTTAAAGTAGATCACATGCATATTCACAACGACACACAAAATATTTTCAATATAAACAAAACATTGAAATAAACATTCTTGAAGAACAGAAACAGGAATGCACATGTGTTTTGATGAATACTGGTCATGCCACTGCAAAAATAAAATATCATATTGGTATCAATATACTGATACTACACTGTAGTACTGGTTGGTATATACAAGGGCATGCCTATAATAATCAATGATCACATGCAGATTCCCAATAACCCACAAAATGTTTTTGATTTTAAAAAAGAAATATGAAAAAGAACACTTGCCAGGAGAATAGATACACAAATTTACTTGCACATACATGTACATGTACATGTAGTTGAGGACTGGGCATGCTACTGCAATGTGAAAGAAACTGTCTAAGACATTTTTGGGAAAGATTGATTATGAAAGTATGATTGTTTATTTGTTTGTTTGTTTGTTGTAGTTGACTGCTTAGAAAGCATGTGTATGCTTGCAAATAAGCAACAAGGGGACTGACGTCATGAGCATTCATAATGCCTTACCAAAGGGCACTAGAGCATCGACTTGGTTTGGAACCCAGGGCCTCTAGGTTAGGAGACGAATGCTCTAACACTGAACCATCAAGCCTCAATGCGGCGTTAAAATCACGATAAATTATACACTATTTGTGGATTTGTACTTTGAAAGGTTTTAGAAATACACCCAGAGCTCCTAGAAATCTTTCTGGGGCCCATTTCACAAAACTTGTCATCAGCGACAAATGACAGTTCATGAACATGACAGGACTAAAAAATGAGGGAAGGGTGTGTCTGCAAAAGATGGTGTGGGAGAGCTTGAGAACATAGTTATTGACACAAGAAAGATCATGTCAGTTATCTCAGCCACATCAATGACAAAATGACATTTAAGCTGCGTGTCTTCATGAAAGACTTAATCCATGGAGTAGTCTCACTTCCAAGCTTCAAGAAGTGAAAATTTTAATTCCACTCTGAAGTGCTCGCTTCATATTAGTCTCTCATATTTGAGCAAGTCCAGCTTATTTTGTCCTGTACTGTATATTATTAGTAATAATAATATGTCTTGTTTACCCAGGGTAGCCTCATCTGTATTTATGCCGTTCTCCCTGAGGGCCCCGCACTCATATTATTACCCCGGCTAGCTATAGCACGGGTACTGTGATAAGGCAAACAAGCATTGAAGGAATTTCTTCCTACAGGGTACCCAATTACTGCACCTGGGTGGAGAGTGGCAAACATGGATTAATATCTTGCCAATGGACATGTCACTGACATCTTCATAACTTTTCAAAAACCAAATGATGTATTAATCTGACAGCTTTACTCAAGCATGGATAAGACCAAATAGCAAGGAAAATGACAACTGCAATCATATTTTTTGTCTTGATTTACTAATAATCTTTGTAACGTATTGGGCAGAAGAAGACGTACAACTATAATGCACTTGCCCATGTACAAGAGCTGACATATATAGCCTATAAACCTGCACTTTGTAAATTATCCTTTTACTTTTTTGTTTTGGTATATTGAGCATGCTCTGAAAGAGAACAAAAATCTTCAGCTTATACATGTAACCGGCACTCCCTTCGAGGGGTAGTGATAAAAAAATAGTCCTTAGTACACGTTAGGCCTCATGAAAGCGAAAAAAGAATAAGGTCTTGTGCCTGGAAAGAAGGTTAGAAATGATGATGTGTGATGTAAAGATTGTTTGTTGATGTAAGAGAGATCATGTCTGTCTGTAGACTTAAGCAGCGTTCATAAAAACGCTTTCAGGTCAGAATCAAGATTTTGAAACGTTTAGTTCAAAACACAAAAGCATTCATGAGACTATTTTCCACTTGTAAATTATGAATGCTTTAGATTTTCACAAGAAATACAGCGCAAATATTACACTAATACTGATAAACATTACAAAACTGGATCAGCCATCCATTACATGCACACCATGAACAGCACATAATTAGGGTCTGCACTCTAGACTATCATAAACATAAGACGAGCAAGGTGTGAATATAAATGTATGAAATGTAGAGCACGATTTTTCAAATTTTGTTCTGTCTGCTGTACAGTGAAAGTGCGTTTCAATTCGGCAATTTGATCAGTTTAAAAAGTTGTATGAACACAGCATTTGATTGATGGGATGATTGCTGTACATACCATGAAAGTGTGTTTCAAATCAGCAATTTGATCAGTTTAAAAAAAAGTATAAACACAGCCTTTAATTGATGGGATGATTGCTGTACCATGAAAGAGTGTTTCAAAACGGCAATTTGATCAGTTTAAAAAGTTGTATGAACACAGCCTTTGAATGATGGGATGATGAGGCGATGATCTCAAGACCTGGCAAAGAGGGCATCGGTCAATCATTAGCATCCATGTGCCATGTAGAGCAGAGATAATTGGCTGCGTATGTACATGTATACGAAGTAATATAATAGTGGTTTGTGTATTTACATGTATGTAAGAATGGGATATTAGCATGCTCAGTCTGGGAAACTTCTGTTAATCACCTGCACTAGCACTATGATGGCGGTATAATATATTTTTGATATATAATTAGCATGATTGAACAACAGACAGTATGACCTAAAATGTCTCACACAAAATAGAATATAGTTTGTAATCTATGAATTTCATCCTTCATGTAAGCAAATCTGTATATAACCCCAGTTTGAAAAACAAATACATTTATCAGTAATCAATAAAATGTACTACAACAATACAAATGATACAGAGGTAATCAATAACTATTTGATTTCATAATCATTTTGAGAAATATTTGTGGTTTTCAGAGAATCAAACAAAGATCTACTCAGTGATTTGAATAGAAAGAACGGGTCTAATACCCAGCCATACCGACGACTGTGACGATGAGACAAACACCCCAGACACTAGACTAAACAAAATATTACATTATCCTGAAAGGCCACAGTTTTGTCAGTTACCGGTCAATTTGGCAGTGTGGCTAGGAACATTTTTGATTTGACAATGCTACTACAAGTCTGAGTCAACATCTACATCCCTGTTTTTTACATCTCCATGGCAACCTCCATAACAAAATTCATCTTCCATTGTTTTCACTGGCAAGAGTCATTAATACATTCATGCATGAAAACGCATACATAAATGAATAACATGCAATTACACCATAATTTGCAGCTCAATTTGATTGGATGCGGTCACTTTCACCCATCTCAAAAATGTTTATCTATTAAATTTTCATCTACTTCTACTTCTATGGTAATACTCATCAACGCCTGTTCAGCATCTAGATGAGGGTAAAGCATAGAGTTGTTATATACTGATCAAAATGTAAAGGTACGGTCAGTAATTTGAAGTGCATAAAGATTTGTAAAGCTATTTCGCTTCCAGTTACGTTATTGCAAGTACATTTTCATTTAGTTTTTATAATGTGTCTGAATTTAACAATATCTCATATAATAATTTATGTATTACATTTTGGAGCAGATGACAGCATCCATATTGGAAAATATTACTGGTGCTGTATTTGGAAGCAGATTGCAACGTTACATCACTGTGTGATATGCATCATAAAAGAACTAATTGTATTTGGTAGAGGTACTATCATGGAATCTTATCTAATCTTAAAAAGAAAAAGAAATGAATAATGTTGGCGCCATGAGGGTGGAGGCATAGAAATAAAGCAGGAAGAGAGCGACAAAGCCATCTTCCAGGCAATAAAAAGTCAGTTTTTAAAGGCATCGTTTAACAATGTTAAATCTGAGATGCACAGCACTACGTGTTATCAGTGTCTGTGATATGGTATAATATTAAAGCCCTAAAAAAATTGCACTTCAAATTGATCAAGAAGTGCCTCAAATAGGTGACCGGTTTGACCATACTCGTAGTGTTATGAAAACCGTTAGGAAAACGCAAAATTTGGTTTCGATTTCCAATCATAAATATCTTGATAATCAGATAGGCGATCGGCTTGTAAAAGTCATGAGGCTCCTGACTGACCTAAAGGTTTACAATTATCATTGCAGCATGAGCTAAATCAAGGATTTTTTATTAAGGATCTACATGTATAAAGACAAAGTAACCGGATCCCTTAAGTGAGTTACTTGGTCATACTACAAACTAACCAAATTTACAATGTCTATTCTGGTCATATTGCACACTCCACCCCATTCGCGGTCTAAAATTGAAGCTTGTGTGTCATCAGTTGCCATGGTAACTTGCTTGAATTATTCCTCCGATGTGTCAATAGATAAAGATACTGCCAAATAAAGGAGCCGAGCAGAAGATAAAGTAGGTGAGGGGTTATTATCAAAAAAATTAATGGGAAAATGAGGAAATTGTAATTTGTTTTGGTTCAAAAGATGTGAGAAAGAGAAAGGAAAAGATAGAGGGTAATATTAAAAGGGAAAACATGCAGACAACACAGGAGGCAGGAGAAAAGCTCCATGATGGTGAGGTGAACAGTGAATATTCTGATTTAATTGCATGGGATCGGGCAGAGCTGAGGATTGAAATGGGTTATATAAATATTGTTACTTTACTTGTATTAAAGATAACTGTTGCTGAGCTAGCGCCATGAGCGTCCCTGGATGGTTTGTGCGCTCTATAAGTTTACATTATTATTATTATTATTATTATTATCTCAAACAGTGAAACTTAGTCTTCATTTGTCTTCATTTAATTTATTTGCATTACTTAATTCAAATTGGAAATGATAAAATTGATGAAGACAAACAGATGAAACAAGAAATCTAGAAGAGAATGCAAGTATCAAACTGAAAAACACAACTACCCCCTGTACATGCAGTAGCTCATGATACATTATTCATATCAGCTTAAAAGTGGGTGTCTCTTCAGAATTGCTTTGATTGGAACCGATCTGGTTTTAATAGCAGAATACTCATTATCTAGAGAAAATCTCTGATTTGCACAAACCTTCAATCAGAACAGTTGTTCACTTAGTTAATATAAACCTAACAACTACAATTAATTTTTACTTATAACCTACATGAGAATGGCAGCTATACGATTTATTAATTAGATTATTCTGAATTAGTCTAAAATATTTATACCCTTTGTAGTTTTTATGTTTTTGTATTTTTCGCGACTCAAGAATGAAAGGTAAACGGGTTGAATTGAGGGCCTCGGTTGAATACTTTAGATGTTAAAGCTTTAAAGCCCCACTGTCCTACTTGTAGCTACTTGCTCCCTCTATATAGAAAACTTCCCCAATCGGTGCCTGTTGGTCCCCCATGATCCTCTTTTTCTTATGTTAGTTGAGAGCCGAGTTAATGAGATAGCCACCTGTCAGTGACCTCGCTGTGTGGTCTAATCCCTTCTGGCCCAGTTTAATATGTACACTTTTCAAGAAACTTAAATTGGGAAAATCAATTTTTCACATAATAAAGAAGAAATTACAATACTGTACTTGGTAAGGTATGAATAATTCAGTCATTAGCTGTATATATTTCCCTGTAGTCTAAATAGGCTACATGTACATGTTTTATGGGGCACAATTTGACCGTATGCAGAGTATGAATCATATTGGAACTATGCTTGATCAGGGGAGAAAATTTGTATTCTGATTTCAAAACAATACGTGTCCTTGCACTTGCTTGAGTCATCAGTGCTATCATTTTACACTCAATACAAAAACCATACACAGTACTTACACAACTAACTTTATAAGGCATCCATACTCACGATGCTGAATATAAGAATGTTCACTAACTTCACTTGTATTAATTACTCACAATCTTATTATATTTCTTTAATGCAAAAATAAGTAGGAAATAATACACCGTAGTAACGGAATCAAACGCAGGGCCCTTTTTTCATAAGAATCTGAGATTTATATTATGATTACATTACAATCTCTCAAGGGGGGGGGGGGGGGTGCCTTTACAAGTCTATAAATGTTATTGTTGGCTTCTATGAAAACCACTTGTAAAAGTAAACCATACATCGTCGGCCTTATGCCAAAAGGGCCTTAACTGCTTTTGGCCATTCCGAGATAATCGCGTTTAAAGGTTTTGGCCTCTCTAATAATCAAAAGTTTGTGGTCGTTTTTTTGCTTTTGAAGCCAATTTCGATAAATGTGTTAAGTTATTAAGTTTTACATGAAATGTGTTAAATTTGTTATAAAATATTCAGAATTGTACATGCTATGTGCAAAAAACATGTTAGGGCCTTTTTGGCATAAGGCTTGAATGTAGCGTATGTTAGCGTATGTTATGCCAGAAGGGCCGTAACCTACTCGGCATTATGCCAAAAGGGGCGTAACCTACGCGGCGCTATGCCAAAAGTGCCTTAACCTGCCGTTATCTTACGCGTAACTATGCGCGTAACTATGCGCGCGTACGCGCGCATAGTTAGCGCCCTTTTGGCATAAGGAAATTTTCTTGTTTCGCAACACCTTTGGTTTGCCAGAAAGGCCCTCCTAACGCAAATGGATCATCCGTGGAGGTTAAGGCCCTTTTGGCGTAAGGAAAAAGATGAGATACGCGTTAAGGCCCTTTTGAAATTCATAATTATCTTCATAAATAAATCGAATTTCAACAAGTGAAGCACATCATTTTAAAGAGAATGATGAAATCTACAAGGTGATATTAATAACTCAATAACCCCCAAAATCGGGTTAAGGCCCTTTTGGCATAAGGCCGACGACATCAACTTTCTAGCCCAGTGACCATATCACTTGAGGCAGATTAGACTGAATGCCTACGTGATCTACACTGTGTAAAGTAGGCATACATCTTAATGCATTATTGCAATCTAATACTTTTTAGATGGTTATATTAATGTATTTACATTTGGACACAATCAATAATTTCTCTGTCCTTACTGACGTTACTGTTCATTTTTATCTTGTATATACTGTATACATGTTCAATTCAGTTTGTTACTGCAAACCATGTTGTTTAATAAGTCAACTTTTAATGAAATTTAATATTTGAATCTCTCAACTTGTTGCCAATTTAAAGATTTTAAAAACTTTTTTTCCTTTTCATAAATCCCTGGCATTAATAATGATATAGCCATGCAACAAAAATAGGTGCAGTGTGTGCAGAAATTCTTGACCATTCTACTCATGCATCTGACATATTTTTTAGGGCTTTGAATCAAAAATTATTGAGCCAAACCACCAAATAGGCCTGTTTTCACTATCTCGAGATTGCCAAATATCCAGCTATTTGAACTATCCCGATCGCAAACTATCCAGCTAATTCGAGTCTTCATCAGACCGAAGTAGCAATTAGAGGGATATTTGGTCGGGATTGTCATCCCAAGATATCTTGGGATAGTTTGCAAAATATCCCACTATTTGGCAAAATATCCAGCTATTTGTCCTGTGCGCCTTCACCAGACCGAAGACTCGCACTATGCGCTAACGCTGAGCAAAATATCTCAAGCTAATTTCTCAAGGTCGAGTTTCAAGTTTCGAGGTCGAATCTCGAGCTGATGAAGATGCGATTTGTAACTTCGGGATTATTTCCCAAATCATAAATAGCGGGCTATTTGGCAATCTCGAGATGATGAAGACACGTCTATTGCGGACTGATTGTCACAAACGGTTTAACAGTGGAGAACAAATTGTTCTCCTACACTGTACGTATACTCGAGAGAAAGTTATATCAAAACTATAGGAATGTTCCATTTCTTTCTCTTTGTTCATTTTCTTGGATTACATGTTAATGTCTCTATCTAGACTCGCCCTCAATATCCACGCCCAGGACAAGTGTTATGCCGGTAGGAAATGCTGCCACTTTTCGTCAGGAAAACCTGCCATTTTGAATAACTCCCGTTTCCCAAACTGCAACCTGTGCCATAGTCTCGAACAAAAGACCTCATGAATAATTTCACAACGACAACACAGCAGTACGCAATACATTGTATGTTACAACTCTCTCTACGTTGTAAGTGATACCCAGTTGCATACCTGCCAACCCTCCACAGCAATTTTTATGAACTTTTCCAGTCTCCAGGCAAAATTAGGAATACAGTCTATTTGAATACTATTTACACAGAAGTTTTCAGAAAAAGAGAGGAATCTACACGTAGGGTTCATACAGTAACCACTAACACTAGTTTTATTTAAACATATTTGTGGCTTACACCCAGTAAATAAGATTGATCTGTATTGAAAAACATGTCAAAAAAAATCTTGGAACCAGCGGGACTTGAGCCTGCATCTACTGCTTGCCGGGCAGCGACTCTACCACCAGGCCATCACTGGTCCATGGCGCAGTCACGATGAACTAGAAACAATCTAACACTAGTTTGTAGGCAAGAATATAGGATTCCATTCCTCCAAAATAGGAATGCTTGGGAGCTATGCAGTTGATTTTCATCTAGGAGCCTCAGAGGCCCATACATCTTAAATCTTGGAAAAGCCCGATGTGGGATGTCTACCGTAATTAACGGTGTATAAAACGCCCTCGTGTATTAACCGCACCCCTCTTTCTTTTTTGCCGACTCTTTTTTGTCGGCAGTAAGCCAGGTCTGTGTTAAAAGACCCATGCAGGAAGGCCTTTCATTTAACTACGAGGTGCAGCTGAATGTGTAAGATCATTAATGTAACTTAACAAAACAGTAGAGGACCTAGGAATGGACCTTGTGGTACGCCATTTAATAGAAGAAAATTGGAGGAATTATTATTATAAACTACATATTGAGATCTATCAGGAAGATTATTTTCAAACCAAGATGACAGACAAATTTGATTATTGTTCTAGTTTCCGAGTGGTGAGTCAACACACCGATTACTGAGCTGGGAGACATTGCCAGGCATAGGGCCAGGTGGAGGGGCATAAATCAAAACTTTAACAAAAAGTTGTACCGTGTATAAACCGCACCCCCCGACTTTGAATTTTTTTCGGCAGCAAAAAGGTGCGGTTTATACACCGTTTAATTACGGTATGTCAGGGAACAAAATCAGAAAATAGTCTGGAAACTATAGCATCCCTAATATATAACATATTCGAGTTGCTCGAGCGTGGGTATATAGAGGGCAGCACACGTACGCAAGCACAGGAGCGTATTACCCATTGGCTCAGTGTTATGTAGTGCTCGGGAGTGATCGCCAAGTTGCCTACCTCACAAACGACTATATACCCACGCTTGAGCAACTTTAAGATAAGTAAATGTACATGGATGAGGAAACCTCTCCAAACTAAAATCAATAGGTCTGAAAACCCACACTAAGATTTCAAACCCACAAGCCAAGCCCGAGACCTACCCTCGACAAACAGTGAAGAAGTCAAGTCCAAGAGTAGGAGGAATCAAAAGGACCCTGGAGGTACAGGGGGTGTTTCATTAAAGGTAAAGACCAGTATTGGAAACGCCCCAATTTCAAAAAATGAAATGGAAGCTCTTATTACCAATCATGTGAAAGAATATGTTTTGACTCATACATGATGATCACAATTTTGCCGGGAAACCGCCTACTAATTGATATATTTGGTAAATTAGTGTATCTCTCGCCTGTTGAGAGATATGAAATGCACGTGTCGCGCACGTGTGTGTAGTCCCATATACATCTTTCTGTTTACAGTGCTTCTAACATTATGAAGACTTGGCCAAATTTCTTATCATTTTGATGATTCCAGAACCTTGCAGTACATCTATGCTAGATGATCAACCTTTTCTGTTCGATTTCACAACGTTTCTTTCACAATGCAATCGCATGACCATAACTGGTCTTTAGCTTTAACAAATGATTTTATATGAAGAGCCAAATGGGATGCCCAAAGTTTTTCCTGACATTTTAACAAAGTGTGACAGTTGTGACTGTATTTCCCATGATCTCAATTAAATTGTCGCCAAAAATACACTTTACATTAAAATGATTTGTTAATAATGATAAGGTTAATCCACATCTGTATTTGAGAATCCCATTTAGCTCTTCATATTCAAGTCATTAATAAAGTTATGCGTAACTTTACGCACAGCTTTCTGAAACACCCTATTCCTCTATTCCTGCATAATATTTTGTTAAGTTCAAGCTACAAAGCTTTCGTTCAGTAGCTATCATTAGGAGGGGGGGGGCATTGATCATTTACATAAATGTAACATGAATTTACAATGGCCACTGGTTGGTTGCAATCTTACCATGTTCTTTCATGTCTATTTCCTTCTCTCTTTGCCTTTGTCTCTTTTTCTCTATTATCCCCCACCCCCTCCCCCCCCCCCCCCCCCCCCCCCCGCATCTTCCTTTGCCCTTCTTTGCCCTGTACTTCTATTCCCAGTAGTTATGCCACTGACAATGATGTAAAACCTTCTATTCAAGTCTATGAGGAATTCATGCATCATTGAAACGATAGGATGATTGAATGAGTGTTGTGTATTCAGCATCTGTCTGACATAGAGTGCATGTACATGTACAGTATGTGCCTATAATCAATTCTCAAGGGGGCATACATTAAACAGGGCGTATGTAGCATTGCGTCTAGGGCGAGATGGAATTATATTTATGATCACTGTCCCACGGTCTGCACCAACATTAATGGAAATGACCAAGGAATTTACCAATCATATTTCAAAAAAATATGTGTGACAATACCTAATAACTCATGTTCCTCTAAAATAAATATATGAAGCAGAGATGTTAATGTAAGAAAGCTATATACACACCCCTCTTTGATTAAGCCTTCAAAATCTATCATGCATTTCTTTGTTTTAGAGAGTTTTTGTATTGTTTTAATGATTTACCCCTTTTTTGTATTGCGTTATGGGTATAAATGCACAATAAGTTAATGAACCATATCAAACTGATACACTGGAAGGAATATATGAAAATGTAATTTCATACTGCAAGACAAAAGTGCTGAGAAGAATCATCCTCTATGTATGACAGATATCTCTCAAAACGTTGAATCAGATATATGGTAACAATAGCGTCTTTGCTCCCTTCAAAAGACTGGGGCGTTCTCACCATATCTCTTAAAACATTGAATCAGATATAAAGTAACAATAGCTTCTTCAAAAGACTGGGGCATTCTCACCAGCAGTGTGAGTGGCCCCTCTCTATCATCATCATCAGCGCTTGGAGCACATTCTTTAAACTGCTTAGCCGTAAAAACAAATATGGCCATAATATCTGCCTGTCAATCACTTGGTTTCCGCCAAGGACCAGGCTAGATTACCACTGCTCAGGTACGCCTCATTCACACTTGATTCGGTAAACCGGATCAAACATAAAACATTTCATAATACATGTAAAGGAATTCAAAAGCGGGGGTGAAAAAACAGGTACTGGGCACAACAACTACTAAAAAAGGAAAAAACGCAATCTTTTATACTTGTTTTGTTCCTTATGCTACACATGTAGCTTAGTCCTTTATTTTTTCGATTATATTGTCAAATTTCAACTTTTTATTCATTCTTGCGATTTATTCTGACAAAGCCACAAGTGCAAGACGGATATTTAGAAATCTCTACAAAGGGCCGCTACATTTACAGACTATAAGGCCCGAATTCACAAAGGAGGTTTGTCGACAAACCTTGGTTTTCGTACGTTATATGACGCGTTTTACGTGTTTTTTACAAACCTGGTTTGTAAAGACCAAAAGGAGGTTTGGCGAAACAAAAGGAGGTTTGAGCTCAAACCTTGCTTTGTGAATTCGGGCCTAAAGGTTTCAATGCCAACTCCAGATGGAAAAAAAATATTGACTGAAAGCCCTGGGTTATGTAATTTTTGAATTTTTTGCCATGGTCTTTTGTCAAATAATTTTCAGCCATTTCACTGAATCACGTGTAAACGAGGCGATATACAGAGCATCCAATATTGCTAGGGACTTGAGATTGGTAAAGAAACCAGATTTGATTTGGATTCCTCTTAAATCATATCGCTGACTTTCCGTGTTTGGTCAGCGAGCTCACGTTTCCCTCCCCGGTCGGTCGGTCGCAGGTTATGATGAATAATCAATAGAAGAGCCATTGGGGTGCGTGACACTGGGAAGTAGGAGCAAGGAGGGATGTATACGTAAGGGATGTATACATAAGGCATGTCTTCATCAGCTTGAGTTTGCCAAATAACCCGCTATTTTCAGACGCCGGATGTTATCCCCAAGCTCAAAATTGCGTCCTCACCAGACCGATACGCTCATCGCAAACTAGCTCAGACGGTTGCAAATTAGCCCACTATTTCCCAAATAGCGGGATATTTTGGAAACAAGACCAAGATTTCTCAGGATATTTTCTCGACTAAATATCCTGCTAATTGCAACTGCGGGCTGATGAAGACGTAAACTAGCTGTATCATTTGCGATAGGGATAGTTAAAACAGCAGGTTATTTGGCAAACTCGAGCTGATGAAGACAGGCCTATACACTGGCCGAGGCTTATTAGATATGCTTTAAATTATATGTTTACATGGCACTCGTCTATTTCGTGAAATGTATCTCTCGTGATGAGAAACTGACCATGTAAACAGCCATATGCATGTCATGTTAATTACATTTCAAAACTGGACTATCTTTGTGCAAATTTACATTGCACAAAAGGGAAGATGAAAAAATTGGCAGCCAACATATAGCAGTTTGTCACTACTTTCCTTAGCCCACACTCCAGACAAAACATGGAGGACTATAAAGCACTCCTGTTCCTTGGAAAGAAAACATATATAGTTAATCAGAAGTACGTGATTTTCCTCTACCTTAATTTTTTTTTAATAATCACAAAAATGGAACTCACTATTTAAAGTAATGAACCAAATAAAGAGGGAATCTGTAACTTTGCCTCCGATCTGAAACAGAGTCCTTGATTAAGCTCATGCTGCAATCATAATTATAAACCTTTAGGTCAGTCAGGAATCCCATGACTTTTCACAAGCCAATCGCCTGTTTGATTATCAAGGTATTTATGATTGGAATTCGAAATTTCTAAAACGGTTTTCCTTACATTTTTTTATAAAACTACAGTCTATTGGGGAAAATGAGTTTGGTGAAAATGTTCACTCAAAGATTTTTTTTTTTTTGGAGGCATTTCATGATCATTTTGAAGTGCAATTTTCTTTTAGGGTTCAATATTACACCAAATCACAGACACTGGTATTAACATGTAGGGCCATGCATCTCAGATTTGTAAAACTGGAACATTATCAAACAATGCCTTTAAAAGCACTGAACCAAATTTAATTGGAGAGCGATAAAATGGAAACTGTTTTATGAAAGCTAAAAGCTAATAGCAACCTCATTAAAAATGATGAGCCCATGCATACTCATCTGACCTCATTTAGGTTCATGATTTATGATCTATAGAAAGCCATAGAGACAGTGTTTCCTTATTTAGATACAGACTATAGGGTGAGATCAAGACAATGTTCAGTCACTGCACTATCTACATGTACATCAAGCTACATCATACTTCTTCCCAAGTACTTCATCCTACACATCTACATAAAGGGAGGTGAGATAGCTCAGTCGGTAGTCGAGCAGTGGTCTCGTAATCCGGTGACCCGGGTTCGAAACCAAGGCGATGCGCTAGTGCCCTTTGGTAAGGCATTCATCCTCATTACCAGGTCCCTCGGAGAGGACTTAAAGCCGTCAGCCGTCTGGTTGCTTTAACTTAAAAGCATTTATGCTTTCTTAGCAATCAGGTAAAATAACCACCACATGTATATAGAGAGGTGTCATGTCTGGTGGATACAACACTGGACTGTGGATTAGAGGGTCTGCTGTTCAAGTCCCACCGCGGCACTAATATCCTCTGGCAAGACATTGATCTACATTTGCCACACTCGACCCAGGTGAGGTAAATGGGTACCTGGCAGAAATTACAAGTAAATCCTTGAAATGCGAGAACGCCATTATTCCCATGCTAACTCCCTTCCGTAGACCACAAAACAAATAATTCTGTATTAGACTTCGATGTAGGTCTCAATATTTAATACCTACCATTATTCCATTCCACAACACTTCTAAATCACTAAAATAAATTGGAACGCAGTTTGAGATATCCGCGGTGCAAAATGCATCCTCTTGTGTAATCAAAAAGATCAATCTTCAATTTCTTTTTCCTTTTCATACATGCATTCTTGATTTATTCCTACATTAATTTAGAATTGGGGTAACAAGCATTAGCAGACAATCATGTTAATACGCTATAAATAGGTCTACCGTGTACGCTTACAAATTTGATGTATCTGCGCATCTACCATGAAGGTAGTACTAGTAGGTACCATTAGAGAGAGTGATTATCAACCGCACAGCAACGAGCGTTACCCCCTCCCCCCATTCAGACCACCAAAATTCAGTGTATTGCTATACATGTACGAGAATAGTATCACCACATGACAAGTAATTCCTATTATTCTAGTCTGAACGTTATTAAACGTATAAAGCAACGTTGTAATGTTGTAAACTGAAACGCATGTTTAGCATCATTTTGAATGGAAAAAAATTGATCTACAGAATCAGGGTCCAGTTTTAGTCTGAAAGTGGTATCAATAGAAACCATCTAAAGGGCTCATCATGAGTGTGCACAGATGATTGACCAGTTGTCATATGTATAATGACCTCTTCAAAATTAATTTCTTTATACGATGTTATTACTCTAGTGTGTATGATCCCCTTTCGCTTTGTAATGAGTTTCGTATAAATTGCCTTTAGTGCGAACAGGTTAATAGCATCATATAGGCAAATGAGATTCCAAGGTTGGAAACTGGATTGATGGATTGTATGGGCCTTGTGTCTATCTGAAATACTGCAAGTGATTTCTGAGAGCGCACGTCCTTTTCTCTCTTAGACTCGGCTCTCTCTCTCTCTGGCTATTTCTACCCATCTAATGCGTCACATCAATACTAATCATTATTGATGCATAACTATGTAGACCAGTGCTAATTTTTCACTCCTATTTTGAGGCATCATACGCTGCAGTCATTTTTTAGAGCAAACCTCTAATAAACTGTCATCTAGTTCCAATTCCATTAATTTATCTAATGAATTATAGCTATGTTTCTTTCTGAATCCAGTCTTCTGGTGTTGCATGACTTACCAGGTATACATGAGTATACATGTATGTACAGTAGCTGAATAGCAATTACCTTAAAAAATGCACTACAATTTGAATGGAGCAATCAACCTGCTTCAACAACCGCCTGCCTACAAAGACCATGTGTCATGGACACACTAGACACACTAGACACACCGTAGAAACCTGTACGTAAAAAATCAGCCGGCCAATAAATACCGCTTCCTTTTTTTTGCGTCCACCATGGAGCGGTCTTATACCAGTTTCACAGTACTGACATGTACAGTACTACTATGTTTACTGCAGCCCTTCCAAGCTGTCGGCTTCTCTCACACACACACAGCGTGTCCACACACAAAACAATTTATCCCGAAACTCTATAACGAAACGTTGTATAAAGAATCATCGTATAAATTTCAGAGTGTCCACACACAAGAAACGTTGTATAAATAATCATCGTATAAATTCCAGAGTGTCCACACACAAGAAAGGTCGTATAAATAATCATCGTATAAATTCCATGATGTCCACACACAGAAGAAAGTAATCCTGAAACTCTACAGCGAAATGTCGTGTAGGTGCGCAGTTTGCTACTGCGGTCATGAAATGGAAGCGGAAATGAGAGGTCTGGTCTCCTTTCGCTCGAGGTCACGTTAAGCCCCGCCCAGTTAGTTACACTAGTTACACTCCCCCTGTCCACACACAACATTTTCCGTGATTAGGCTTGATTCTTTATTGAGTTCTAGTTCGAAATGATGCCCAAACCTGCGTTTCGTTATACGACGTATCGTTAGTGAGCGTCCACACACACAATTTCATCGTAAAACTATCGCGAAACGGTATCACTATCGCGAAACGGTATAGCTAATCACAGAAAATGTTGTGTGTGGACAGGGGGACATTCACGGTACTATTAGTATTCAAAATAGGAACATCATGTATGAAAATTATGCATGTTGCAATCAGAAATCTTGTATACGTTGTAATAGACATAAAAATGTGGATTCTTTTTTTATTTTGTTTAAATATGTATATAATATGAAATAGGCAGCATGAAAGTATGTATTTAATGAAGCCGTAACTAATACCCTTTTCTAACTGCACTGATTTTCATCGGATGCATCCGATGAAAGTGCCAGTTAGAAAGCAACAGAGGAGAAAAAGGCGATTAAATAGCCGATGAAAAGAAGAGAAATAGGCGATTAAATTCTCCTGCTCATGAGCAGGAGAAATTCTCATTCTATCGGTGTGACACTGATGAAACGTCCAGTTAGAAAACGTTCGAGAGAAATGGTCAAAGGTCGCAGTATACGCGCGCTTTATCGTAACCAGCTGTGTTTGTTGACTTATGGTTGAACATGCTGCATGCTAGCTAGATGGAGCGCGGGCTTAATATTACGCAATAGTTCTTCACTTCCGGCAAGGGCTCGCCACAGCGAGTGAATTTCACCGGCAGTTAGAAAACGACAGGGGGAAAACTGCCGTTTCACCTTTGTTTACATAAGGAAAATTCAATCGGTATTTTCATCGGTGTGACTCCGATAGAATCCAGTTAGTAAGCAGTATAAGACCACTGGCCTATACATACTGCTTCGAAGTTTGTGTCCCTCATCGAGCGTTTTTTATAACAGTTTCTCAGTACTTACAATGTACAGTATTCTAATAGGAACATCATGTATGAAAATTATGCATGTTGCAATCAGAAATCTTTTATAATAGACATAAACATGTGGATGATTTTTTTTGAATGTGTATAATATGAAATGAGCAGCATGAAAGCAATGCCATGTGATCATTACCATATGCATTCAGTGTGGTATGGAAGCAATCATTACCCAACAAGCATTAGCATAAGATCAATATTTTGTGGTTATAGCGCAAAATTAGTTGTGACAGAGAAGGTGAAAATGTACACATCAATATCTGAAACCACTGCATACAATTTGTTTCAATAGATATCAATTTTGCAGGATGACTTTCTCTATAAATAGCACTTTGCACTGATGCAGAATGTTATAAAATGGCAAACAAATTTTCCACCACCATTTAAAGCACAGCATTAAGAAAACATACATGTACAATTACAAAGAGAGAAGAGAGTTTATTCCAAAGCTGACACAGTCACAAATCCATTTTACATGAAGACTGACTTGACTGTACATGATACATTCCAAGAAGGCATAATCCAAAGTGATACAGAAAACATTAAACAACTCGTTTTCTCTTTAGTTTAGAACAAACATGACTGAAAACAAAGCAATGACCTTTTGTTGATTTTTATTTGTTTTGTTTTATGTGAAAATGGTTATATATTAAACACACAAACTGGCAGTGAAGAGGCACACAGTGAAAGGAAAGCTTCTTTAATATATAAGTTTGTAGGGGAGTACAAACCGGTAATTTTCATCACTGTGGCAAACTGAGGCTTAAAGGCCCCAGACTCTGGAACGTCTACTAGTTCTGGGGTATACTTTTCATCGGGTTCCAGGGTTCGGTACCTGCAAACTGTAGGAAGAAGAGGGTAAAAGTCCCAAGAGTTAGCCCTCCCAAAAATGACGCCTTAGGTGTACAGTATGAGTACACAAAAAGACATGTAGGCAAAACTGTAGGCACAGGAAGAGGTTTGCAGATTCTTAAGAGTCGGCCGTCTCAAAATCTTCCTTAGGTGCAGAGGTAAGGATGTACAAAGTACTCCTCCTATTAAAGATCATTGGTAACCTTTTAACTTTGGTGCAGACTGTACAAAGAAGAGTGTTCAGATCCCAACAATTAGCCCTCCCAAAATACTTGTTACAAATAAGTGTAAAGTAGGGGTATTCAACTTGATAATAATTAGAATACCGTAAATAACGTTGTATAAACCGCCCTCGTGTATTAACCGCACCCCTCTTTTTCGCCCTTTTAAAAAAAAAAAAAAAAAAAAAAAAAAAAACTTTTTTTTTTTTTTTTTTTTTTTTTTTGCCGAGATTTTTTTTTTGTGTGTGTAAGATCATTACGGTACTGTAAATTAAAAAACAGTAGGGACCTAGGATAGAACCTTGTGGTACACCATGTAATAGAAGAAAAATTGGAGGAATTATTATTATAAACTAGTCTACATATTGAGATCTATCAGAAAGATTACTTTCAAACCAAGATGACAGACAAATTTGAGTGTTGTTCTAGTTTCCGAGTGGTGAGTCAACACACCGATTACCGAGCTGGGAGACATTGCCAGGCATAGCGCCAGGTGGAGGGGCATAAATTGAAATTTTTTTTTTGGTGTACCGTGTATAAACCGCACCCCCGACTTTGAAATTTTTTCGGCGGCAAAAAAGTGCGGTTTATACACCGTTATATACGGTAGTGGCTTCTTATATAGCCCATATCTCTGTCATACCATGGAGCTCCTGATGCTCTAACAATATACGGTACCTCAGTCACAGCTGAGCATGAAAATATGTAGCACTTTAGCATATCATTGACCCATCAATACCTGGGTGGAGAGTGGCACATGTGGATTAATGGCTTGCCAATTGATGTTACCACCAGGCTGGGATTTGAACCCTCAACCCTTAGACTCAGAGTCAAGTGAATGAACCATGACACCACAACACCTCCACATAAAACAACTAGAGGTATCGTGGTAGAGTGGCTTACGCGCTTGACTAGAAATGCAAAGTTTGATGCCTGACACGGCACTAACCATTGGCAAGACATCAATCTACCTTTGCCACTACATACCCAGGAGATAAATGGGGACCGGGCGGGACGGCGACAGCCATTGTGACAGAAATTGGCCTTTCAGTGACCATATGAAATACTCCCCAGGGAGTGGAAATTGTGCACATTGTGTTGGTGAATGAATATGTTTACAGGGGTAATAGTAATGTCTGTAATGCGCTTTAATAGAGACGGTATTCTATATTAAGCGCTAAATACGTCCAGATTTATTTAATAGTACTTTTACTATTTAAAAATTTCCCTTAATGGATAACCTTTTACTTAGAGTAAGACACTTTTCTTGGTCATGTTGAGTTCTACCCTCATCTGTTAAAGGGCAATGTGTGGGCAGAAAGGGTGTCGTCTTCTTGAGCAGGATTTTTGTCAACATTTAAAATTTGGATGAAACCCCAGTGGGAACTGGAAGCGAGGAGGTAAGAAGGGGTACAGAGTTAAAGGATGAGAAAATGAGGGGGAGGGGAGGGGTAAAGTTCATTCGTTAACAGTACAAGACAGTGCAAGAGCACAGGAAAAAACTCTTGATAGACAAAATGGATCACACATTACAAAGATGACAAGCATTGTCATCCCTTAGGAAAGCCAAAGAGGAGGCCCCCAAAAATTAATTTGGAAATACAATTACACAGCTGGTATAAAATCTTCTTTTTTTCAAAGTGTGATTTCTACATACATTGTATGTACATGTACTGTATTAGAGTATGGACAATAGAGACAATTATTCAGGATTGATATCAGAAAGATAAACAAGGCAATCCATTTTGAGCCAAGACATCTATGTACCGCCAGAGATTCTGTTCCAACAACCCACTGAGGTTTCCGGAGACAAAGCTCCTGACTTAAAGATTAAGTTGGGTTCTGGTCATGCGATTGCATTGTGAAAGAAACTGTGTGGAATCGATCAGAAAAGGTTGATCATCTTACATATAAGTATTAGTGTTCTGGAATCATCAAAATGATCAGAAATTTGGCCCAGTCTTGGTAAAGTTACAATCACTGTACACAGAAGGATGTATATGGGACTACACGAACACATGGCGTAAAAAAACCTACCCCCAAGTTTTACGATATACATGACATATTTAGAATATGAAGGCATTTGGCCCTTGCATAATAACAATGATAACGCTCACAAATTATTTTTTACCTCTTCCCAGAACTCAACCTTCTCTTTAAGGGAGCAAGGTGAGAGAAAATGAGGATACCCTTGTTGTTTTATCCAACTGTCACACTTTCTCAGATTCACAACATGGGATGACTTCCCTAGGTAAGCTGTGTGGGTGGAAAGGACCGGAGGCGGTTGCCATGCCAACAGGGGCTTATAGTACGGGAAATCAAATTCTGTTTTGTAATAATTGCCAAAACCCTAGAAAGGAGAGGAAAGGCTGAAGAGCATTGCATAAATGTACCTGCTTTTTAGAATTATCTAGTGAGCAATAACATGGTGTAGGGATAGTAGCGTAAAGACTCTATTAGATCAGACCCCCTACAGTCAAAGTGCGACAAAAGTACAGGGGGAGGTCAATACAGGGAAACTGTGAATAGGAGCACCTGCAATGTGGGATGAGGAAAGGTCAGGAGAATGACAGGCTGAGAAGGGGGGTGGGGGAAAGAGGGTAAGGAGGGTAAAGGGAGGGGGTTAAGAAAGGGAAAGGTAGAGGAAAAGGAACAGGGAGGGGGAAAAGAACTGGGAGGGGAAAAGGGAGGGAAGGGGAATGGAGGGAAGGGGAATGAAAGGAAAGGAAGGGAGCAAAAGGAAAAGGGAGGAGAGCAAAAGGGAAAAGGATGGGGGCAAAAGGGAAGAGGTGGAAGGAGAGGAATGAGGGGAAGGAAATCGAGGAAGGAAGAAGGGGGAATAGGGGGCAGGAAGGGGAAGGGAGGAGGAGGGGTTCGAAGGGAGGAGGAAGGGAGGAGGACGGAGTGGAAGGGAGGAGGAGGGGAAGAGGGGACAGGGAGTGGAAGGGAGGAGGAAATGCGAAAGGGAGGATGGAAGGTTGGAAAGAACTGGGAAATGGGAGAGATAGAGAGGGGGAAGGAAGAAGAGGAGAAAGGAGAGAAAATATGGGAGCGAGGGAAGCATGGGAATTAGGCCATCATTTAGTGGGATAGGGAAGCATATACAACATCTTGGCTATAACCCCCTCTCTCAATTTCCAAAGAATGAGGCGGAAAAGAAGACTCATTCTTGGATCTAAATTAAACACAAATTATGTGAGACATGTGGGAAGAGGGAAGGGTTAAAACATTTCTGATTTCATTGATGTGGGGGGAAAGGGAAAGGTTAAAACATTTCAGATTTCATTCCGGTTCGACACGGAACAGTTCAAATCAGAGTTGAGTTGGCCCACTTTAGGAATAATAGATTGAATTTAGCCTCCCCAAAGTACAGAGGTAGAGAAGAAGAAACGGTGATAGGCATACCATAATGGATCAGAGAGACTGGGGCATGTGAACTAATTCAGAAAGAGAATCAAGGGGGCAATTCCTGTGGTGGGATGCGGTGTGATACAGGTGGGGGAGCAAGGGGTGATAAGGGAGGGGAGTAAGGGGTGATACAGGGGGGGGGGGAACAAGGAGGTGAAACTATCAAATACAGGTATGGGTATATCTGTTGGGGTGGGGTTGTTTGAAAACAAGAGATTGTGTAAAATGAATAAGTGTGTGTATAATTAATATGCAGATTGCACAAGAGAATTTACATGGCATACGTTGTACATACCGGTATAGTATAAATGGACCAGAATATAAAACATGAGACAGGATGTATACAGGAGAGTGTAAAGGTGTGTTTTTACTGGCTATTTATAGTGGTTCTTTTAGGGTAACAGCCATACCCATTAAAACCTAAAATCTCCCTTAATCATTATGACAGATGCATTGCTAAATGTAAATCTAAGGACATTTTTCCCCACTTAAATGTGCATAAAACCGGCTACATCTGAAGTCAAATAAGTATTGAAACTCAGGCAAATATCATGCACAAACCAGCAGTTTTCAAACAAACTCTGATGAAATCAATTCTGATTGAATGAATATAAAACAATCTATATCAAAAGTCAAAGAAGTATAGAAACATAGGCAAAAACCATGCAGAAACCAGCAGCTTTCCAATACAAAACGATTGTGACAAATTGATTCTTTTCTTCTACAATCATTCCTCGATCAGCTGTATAAATAGCACATGGAAATCATACCCAGTGCATTCATATTTTGAGTACACAATGGATTTTCGGCTTAGAAGTGAAAATCTTTGCACGGGTCTAGTGACGGCAAGTCATGCATGAACATTGGTTACACTCCATTAGCGAGCGAAGAATAAAGAACAAACTCTGTATCGAAAAGTTACGTTCAAGCTGTCCAACTCACGCGCAATGTGTCTATTGTAAACACTGGACTGCAGGCATACACCTCAGGAGTATTTTCTGTATAATATATATATTAAATCCACAGTAGGCTATTTCATAAAAGAATTCAGTGTTATCGTATAAATGGGGCATATTGCCAGAGTAAATACTGTATGAAAAGGGCTCCAACATGCAAGTCTTCTTAGGATTTTAAAACCGACATCAGAAATTTTGCTCGCTCTTGTTTGGCATTGGCAAACAAAGAAATGCAATATTGTGTTGGAAAGTCAATACTTTTCCCTTTCTCAACACATCTGAAATCTTTCTTTCTTATCTTTTTCTTTTCTCTCCTTTTAGACGGTGCTGCAGCTGCCTAGCAACCATCTCAAGTTCTGTTCATAGGAGACATGAAGAGCAGATGCTTAATTTCAATAAATCATTTCATTTGTCTCGAAGATTTTTGTAATATGTAAAATGTTTCATCGCTTTGTGACCTTCTGATATTTGTATTATAACTTGTATTTCTATTTTACACAAGAATAAATCTTGAAAAATCTTGAAATCTTTGTCAACAGATAAACATTTACAACTGTTGGGATATAGTAACAATTTGTACAGAAACATTTCTGATCACTATAAATTTTCATCCTTACAGCATTATTTGTAATACGCAAATCTCTCCTATTTTCATATATTATCTTACCATTTTTACAGTTTTCTCAATTTCAATAAAAGCTCCAAATGAAGAAAAAAAATGTGGCTTATAAGTTTTAAACCAATTATCGGGATGGAAAGCAGTTTAAATATAAAACAAATCTTTAAATGCGAATAATTTGAAAAGTATTTTTGGAGTCGCTTGTGCGCTAACGCCCTTCTGCCAGCCGGCCAACGAGTTATTTTAGTATTCCAGAGAAGCTACACTGTGTACAATGTAGGCATATCACCCACTGCTTCTGCGTATGCTATCTTTCAATGATGCTATCATTCTAATTATCCAACACAGTTTACAAGGGCAGGTATTGTAATTCAATCAATTTTTCTAACGATAATGGACACACTATGGCAATTAATAAAATAGACACTAACGTGTTCTACCTGCTCTATATAAAATTATAAAGCCTGTGTACTCCCTAACAACCGCATAATAATAACAGTAACTATTAAAATCAGAGATAGACATTTTTCCACAAAATTTGCACTTGTGAACAGTGGTAGTGGTTTGTATTTGTTAGGATTACAAAATGGCTGGTGTGTAAAATCCAAAACTACTTATAAAAGAATAATTACATTTAAACTGATGAATGTTGGTTTCTTTTTGAACATTCACAAATGTTAAAAATTGAGAAGACTTTTCTTTCCATCTTTCATTAAAAAAAGACAACAATAAAATAATTGCACCACCTACAATGGTAAAAATCAAGAGAATATTGGGGATGGGGGACGTTTGTTATGCACATTATTGGAAATAAAATAAATGCTGGAGTCTCCAAATTAAGTCTATTAATTTAGATTGTACAACACCTTTACGAGTAGCTTTCCAACTGTATACAAACAATCATATTTTCCTGCAACCTTCTTGTATTCGTGACTTATCAAGCTTCTTTTTTAATCCCTCTATTAAATTCAAAGAAATAGGCTTACTATATACAATTCTATTCATTAAAGCAAGGGCACTGTACTCAAAGCTGGAAAAGTGAAGGATATTGTATTATTCCTTTTTTTTTAACGATATCCCCAAACAATACAAGAATGACCTTTTAACCACTTTATACTAATTACAATGATATGATTGAAAGTCAGGACTACCAGTGTCGTATACAGGGCCTATGCTGAACTTGAGTAGTACAAGGCTACCTATGGTTACACGGAAGAGTCAAGGATACAATTGAAGGTTTCAAACTTTCAATACACACTTATGTAGTTCAGTTTGATGAGAGGAGAGTATGGGTTGGAAGAAGGATAGGAGGAGAACTAGAGATGACTACCAGGGGGGAGGGGGAAGGGGGGAAAGGGGAGGGGGAAAGGTAGGGGGAAAGGTAGGGGGAAAGGAAGGGGGAGGGGGAAAGGTAGGGGGAGGGGGAAAGGGGGGAAAGGGGGAGGGGGAAAGGGGGAGGTAGGGGGGAAAGGGGGATAATAGTAAATTCAATATAGAGGGGAAAATATAAAGAGTTACACTACATCTACAGGTGTATAGATCTAAACTTAATCAACTCAATTAAAGAACTTTGACAGGGCCACATATCATGAATGCCACCTTCGTTTTAAATGCCAATATGACATACAGACCTAAACAATTTGTAACTGTTGAATATCCAGAGATGATGAGGCATTAACCACAGTTAAAAGCAAATGGCAAGCGACAAAACCACTCTACAGGTAATTGGTTTGCCTAAACACCCATTAAAATGAGAGAAACAAGAATTACATAAAGAGGTATGTACATGTATCATAACCACATACAGCTGTAGTGGTAAGTGTCTTATTAAAAACTCAGGGTGCATTTCAATATTTACAAAAATTGGGAGGGGGGATGACATTCAGAGGGGGTAAGCTCGATCGTTTGTCACATGCCATCAGGCTTTTCATTAGGACAATGTGAAATATTTGAATTGAAATTATAGACATCTAATTGCTAATCATAATGTTATGCGACACAAATGTTTATACTTAAAGCCCAAGTCCACTCCAAAAATAACTTAGTTTCAATAGAAGCAGAAAAATCAGACTAACCAATCAAAAAAGTCTAAGCAAAATCGGATAACTAATAAAAAAGTTATGAATTTTTAAGGACATTAAAAACTTTGAAAATCACTAGACAAATTGGCAACTCACTCATGAGTCTGTGACCTCATGTCCTCACTATCCACTAATTATTTTATTAATATTGATGATATAAATTTCCTATTTTCTCCTTTATTTCCCTGTGAAGCAAACCCTCTGCCCTGGCGGTCAAGGGTTCAACAAGCCTATGCTATGATTTTGGTTTCCGTATATGGCGCTGGGGATCAGCAAAGTTTCACAGTTTAGGAATTCTGCTGCAATCCGAAACCCTCCCTAGATTTAACACAGCATAACCTTGCTCAAGTTCATTTCAATTGGCACAACAGCTTGAAAGCATGACTCACACGGTCGTCTCCGTGGAAACCGTTATTAACCCTTTGTGTGCCGTTGCTGCTTTTTTGCACAGACTTATGCTGTAGTGCAAAATGCACAGAACTACATGTACAGTGCACAGGTTTGTATAATGATGTGGCATTCTGTGCTGAGCTCTATGTCTGTCTGCATGCTCCTCCCTTTAAATTATGCATAAACAAGTCTATTCTTCTATCATTTCCATTTTCTATTCCTAATATTTAATTCTCTTATCTAGAAAAGCTTCTCACTCTAATATCTCTAAAAACAAAGCAAAACAATTCAGTTTTAATACACATGTTGTGCTTTCCCTCTCATTTTTGTTATTCACAATTCCTGGCTCTTGCTATAGCACGTACGTTTCTCATACACTCGCGTACGTGCGCTTAGTGGGCGGTGCCATGCTTGCTATGACGTCACTCGTATATAACTAAAAAGCAAAGCCGAACATAACATTATGCTAATATAATTACCTCACTCTTTACCCCCCAACCAATCAAATACAAGTTAAAATATGGAAAGGAAAGTTCCCCCTACCCCCAAATGAATATTCATATTGCCAATTTGATACATAGTTTTTAAATAATCATTGAAGATAACTTGACGTATATTCAAATTTTAATGGACCATAATTTTGGCAAAAATCACGGAAATTGACATTTTGTTGTAAGGTTGTAGCAAATTTATTATAAACTCTTCATCTCAATTTTTGTATGTCTTAATATTTTTTAAAGCATATGAATGAGGATGTTTCCTGAAATAGTCCATTGACCTTATTTTCGTTCCAGTTTTTTTGGCATTATGGCCTCAGTTTGAACACGAGAGACTTTGAGGTATTTTTTAATTCATCGGCGCTAAGCGCATTTCAAGGCCGTGCGCGTCGGGGTGGAGATTTTGTCCCACATCGTATCAAGGATGCGTGATTTGCGTGCTTTTGATAGCTAGCATGCCATTGTGTATACAGCAGCGGTAAGTAAATCCTAGTCGGTCACATTCATATTGATCCTGAAAGGCCTAGTTAGATCTACAGTTGACCGAGAGCATCTCATTATAGCTATTATAGACTCTAGATTTGGTTGTTTTTTCTTTAATTTATTAAACTTTGCTTGGTGATTATAATGTCAACTGGGCACAAAATCAAAAGTTGTATTTGATTTAACATATAGACCCCTGCAAGTTGTGGAATTTGTTTCTGCATGAGAAAATAATAATGCCTAGACTCTAGATCTAAACCTAGTTATTGATCTCGTCTCTAGTCTCTCGAGTGGAGCTAGAGTCTCGACTCTAGAAATCTAGTGGAAAATAAAATCTCTAAAGCCATGTTTATCAATTTATTGCGCAGACTCCTCGAAAAAAATTGCCAGATTTCTCATGATCTCGCAAGAGGAGTCTGCGCAATAAATTGATAAACATGGCTTTTTTTAATTTATATTTTCCACTAGATCTAGAGTCAAGACTCTAGCTCCACTCGAGAGACTAGAGACGAGATCAATAACTAGGTTTAGATCTAGATCTAGAGTCTAGGCATTATTATTTTCTCATGCAGAAACAAATTCCACAACTTGCAGGGGTCTATGTTAAATCAAATACAACTTTTGATTTTGTGCCCAGTTGACATTATAATCACCAAGCAAAGTTTAATAGATCTAAATTAAAGAAAAGACAACCAAATCTAGAGACTATCTTCTAGAGTCTATTAATAGCTATAATGAGATGCTCTCGGTCAACTGTAGATCTAACTAGGCCTTTCAGGATCAATATGAATGTGACCGACTAGGATTTACTTACCGCTGCTGTATACACAATGGCATGCTAGCTATCAAAAGCACGCAAATCACGCATCCTTGATACGATGTGGGACAAAATCTCCACCCTGACGCGCACGGCCTTGAAATGCGCTTAGCGCCGATGAATTAAAAAATACCTCAAAGTCTCTCGTGTTCAAACTGAGGCCATAATGCCAAAAAAACTGGAACGAAAATAAGGTCAATGGACTATTTCAGGAAACATCCTCATTCATATGCTTTAAAAAATATTAAGACACACAAAAATTGAGATGAAGAGTTTATAATAAATTTGCTACAACCTTACAACAAAATGTCAATTTCCGTGATTTTTGCCAAAATTATGGTCCATTAAAATTTGAATATACATCAAGTTATCTTCAATGATTATTTGAAAACTATGTATCAAATTGGCAATTTGAATATTCGTTTGGGGGTAGGGGGAACTTTCCTTTCCAAATTTTAACTTCTATTTGATTGGTTGGGGGGTAAAGAGTGAGGTAATTATATTAGCATAATGTTATGTTCGGCTTTGCTTTTTAATTATTTACGAGTGACGTCATAGCAAGCATGGCACCGCCCACCAAGCGCGCACAGGCGACGTACGTGATAGGGATTGAGTAACTTTGTCTCAGATTCTGAAACAAAATCCTGGATTTAGCTCATGCTGCAATGATAATTATAAACCTTTGGTCAGTCAGGAACCCCATGACTTTTACAAGCCGATCGCCTGTCTGATTATCAAGATTTTTATGATTGGAAATCACAATTTCATTTTTTGTTTTCTTAACGGTTTTTATAACACTACTATTGGGGGAAATGAGTATGGTAAGACAGGTCACTCAAAGATTTTTAATTTTTTGAGGCACTTCATGATCATTTTTAAGTGTAATTTTTTTTAGGGCTTTCAGTATTACACCATATCACAGACACTGATAACAGGTTGGGCCATGCATCTCAGATTTAATAATGTTAAACGATGCCTTTAACTAAATATCAACACTCCACCTGCTCCCCTCCATAAACTTCTCAGGCCACTCTCTTCTCTCTCCCACTTGTTTCTCCAACATCCCTTTCCTTTAATAACAGACACTTACACCATCAGTGATAATGTTAGCACCCTGTCCCCTCCTCTTTTCATTTCCCCTCCCCTTTTTTTTTGTTAAAGTGTTCCTGATACATCACCAGATGACTCAATTTTGTGATCAACCTTGGGCGTCTGTACAACACATGCTGACAATCAAGGTGTCATCGTTCACAGCTTCTGCATGTACAGTGTGTTGAACCAAAGGCAACAAAGATGCGACCGTGTACGCAGCAGTGTACTAGCACCTCTCATATCGAGCTTGAACTACAGTGTATATTAAAGACAAAGTTGAGTTCTGGTCATTCGATTGCATTGTGAAAGAAACGTTGTGGAATCGATCAGAAATGGTGGATCATCTAGCATGTACGTGTAAGTATTGGTGTGTACTGCAAGGTTCTGGAATCATCGAAATGATAAGAAATCTAGCCCAGTCTTGGTAAAGTAACAAGCACTGTACACAGAAAGAAGTATATGGGACTACACAAATGGTGTCAGGCCTACTTAACTTGATTTCCTTATCTTTATATGCTCATTACTCAGCCAGTATACATTTTCTACCAAAATTGTTTGGCAAATAACTTTTATAGACTTGAACATTCAGTGTAACTTTTGTTTGATTCTGTGAGAATTCATTTTCATTTTTTACCAGAACGCAAGTTTATCTTTGAAGATAATTTGAAAAGCTTCCATTACTGAACGCCTGAAAATTAGTCTACAAGCACAGACTCGAATTTGACACTTTCCCCACAGTTCCTAAAACCTTGAGCAGAGCCTAGATGTCGGGAGTGGCCTACCGTAATCTCATAGTGCAGACACTATTACGCACAGCAACTAAAACCCTCTACTGAAAACTAACCAAAAATTGTGCTCGCACATACGGGAACACAATCCAATATATTTAAAAACTGAATTCATGCATATTTGTCTGCCGGTAATGAGGAAAAAGAAGAATTAAAAGTGTGAACCTGTACCAGCCAAATGTTTGAATTATTATGGTTTCACACCACATCATAATCATCATCAATGTCATATCTGTTTTAGTATTGCATATTATAGAATGCGGCAAGCAGTCGCCCCTCCCTTTTGAAGCCCCTCCCCCCCCCCCCAAAAAAAAAGTAATTTGCAGAAGGTACATCATGAACATGGCTTATGATGCTGTGAAGACATTTTGCCAGTGTCCAGAAAGGACCCCCCCCCCCCCCTTTTTTTTTAAAATAAATTTCTTGGGAAATAGTAGTTGTACCACCATGAAATGATAATTTCAGACATGTACTGTACCTTTAAAAACAATATATTTTCGGAGACAGAAGGACATGAATTCTCTGTAAAATTATGAGTGGACTCCTTTTCTTGTTCCAAAAAGACAACAGTCCTCTCATGGTTCCTAATCATTGATACCAGATGGAGCAAGTTCAAAAGAAGAAGAGAAATCCTAGCAATAGGCTGAAAGCCATAATAATAGATGATTTAAGTTAATAAGACCACAACATCAATCTCACTTAACCTACAGCCTCCCCTGACCACTTGTAATACATGCATCACGCAGGGATTTAAACACTTAACGGAGCAATAAGGGTTAATAAAACCTTAACCACACACACAAAATACCTCGGTTCCAAAACAGATTACCGGCTTTCAGCGATGCACGTCGGTCAAAAAAACCTCGCCATTACAACAACACGCTTTTAGATATCATCATTCATTATGTAGTGATCTATTCCAAAATATGTCGAGTCATGGTTTTGTGTGCAATTGGTAAATATGTTATGATAACAGGTGTGAAAATGTTAGAAAAGTACATTTAAAGATAGAAACATGAATGTTTTCCCAGCCAGTCTTTTAATACTCTTCCAAGCAAATGTCCACGTCCATATAATGATAGCAATGAGCCTATTTACTAACTTTCTTTGTATCCTTTTTTTAAGATGATCATTACTATATATAAATACCCATTATGAGGGAAAGGGGGTGTGTGTGTGTGTGTGTGTGTGTGTTTTTTTTTGGGGGGGGGGTAGAGGAGATAAATCTCCAAAGTCAAAACTACCATATCTATATTTAACTGTATCAAGCTGTATAATGCCAATGTGTTTATTTTCAAATAATACAATTAAAATCACACAGAAAGTTCTTCACTTTGAGGTTGTTCCTGTAACATATTGTTTAATGTTGCACCCCCCCCCCCCCACCCACCCAACCACCACAATGACCATGCCCAAAACCATCATTACATTATTTATTTTTAATCTTTTGTCCGAATGCAATTCAACTGCCACGCTCTTTGTTCTCGCTCAGAATTCAAATTTGTCATTGTACATTTTAATACAATATGTGCAAGTCCCCAGCAGCTGTGTAAATATACACTGCACAAATATATCAATGCCCAACGATAATGTTATTCTATTGTTGTGGACCAAATATGCAATCCAGTACAATTGCTTCGTCAAAGGGGTGACAAATGTTCATATTGGGATAGATTTTCACACTTTTCAAACACCCCCCCCCCCCCCCCCCACCCACCAAAAAAAAGGAGCAATAAATTTCTGTGTATCAATGTGATTGCAAACTGTATATGAAGAGGTGTTGCTGTAAAACAGAGATGTCGATTCGGGTAATGCACAAAGAAATGGAAAGGGGAATATTGTTGGCTATATTTTGATACAAGTTTATGAATAGGGAATTTCAATTTGTGTCACATTCTTTCTTTCTGTGTTTTTGTTGGGGGTGTTTTTGAGTTTCTCTTTTGTTTGTTTGTTTTGCCTTACTTTGTTTATTCAGGTGGTGGTGCTATTACTGTTAAGGTTGATAGTACCTGTCGATCAAAATCTTTGTACTTTTTATTTGATGAGGTGTCACTTTGTTTATTTCTTAAAAATGTCATTCATTCTTTATTTATTTTTTCCTTTCTCTCTCTCTCGTTTGTTTGCTTGTTTTGCTTAACTTTGTTTATTTGGATGCGGTTGTTAATTGTCAGTATTTTTCATATCCGTCTATAATGGCAGCTAGGCTAAAGCCCGGGTAATAATAAATGCGCCTCTGAATAGAATTTCTAGATAGACGGCGCTATAGAAATGCCTTATTATTATCATCATTATTATAAATCAATGTACATCTACATGTACTTTTCATCCGATATGAATGTCAGTTCAAATAATTGTTCCGCATCTTCAATAAAGCATGTATAATAGAAATAATAGGTGAATTCAAGATAAATCATTGTATCTAGTAAGGAACTTTAACAAACTTAACAACAAATTAAAAAATGCTTATCTTTCTCTAGCATCTGGCAACCGCAGCACGCACGTCCATTAATGTGGAATAAGATAAATTTTGCTTCAGGCAGAACATTTTTTACGGGATAGGAAATTGAGACTCCCGTTCGTTTGAAGGAAGCAGGCTGAGGTTGCAGGCTGAGGTTTCAGGAAAATTTGGATAAAAACTGTTAACAATATTGTCCATAAAAGAACATGCCCAAAGGCACATCGAAAGAGCATCTGTCACATTGGTTAGCATTTCATCGAACCCGTTCATTAAACTTGATTGCATTTTGTCTGTTTCCATCCTGGAAAAGGTTTCATGATGTCAATGGTGGTTAACAAGTCAATTTCAATCAGACAGAAAGTAGCTATGTGGTCATAAACTGACATTTAAAGCACTTATGGAGGATATCAAATTGCTGGCAACATTCATGTTCTAGAAGAAATGGCTATTCAAGCTAAAAAATGTCTGTTTGGAGCCAGAAGGGCGTTAAATATATTAACTGTAAAGCATTACGGGTAATGCCTTTCTGGCTCTCAACAAAGGAAATAGTCCCTAAAAAAGTACAGGTACAGGCAAACCACCTTGAGGGACCACCTGTCTATAAAGACCACATATTTTGTTTATTTTGAATACGGTTTCTCATTGAACCCTGTACTAAAGGAACGTGTACATGTACATAAGGACCACCTGTCTATAAAGACCACATTTCATGTTTCCCCTTGAGCGGTCTTTATATACAGGTTCCACTGTGCAATGTTGCAATATGCTACCACCTAACCTGTTGAAGATTTGTTCAAAGAAGCGGAAAGCAGCATACAGGAGGTGCAGGAAGAAAAGTATAGAAAGGTATTCAGCTTTATTTATCAACGTTTAAAAGTAATCATTTTATCTCACTAATGCGCTTTGGGGAAATGTGTTGTGGTTAATGTACAATGTACCAATGTACATACGTACAACACAGTTCAGAAGGCTCTGGAGAGAGAAAAGTAAGCATGCATGCATGCAGTGTATACAGGTTGAACTTTCTCCCGATATACAACCATTAAAATCCATCGTCAGCCATCTTGGAAATGGTTCACTGTCTGTATAAACTGGAGAGCTGAAATAAAATGAGCTTGACGTATTACATGCAGAATAATCTTATTCCTTTTTTTTTTTGTAAAATGAAATTGGAGAAATTATCATCGCTACCATGATCTAAAGCCTACTACACCATGCAGAGCACATGAATGTTGATAGAATGATGGCAATCAATGTGTTTCTATGTTATTGTTAATATGATAACCATTTGACCATGCGCACAATGCCCAACACACCTTGCCAAGTTGCAATCTTATCAAGCAACCAATGCCCACTAGAGAAAAAGGAAATAACAACAATCAGGAAAACATCGGTGTCCATGAACCTGAAAGTAACTTCCAGTCAAATTTCTGAAAAATGGTGAAACTACAGGGCCCTGTTTCACAAAACTTGTCATCAGTGACAAATGACAGTCTTTGTTATAAGCTACTGAAATTCTTGCTTCTGATTGGTTATCAGCAGATTTGTCACTGATTTTGTTGTCATTTGTCATTGAAAAGGGCTTTGTGAAACACCCCCTGATCTATTTCTAATTGGAAGAAAAGGGGGAAGGAACCAAATGTGTAAGAATGGCCTGGATGGGAAATGATCAGGCTATTAGAAGCGATATAGTTAGTAATGTTGTTCAGAGTAGGTTAGCGATTGCGTGCTGATGCTGATGTTCATGCAGTTAGTGGAGCCATCTTGCATTCTGCGGCATCCTAGATCAAGGAGGTTACCTTCGGATCCAAAGTCCCGGGAGGTGTCGATGATGTCAAAAGTCTTTGATTCCGAGAAAGCAGGACTGAAAGGTTCCTCCAGTGGCTCTTCGGTATAGCCTTCGACTAGATCCCCTTCATCATCACCATCATCATCATAGGTCTCCTCCTCCTGGTAGCCTTCCGCTTCATCGGCTTCAAATTCTCCTGCAGCAGCAGCATCTGCTTCATCATCAGGAATCTCTGATTCCTCAGGATTCCTTGAGACATCCTCACCGACATCTTCCTGCACTTCTCCCGGTGCATCCGCCTCGGGTTCTTCCGCACTTAGCCCCGCTTCCTCACCCTGCATCTCCTGCGGCTGGCCACCTTCTGGTTGGCCACTTTCTGGCTGACCCTCTATATCCTCTTGGGGTTGCTTTGGTTGTTCCTGGACTTCGCTTGGAACAGAGCCGTCGTCTTGGACGAGCTCCAGGGGTTCCGGAAGAGGTTCTATATTTTCTAGACTATCCTGTTCTATGACATCTTTATCACTGTCTGCTTGGACAGGGTATGATTGGTGTAGAGTGTGATTAAGAGTGATCAAGGGAAGAGCAAAGCAAAGTTAGGAAAGAGACAAAGGCTCATAAGAAAGAAAACGAGACCTTGACAGAAAGTTGGTGCAATGAGGACTACTATTACACATTACAAAGGTCTATAATGTAGGACTCATGCAAATTCTAGCATGCAAATGGTTGGTTTAGAAACATTCCTGTTTCAAGATTAAGGAAGAAAAGTCCATTGTACTTTGGGATGGGGTATGCTAAGGACTACCACCTCTTCACACAAAAAAAACTACATGAAAATCAACTCTACTGTCTCTAGAAATTAATGGAAACACCCTGCGAAGCACAACATCCTACTCAGTGGATACTAATTGTGTTTTGGCAGGACACACACATTGAAAGACTTGGACAAAATACTCTTGATAGGTAAATGGCAACTTCCTACGATAACAAAATATTCCACTTTCATGTCTGACAGGCTCAACCAATTTCTTCCCAGAAATGTTGGCATCGCAATCAACCACAAGTTCACAACATTATCATTTAAGAACTTCTTTATCCATTCTAACAAATCCACATTTGTTTGTTTGTTTTCTTTTTTTTGTCCAATACCCCACATATACAGTGTTTATTTTTTGAATAATTCTTTGTAACTTGTGGAAACCAAATTAAACTGTGCCTTGAACTTATTTCTGTTTTCCTTTTCTCCAAAAAAGGCTTGAATTTTCTAGCATTAATGCGAACAATCAATGTCATTTATTTATTTTCGGGGTCACAGAAATATTTAGATGACATTGAAAATAGCGACTGTTATCATATAGAGAGAGGGAATATATTTAAAACTGTAATTCCTTAAAAAAAACAATATTGCCTTGTTGGATCCAGAAGGGTTTTAGCTCAAATACTCGCATACAGAGTTAACCCCCTTTTGGGTCTAAAACAGATGATATTTTCTTTCCGGCACATACCTGTTCTTGAAGGTGCATTTGCATTACTGTCTATTGCAAGGTTGGCGTTGAATTCGGCGTTAACGATGATTTCAGCGTTGGCGTTTACTTCCATCCTGGCGGTTCCTTCTGTGGCATTGTCCGAATCGCCGGTCCCTGTTACACGACTGTTGTCCAGGACACCCTCTGTAGTCTGAGGCCCATCGCTAACATTTACGCCTGCAGAAAGGATGGAGAAGAAAAGCTTGTTGTAAATAGAAAGTATAAGGAATTACCTTTTAGATAAAGAGTTGCAATTCATCCAACTTGATCGCAAGTCCTCCAATCGATCGCAGACTCATAATCTCAGAGTTTTTTGTACAGAGTTGCTATCAAACTTAAGTTCAGGTGCCATCAATGTAGATCAATAGCATTTCTTTCCAAGATAAAGACGTGAAAAGCATTATATTCTAATTCCAATGATAAACAAAATGTGTCTTTTTTAATTAAAATGTTATTTTTCTGCCACACGATTTCCTCCTGTTCCTAAAACTTTCTACATGTCAGTATAGAGCGGAGTCCCATGGCTGCACAGATCATTCTGCCGAGCTATCTCGCTCAAAAACTTGAGCCAAGATGTAATGCTCATGGTCACAACATCTGTCTAATGAACGTAAGATGTACATGGCTAGTTTTTGCCCCGATATTGGAGTCATTAAAGGGTGTGCGACCTAATAGAAGACTGTCCTCATCAGCTCCAGATTGCCAAATAGCCCGCTATTTCTGATTTGATAAATAATCCTGAACTTACAAATCGCGTCTTCATCAGCTAGAGACTCGACCTCGAAACTCGAAACTCAAGCTCGAGAAATCAGCTCGAGATATTTTGCTCAGCGTTCGCGCACAGTACGAGTCTTCGGGCTGGTGAAGACGCACCGGACAAATGGCAGAATATTATGCAAACTAGCCCAAGACATCTTGGGATGATTATCTCAACCAAATATCCTGCTAATTGCAACTGCGGGCTGATGAAGAAGCAAATTAGCTGGATAATTTGAGATAGGGATAGTTAAAATAGCTGGTTATTTGGCAATCTCGAGCTGATGAAGACAGGCCTAGTAATACTGTCTCTGGAAGGAAGGTCCTGACCTATGATATCAGCTGTGAAACATGGAATGGCACTGAGAGCTTTGAGTAAGCCAGGAAGATCCACGCAGATAACAATTTGTTATTAATAATTCAATTCTGTCATGTTTCCCGTCGCCTTGAAAGCACTAGACTTGATGAAAACATAATGTGACCAGCATAACAAGTAATGGAAATGTGTTGGCCTAATGTACATACAAAACAGGAAATGAAAATAGAAATATTGTAAAAGGGTATTAATAATTAATTTTCTCATACAAGTAAATCATTGTCAGCACTCAACGTTGAATTTCAAACCATCATCATCGTCATCAGCTGCAGCAACATCATATCATCACCTTTATTATCATCACCAGTAACAATAATAATGATCTGATTTATCAACATCATCCACAATTCAGTATTTATTTGTATAGCATCATCAATTCATCATTCAACAACCTGTTCTAGTCCTCATCATTATTATGTCATCATCATGATAATGACAAGAATCAGTATTAATTTATGATTCAATTTCACCATCCTCATCCTCATTCTAATTAGTGCTGTAATATCACGGATATCTCCAATTCCGTTTAACCGCCAGTCAAAACCGGACGGTTTTCGGTTAAACGAATAAAAAATTAAATTAAAAAAAAAAACGATTTTTTTTTTTTTTTTTTTTTTTTTTTTTTTTTTTTTGACCGACTCTGTCGGCAGCAAGCCAGGACTTTCATTTAACTGCGAGGTGCATTTGAAGGCGCTGATTTGTAACAATGTCATTTTTAGAAGAATGTGTAAGATCATTAATGTAAATTAAAAAACAGTAGAGGACCTAGGATAGAACCTTGTGGTACGCCATGTGTAAAAGTTGGATGAATTTTTATTATAAAGTACATATTGAAGATGACAGACAAATTGGAGTGTTGTTTTAGTTTCGGAGTGGTGAGTCAAAAAACAGATTACCGAGCTGGGAGACATTGCCAGGTGGAGGGGCATAAATCGAAACTTTAAAAAAAAAAAAAAAAAAAAAAAAAAAAAACAATTTTTTTTTTTTTTTTTCGTTTAACCGAAACCGTCCAATTGAAAACGGAATCCGCCATCGGCGGTCGGATACCGGACGGTTAAACGTTTGGTTACAGCACTAATTCTAATCATCATCCTCAGCTCATCATCATCATCATTCTCATCATCATCATCATCCTCATCCTCATTATCATCATCATCATCCTCATCCTCATTATCATCATCATCATCCTCATCCTCATCCTCATCATCCTCATTCTCATTCTCATCCTCATCATTCTCATCATCATCCTCATCCTCATCATCATCATCATCATCATCATTCTCATCCTCATTCTCATCATCATCATCATCTGTACTATTATCAAAATCATTTGCTGATTGTCATCATCCTGTTTGAACACCGTAATAGTGCACATCCCCAGTTTTTTTAAACAACACTAAGACCATTAGAATTTCAGAAATTAATATAAATCGTCCTCAATTCCAAGGCCATCGCTCCTGGCAATCCAACAAGATCATCTGCCACTCGTTTATTATCTTTTGAAGTAATTCAAAGCTAATCTATTCGAGTTATTTGGGACTGGTCAACAAATTATGCTGGAGTACAGTTCAAAAGGCCGCTGCTGAGAAAATATTGACCATACCCCTTCTGCCTTAGCCTATAATCAAGGCGGAGTGCCGAGCTTTTTTCTTTGCTGCTAGACTAACCCTAAGCAGAACGTCTGATACGGCGAGACTACGAACCGTGAGTCGCGAAGCGGCTCATCGCCTATAATCACTGGTCTAGCGTTAGTCGTTGTTTTTTTATTATCGACCTTGAATCCGTGGCAGTTTTCGTACAAAAAACTGCCACGGATTCATGGTCGATAATAAAAAAACAACGACTAAAGCTAGACCAGTGAGTATAGGCGGTGCGCGGCTCACGGTTCGTAGTCTCGCCGTATCAGACGTTCTGCTTAAGGTTAGTCTAGCAGCAAAGAAAAAATCTCGGCACTCCGCCTAGATTATAGGCTACTTCTGCCTCCAAGCAGACTGGAAAATATGATGAATTTTGAAGGTGCCTAATCTATTTCTCATTAGCTCTGCAATTTTTTAATGTACATGTAGTGTGCTTTTATAGCTTGTGGAATTTGTTTCCATAAACCCTGTTCATTGTATAGTTTATATTTGAAAATATTAACAAATATATTGGAGTGCATGTATATAAAAGAGACCCCTAGTAATCAAAGTCATAAATACTTGAACATGTATTTAAAATTCAACTTCTGGTCTTTTAGTGCATGAACACTTGAACAGATTATTATTATTTTTTTATTTTAAACTTAGGGTGAAATCAACTCGTGCGCGATAAATATAAAAAATATCACAACATGGATCCTTGACAAAATCATTATTTGTAACAGAGCTAAATTTTACTTGGTCTTTAATATGTGCAATCAAATCATGATTGAAAATTAATAAAACATAATTTGTACTACATGTAGATACACTATCATAAATTTTACAATTAAAAACACAATTCTTCACTCTCATGTATCACATTAAAAGAAGGTACAATCAGTATTTTCAGTCTAAATTTTGTTAATAGAAAATAGATTCAATTTTACTTGACCCAATCTCCATTAAATCAATGACTTAATCTTGAATTTAAGAAAAACAAATTTATTACAAGTACGTTTAGTACATGAATTGTAAAAGAACTTCTATACTGCACACCTACTTGTACTGTACATGTACATGGACAACATTATGTACAACATTATGTGCATGAGATCATGCGCACACCGTTCTTCGCTCTCACTTATCCCAAGAAAGGACAACATTCTGCTTCCGAGGCAGACAAGGAGGGGATTCTATTTTTGGCAACCTAGCCAGGATGAGTCAGTTGCTAACGAGACAGTAGAGTTCCCAGGGTGTAGGCTGTTGTACTACCCTCTCAACTCCAAGCTCGCGACATTAGGCCAAGAAAAATCGAATATCAGTTTCTCGTCCAGATTTTCAGATATACGAGGGGAGGAGGATCCAAGTGATATTTGATTCCCCCCCCCCCCCCCCCCCCCCAGTCTGCAAGCACAAACCCTGGTCAGTCGTAAAAGTGAGTCTGCACTTTACAACCAGTAGGTAGCTGGGCTAGACTTCTCTCAAGGCACAATGATTTGTTGATAAAGTGTCAAATTAGGGTCTGTGCCTGCAGACTACCCCCCCCCCCCCCCCCCCCCCCACGAATCCTACATATTCATGTATGGGATCAATTTCAAAATAAATTTTCTAATAATATTTCATTTGTTCATGCACTACAAAGGCTCAGAACAAGTTGAAGTTGTACCAGTATTATTTAAATATCTAATATCTATAAATTTCATATCCCGTCAAATGACTTGTAAATCAAATCACATCAAAGAGCAAAAAGGAGAAGGGAACAAGAAACTAGGAATTGTTTTCATCTGGCCTTATTCATGTATACATGCCAAAAACAGATTCAGGCGAACTGAATTTATAATATGTGAGGGTCCACCTTCGCATTTCGAAGGGGTGCTTTGTAATCGTGAATCGAACTCACATTATTTATGTTCATCCATATTGAATTGACAATTGATAACATAATGGGTGAAAGCCGTCTGGGAAGTGTAAGGATTTAGGGTAACCATTAATAATACAGTATTTTGAAAGCATAAATAATATTTTTAAAGCACTAAAAACCTTAGTAAATCCAAAAAAAACTATTCATTTTTCAGCAGATATTACATAAATCCTGGAACAGTTCAGTGATATTTGTAACAAAAAAAATAAGACCAATATTTCCATATATGTTTTCTTATAAGCACCTCAAAGAGTTGGCAAACGGAATAAAGATAATACTAGAATTTCATATGGAGTTTAAAGGTACAATTTGTAGCCCTAACAATAACTGAGAATGGATTACACTACAACCGTATGTCTACGTATGATATTTGTTGTGCAAATTATGACTAACCATCTAATCTCTACTTCATGGTCATATGTATAAAATAAATCCAGAAAAAAAAAATATATAGGAAAAAAGATAACTGTTTATCTTTTCTTTGAAAGTAGTAAATAATTCAGTAAATCACCTTTAAATCCCTTCACTCAAATTTACGAGCTTTTGCCTTTTTTATTTTTATTTTGTTTTATTTATATACACAATGTACATGTATATATTTATTTATTTTTAAATCAAATCTACCATATCTACAAATTTTAACCAGAAGCATGTATCTTATAAAAAATCTTTCCAAATTATCTTACATGTATATCCAAAACGTTGTATTTCTATGATTTGAGAATGTATTGCATCAGTACAGACGATACGGGCCTACACTGTTCAAGCACATATTATATTTTATGAATAATACATTCATGAACATATTATATATCATCAAAAATTCATAGCTTCAATTTGTTAATACTTAATGACTAATGTGGTAAAATCGCTGCCATTACGGTGTGGCAATTACCTGCACGCCGTATCATACAGAGCACATTACCTATTTTAAGAGTTGTCAAATTAAAGTATGCTCTACATGTATTTCATGGACCTTGACACCATATCCCACCCCTAATCACCTTATCAATTCTCAAGAGGCCTGTTCTCATCAGCTCGAGTTAGCCAAATAGCCCGCTATTTCTGAAAAGCGAAATTACCCCGATCACGAAATAGCAGGCTATTAGGCAGGTGAAGACGCAAATAGCAGGTTATTGGCTCGGGAATCTTCCCAAGATATCTTGGACTAGTTTGTGAAATAGCCCGCTAATAATGGTGCGTCTTCACCAGCCCGAAGACTCGCACTATGCGCAAACAGTGAGTAAATTTCTCTAGCTAATTTCTTGAGCTCGAGTTATTTGGCCAACTCGAGCTGATGAGGACAGGCCTAGTGCATCATGCGAGACATTCTAACATGTTCAGGTGTACCTGTATTGAGCTCTCTCTCACATGAATCAAACAGACTCATATTTACAATGGATCGCTACATGCTTCACCGCTATGTGAACTGGAAACGGGTTCGGGAATCCACAATGATTCAAGTTTTTTGCTAAAAATGTTGTGGCCTGACCTTGGTATATCAATAAGCTTTGAGGCAAGCTCGCCTAGTAGCTCCTTGAGTATGCAAGTACATGTACCGTACATACTACACAAGTGAACCTGAGCGTTCACATTTTTGGACTTTTCTAGAATTAATTTTAGACTGTAATTTGTGTCTAAAATATGAGTAGAATATCTAAGAAACCCTTGCAGGTATTGAAAATAATAACTTAGAAACACTTTTTAAAGTCTAATTGATGGATTTTCTACATTTGCTATTTCACATAAAACAAATTTCAATGGTACACATACAGGGTGTATATATTTCCAAGTATTTCCTGGTAAAACCCTGATATGATATGCATGTTAGCCTACACATTCACATTTTCACACTAATGTAAAGTGAGCTAAAAAAAACGCTAGCACAAGCACAAGCACAAGTCAATAATCCATACACAAGTGTTCGGTGTCGCGTTACAGACGACGGGTTAAACAAAGCAAGACAGGACACATCATTTCTCGTCAATTGAGACGTTTGTCAGAGGTACACAGCCATGTCTAATGTGACATTCTTCAAATACTCCCTCATGGTTCGGTTACACAAAAATGTGGATTGCCCCAAGGAGGTGAGTAGTCTGCAGGCACAGACTCCAATTTGATGCTTGACCGTGATTCCTATTAAAAGCCTTGAACCAGGGATGCCAACCTTTCAGAGCACAAATCAGTAATCATAAGGCTAAAAATCCGTAATTTGGAGACAAAATCCGTAATTTTCTGCGCGACGCAAATTTTTCTGCACGCTGGCAAGCGCAGCTCCCGCAGGCAAGCGCGATAGCACAACAAGTTAAATAAAAGTAACATACCTGTTCATTAGTTGGTGTTACACGATGCATTTCCATTTCTTACTGTATTCTTCTTTAAAAGTCTGTAACTTCTTGCCACGCTTCTTAGTTGTGGAAGACATGATGATTGATATCTAAATCCAACCAACATGAGTTCAGATTGTCGACGAAAATCGACGAACGCTGTGAAAGCCTGTGAGAAATCCGACAGTGTACACGGCGCTAGCGTAGCGAGGCCTGGCGCTGGCCCGGCGGTAGCGGCGCGGCCAAGAGAGGTATTTCACCCGGCCCCCGCTCGCGAAGCACATGTATGCACTATGCACCTGCGCTGTGAAAGGGGTGTGCTAGATAACAAATTGTCCGATCGGAAGCGCTATGGGATTTCTATGCATGGATTCAAGGATGGCTGCGCTGCAATAGTCAAAAGTACCGGTACGTGCTAAACCTTAAAGTGCTAATTTTGAAATCGGCAAAATCCGGGATTTATGGTATGAAAACCGTACCGCCCGTAATTGGCCGATTTCCCGTAGAAATTACGGGAAATCCGTACTAGTTGGCATCTCTGTTGAACACAGCCTAGCTCTGTCAGGTCTCTGGCTGTGTCTTCAAGTTCAAGTTTATTTGTCTTCTTCCAAAATAAAAGTAATACAATTTAATAAATTTATAACATGTGACAGAGCACATAAAAGGAACAATTATAAGGAACAAGTTCATATAATGCATTTTAGTGGAATAGAAAGAAGAAGCTTAGCTTGTAAAAGTCAGGTCCCTCAAAGCATGGACCTACATGTACATTGCTGTCAGCTTAGTCTCAATGTGCAGACATCGTTACGCAAAGCGACCGATACGGTTTGTGCCTGCAAACTAGGAGACCAGCCAAATGCCATGGTACCGACGACTACGGGCACAACACACACATAACGTTGTCTGTTCATACACAAACATGCATTTCAAATTACCTGTGCCCGATGGCCTGCACTGGGCATATTGATGCCATTCCTGCAGGTAAAAATCTCTAAGCTCTTTAGCATTTGCAAGAGGCATTGCTTTTAGACTCAAGCGTCCTGTCTTGTATTGGATTTTTGTCACATGCCTCGGTGAAGACTCATTTGATTTCCAATGAATGTACACCGCATGGAAGCAGTAGAAAACAAAAGTGGACCGATTTGTGTAGGCCAATGTACTAGTTACAGTATGTGTATACTTTATTAGGTTCTACAAAGCATTTGAAGCTCAATGAATGATTGCCACTATCTCATGAAGATGTAGACTTAGTTCTACTTCATAGGGTTTACAAGACCTTCGACTGATAATTGATATTTCATTCTTTTAGGGGGAAATTGGACCTGTACTTTATATTTCTCAACACTTTATACATGTACTTTATATTTCACCCATTCTACACCATCTTTCTCTTTTCTCTTCTTCCTCTTCAGGTCACCTTGACATTACCCTATACTACTCTTCTTATTAATTATACGTACATTGTAACGTATAATCTCTCCTTTTTACCCCTTAATCCTCCTTATTATAAACTGATTTCCATTCCTCATTAATTTCTTATCTTATCCCTCTCTCCCTTACCCACATCAGGGACCCGTTTCACAAAACTTGTCATCAGTGACAAATTTCAATTTTTGTTATGAGCTACTGAAATCCTTGCTTCTGATTGGTTATCAGTAGATTTGTCACTGATTTTTGTCATTTGTCATTGGAAAAAGGCTTTGTGAAACAGGTCCCAGGAACACATGGCCACCCAAAATCTCTGTCAGGATACCTAAATTTTCCCAATGTTTACATAGTGCTCATGCATAAAGACATTTAAAACTCAAATCCATCCCCCTTATCAAAAAACTAGTTTGGATCCCTGCCTACATACATTTACATGTACATGTACGTGTACATTGTACATGTAAATTTATCTCTTTCTATAATTATAATAGTATACTATAGATATCTCCTTCATCTCTCTCTTTCATTCTTTATTCCTTTCATTCTTTATCCCTTTCACTCCGCAATGAGAAAATTGGGCGTGCAGGTGAGAAAGATATCAGTGGTGATGTGGAAGCAGCTGGTAAATCATCCCCATACAGTCTATTCATTCATAACACGTCCCATCCATTTACCTCTGTGGCAGCTGCTGAGAAAGGGTCACCAGTCCACCAGGCCACCGGTGCAGGGTGGGGACATCACGTATTGAACACACATGTGATAGACAGTGCAGTCTGGTACAGTGTACATGTACATGTACATGCATCACTTTCTCTCTCACATATGGACTGCAATGGAATATTCATACCTATCATTTCAACATGCAGCGATGTATAAAACTACTTTATCTTTAATACAACTGTAAAACGTAAAGAAGAGTTATATTTTCAGATATCAAACTATATACTGTACATGTACATTATCTACAATATTATCAAATCCTACTTATATTAAGTGCAAAAATTTCCTTTTTATGCTCATATTTCAAAACAAGAATCAAGATCCATCTTATTCTATTTGCTTTTTGCTATTGGTTCATTATTTTATGTAGGCCTACTGTTGTAATTCTACTACTTCTCTATTTATTTCAAGATATTTATTAAAAAAACCAAAACAACAACAAATCTGCTAAATACACATGTACACAGTTGCTATACTGTACATGTAGATGTGAACGTAGGCCTTAATGATGGACACTAATAAGTTGTCCTGTGACACTTTTAAATCTTCTTCTGGTCAATCACTTACAGGTCAAACAGGGTCGAGTTTACAAATACAGCACCCCTTCAAGTACATTCCCACACCTTGCCAATGTACAATGCAGTCTGTAAACACAGGCTCTATTTTGACACTTCCATGGAGACTATAAACTAATGGAGACTCATCACAAGTTTATACATGTAGATCCTAAATTTACTTGACAACCATGTTATCAATGTTTTCTTTATTTTAAATCCAGTGAAGGGTCTGGAAGGCCTAAATGTACTGTAGTCTGAAGTGTTCTTACCAAAATGACATGCCTACAAACTTGTGAACCAGTACCATAAAACCACCAAGTCACCAGGTATACCGGTAGTTTGTTCGTTTGGGGCTGACAGATTAAAAATGAAATAACACATCACAATTGGATGTTCCTAACACAATAAAAGAGAAGCGGTGAATTACAAACTTGTCTTATATAAATAATACTTGAAGAGAAAAGGATGTTTAAAAGCCAGTAGTTTATAAAAGCACTCTGACCAACACAATACATGTATAAGGTGACAAAAGGAGAATAAGAACTCTGTATAAATGTCCATAAAGCTGTTATCACATTGTTCTAAAACTTGGTACAGCAATTAAGCACATCCTGCTCTATACCTTGGATATATCAAAACAATGACTTACTCTCTTTATTTTGCTGTTTTCATGATAGAGGGACCCTGTTTTTGTTGTTGATTCCCATGTAACAAGTACCCCTTCCGCTTTCCTTATGCAAAATGGAGGTTCGTGTAAACAACTACCGGTACTTCAGATTTGACCCACTTCCTACACAAGTGCCATCGGTCCAAAGACAATGCATGCAAATGATATACAACAAAAATGTAGCGTCAACAAACTACAGACACTACATGAAAGGGAAAGCAAATAATCAGTAGGCTGAAAAACAGTTACTATAGTAACGATAACAAATGGGCAGGATAATTAGGGTAGACACAAAATACCTGGCCAGTATCTTTTTAACACAGTGGGCCTACATATACATGTAGATGTACATGAACATGATGAACAGGTATGGACTTACAGAATTTTATAACCCATGTACAATATATACTTTATGTTTTCATATTGATCTCAAACTCAATAATGTAAGTTTTCATTTCATTTCAAATTACCTCAAAATGTGAAAAAAAAGAGTTGATGTAATGCAGAGACCCAAATTTAACAGATCTAAAATGTATTGTACATGATTGTGTACATTTGCGTAACTGCAGTAATTTTGTTCAAAGGTGTGATAATGAGAATATTGTAAATTTTGTTGCCGTAATGTTTCAAATACCACGGAAGGGTAATACTTTAAGTTTATAGAGAGGCAGGATCTCTTTGGTCCCTTAATTATTAAAATTAAAAATATAGAGATTAGAGAACTTAAATTACTTAATTTTCATCATCAATGATCTATAAATAACACAAATGAGATCTTTATCGGTACATTAGCTCACAATGTACCGTGATATAGCCACAGGAGAGAGCAGATACAGCTTTTAATCCATTAAAAAACATTATTCTTCCCCAACAATAAAATACCGGTTATAATTTTCACTAAAACTGCAAATAAACAACCGCCCATATCAGACTCGTGACCGCCTCCATAAATCAATTCCAATTTCCTTCCCTTTCATTACGGCAAAATCAGCAGGCACGCACGACTGATCTAGAACTTTAACCGTACACCCACTCCATATGAAATCACCGCCTGGAAACACCACACACTTGCAATTCAAGTGCAGTAAAAACAAAAGTAGGAGTACAAAAGAGACTCTGGAATGCGAGGTATTCGGAATTGTGTTTTTAGGCAATGATAGTGTATATTGGTACTTTACTAAATCCATATTCATAGATTTTTCATGCCTAATAAACTGGAACACCAAATATTGATCGGTGGTATTGCCCAACAGAGCAGTACCTGCACTGTGGAAGCCTAAGGCCTCTGTCTATGTACAACATACAAATTATGCATCATATATTGGGCCTACAAACGTGGGTGGGTATTGTGGTGTCGTATGAAATATTATCAGGTTTTTATTAAATTATAATACTACAGATGTACATGAGGAACTAAAAGTGTAGGCGTTTTTTACACAAACATATCGTCAATCGAAGCCAGAAAGGCATAGCTCTCTGTCAATGTATACAAGTTAATGCCCTTGTTCCTTCAAACAGGGTTGTTTTTAACTTGTTATCACCAACAAATGCTAGAATTCTATGACAAATTTACTCTCAGCCAATCAAACGCAACAATTTCATTAGCTTTTAACTGTTGTTGTATATTTAACTCATAACTAGTTTACCGGTAATGAAACGGGGCCAAAATATATTTTATTATATTAATATTAGGCCTAAAAAAAAAAATTGATGACTTGGCGTAACCCGCCCGACCCTATTTTTATCGCCGACCCTACGCTTTTTTATTTTTTTGTTGTTTTTTTTTTTAAATGTTAGTCAATACATTGTGAAAATACTAATATTTGTGAACAGCCCCTTCTAAACCTACATATTCACCTGTTTATCCTGTTGAAGACAGTGTCTGAGATATCTCAGACTGGGGTCTGTTGGAAACCTATTAATGCGTTCGTATGTTTGCATTTTATGTGCATGAGGTTGTATGTACATGTACATGTATGTATGCAGGGGGGGGGGGGGGGGGCAGGTGTATGTATGCATCCCCCAGGTCCCAAGGTGATCAAGATTTCAACAATTTCTTGCTCACTTTGCTCACACAGTGTGTGTGTCCATATATGTGTGTGTCCATATATGTGTGTGTGTGCGTGGAGTTATTTGAACATATTGTGGTCTACCCCTCTCATCAGATCATCCCCAAGGTCTGAGGACCTATCTACGCCACTGTATGTATGTATGTGTATGAATGGCTTATTTCATGTATGCAAATATAAGCAACAACAACAACAACCAAAAAAAAAAAAAAAAAAAAAAAAAAAAAAAAAAATCGCCCTACCTACCCTAATTTTCAGTGACCCGTTACGCCAAGTCATCAATTTTTTTTTTTAGGCCTTATTATCATGCACAGAAGTGATTGAAATTTTGAATTTTTTTAAAGATTGGACCCAAGATAACTTTAAAATGTGCTTCCATTTTAACCTCAACTACCTTTAAAGGGATCGTTTAACAATGTTAAATCTGAGATGCACGGCTCTACATGTTAACATTGTCTGTGATATGGTGTTATATTGAAGCCCTAAAAAACTTGCGCTTCAAAATGATCATGAAGGGCCTCAAAAAAAGTAAAAAATCTTGACCGGTTTTACCATACTGTACTTATTTTCCCCATTAGACTGTAGTGTTATGAAAACCGTTTGTCAAACGCAAAATTTGGTTTCGATTTCCAATCATAAATATCTTGATAATCAGACAGGCGATCGGCTTGTAAAAGTCTTGGGGTTCCTGACTGACCAAAAGGTTTACAATTATCATTGAAGCATAAAGCTAAATCCGGGATTTTGTTTCAAAATCAGAGACAAAGTTATCCAATCCCTTTTAAAGGGATTGTTTAACAATGTTAAATCGGAGATACACGGTCCTACATGTTACCAGTGTCTGTGATATGGTGTAATATTGAAGCCCTACAAAAATCGCGCTTCAAAATGATCAAGAAGGGCCTCAAAAAAGTAAAAATCTTGACCGGTTTTACCATACTGTACTTATTTTTCCCATTACATTGTAGCGTTATGAAAACCGTTTGGCAAACACAGAATTTGGTTTCGGTTTCTAATCATAAATATCTTGATAACCAGACAGGCGATCGGCTTGTAAAAGTCATGGAGTTCCTGACTGACCTAAAGGTTTACAATTATCATTGAAGCATAAAGCTAAATCCGGGATTTTGTTTCAAAATCTAAGACAAAGTTACCCAATCCCTTTAAAAAATATATCAACATATTTGTTTGCCACTGCTATCCAGTATCCCTGCTGTCAGCCCCTACTGCTCCGTATGCCAGCCAGCCAGCCAGCATGATTAGAACGCTATGAATAATACATCAGGCATTAGACAGCCAGAGCTTCCTCAAATTGATGATAATCTTCACTGGGAATCACGACCTGGTATGGCTGCGCAGATCACCTGTTTTTATCGGGGTATCGCCTGGCATAAGATTTGCATTTGGTTTGCAAACAAGATCCCGACACCCACTTGCCCAGGGGTGCCCGTAATTTTATTTCAGTTTATTTTGTTTTATTTTATTTGCAGATGGGGCATGGAAATTACAGAATTTCCCTTCATGTTCTATAGCAATATAATACATACAGGTATAATTTAATGTGACTATGAAAAATACTCCATGTAGTTGTTCAGCCTTTTTATGCCTAACGAAACAACCCATAGACAGATTTGTCTTTTCCAGGGGTTCTTTTATGAGGGGCAAAGTGCCGTCAGCCCTGTCTACATTTCTTTTCCCTATATCAGAGTATCTTGAATAGCTTGAGTACAAAGTGAAGTTCCCCAATCCGTGCACTTGGAGTATCAAATGTATGAGACATTTTGTAAAAATCTCTTAATGATCTAATGAATAATCAGCTTGTGGGGTAGGACATTTTTCATGATAATAATAATAGTAATAGTGGAGTCTTGAATAGCGCTCATGTCTGGCACATTGACACTCCTGGCGCTCCATTATTATAAATATCATCCCGGCTTCACCACGGCTGCCATTAAAGCGCTCAAGCATTTTAATGAATTAAATCCCACCGGGTACCTGTTTACCTCAGTTGGGTAGAGTGTGGCAAATGTAGATTAATGTCTTGCCAAAGGACATTAGTGCTTCAACAGGGATTTGAACCCTGTGTCTTTTGTTTCACAACCTGGAGACTTGTCCACGGGACCACAACACCTCGCAACACCTCATTTATTTCTTTCGTGAGATGACTGCAAAATTTGTATTTTAGCATACAGTACACTTTAAAAACCTGTCTGCCCCCAGCTTAAAGGTACTATGTCCCATTTGCAGGCCAAAAAAATGAAAAAGTTAAATTCCAACTGCATTTGAAAGATAATACTAATTTAGAACTTCCCTAAAAAAGGTGGGGCTTGAAAATGTCTTCAAGTGGGAAAATAACGACTATTAGTCGTCAAATCGACTTTAGGGCTATAGAGCCCAAAAGTAATAGTCTTGATTTTCAGACAATTGCACCGAATGGTCATACGTTTTATGCTGCGCAAAGATTCAATCAGTTTAATCTTGGCCATCGCAAGAAGTGGGTTATTGATGTACATGTAGACAAATGCTCATGTACCCTTTACAACACTTTTCATGTATGTTATTACCAAAGAAGAAAAAAAGCCAGTCAGTCACTCAATAGTGTCTGACAGTGAAGTCTAGCAAGTAAACGGGTTTCCTTGCATAATTTGAATATGAGGACACTGCTAACGTTTAAATTTCACAGATAGGACATACATGACATATTCATAATTCCTGCAAAGTTCTACAGAATTTGAGGTTGGCTGCAAAAGGGACATAGTACCTTTAAAGCCAATCTAGGCCAAGATGTACGCCGTGTGTAAAACACCCCCACATTATGAAGGGCCTTCATGCACATGCACATGATAATGTAAGCCTTCATGTACATACAACTGTATGTGCAGTTGTATTACAGTTTACAAGGAGGAGCCCATTCACACTCAAGAAATACATTAAAGTGTATTCTCAAAGAGGAGTAATTTCATTCTGGAATGTGAACAAGGTCTTGAGGATGGACCCATTCACACTCGAGATATAAGCGCATTCTCAAAAAAGGAGTAATTTCATTCTAGACTATGAAGACGGTCTTGAGGATGAACCCATTCACACTCAAGAAATAAGTGCATTCTCCACACAAAAAAGAGTACTGTAATTCTCGAATGTGAATGGGGTCTTGGTCAAGTAGCATTTCCTTTGACCTGTAACACAATATCAAGTGAACTGAAAGTGTCAGACTTGAGTCTTGAGCTGGCAGACTAGCTGAGGATACTCTGTCTGGGTGAGAGGGGAAATCAGAAACTTCCAATCATCTGCCTTTCGTTATCCCCCATGCATTCAGACAGTACTACAGCCAGGGGAAATGTTACCCAGAACAATTGTAGCGTAGACCCAACTGGATCTTCTACAGAACAGATACAGGCATTACACAATAATGAGTGTAAAGTGTGAGATATTGATCGGCACAGCTGCCTGTGTAGGACATTTTTCAGACACAGAAAATACGCATTCATTTCACTGATTGCAGAAAATGTCTTAAAAAATGTACAATGACGTGCATGTAGAGGAACCTAATGAGAATGTAAATTGAACAGTTTAAATCTTGATTTACTAGACAAGATCTAAATACGTGTATATCTATTTCATTTTAACTAATTTTCTATCGATTAAGAAGAGCTATCATCATAACCAACAACAACAATAATAAAATTGACTGATAGGGTCGATCTCGCATCATTGCTTGGCTAGCAATGCACAGCATGTCACATTTGTACACTCCGCAATGGCATTGACACACAATGTTACAGTACCTGCTGCAAGTACAATCCCAGTGGCCACACGCCAAGCATGCAAAACAGACGTTGTCCTCGTAGCTAGCTAGTCCACAGTCATCCACTGTCTCATGCGTGTCACAGTCGCACAACTGTCATCGCCATATATTCCATGCACCTTCACGTATGAGCTCAGTCGATTGTACACTAGCAGTAATAGGATGATGGGGTTGGATCATGAGTCCTCAACGCACAGAGTAAATAGTATGCAACTATAATACGCTACATGAAGAGGTACAACGGAGATGGAGGGGGTACTACACTCGCTATCCACAACAAATACATTCAGCATACATGTACATTTCCCTCTCACTTTTACACGATGAAGGGTTGGGTGTCAGTCAGTCTGTGCACGGTTAGTCTATCTATTCAGACCAGTAGGGTGTATTGATCACCGAGTAGTAATTATGAAGGGTTGGGTGTCAGTCTGTGCATGGCTAGTCTAGCTATTCAGACCGGTATGGTTTATTGATCACCAAGTAGTAATTATGAAGGGTTGGGTGTCAGTCTGTCTGTGCATGGTTAGTCTACCTATTCAGCCCTGTGTTGTTGTTTTAATTGATCACTGAGTAGAAATCTACTCCAAATTTAATGCATGCGTCTTTGTGGAGTGTCTCATACAAATTATTTTATTTCACCTGAATATCTGAAATCTTAATAGTCAGAACGCAAATTGCATACAGTATATGTTGCTAGGTAGGACAAACATTATGGTTTGCCCTCCCTAACAACACAGAATGTATGCACTTTTGCATTCTGACTATTGAAATACAAGGAGGTAAATAAAATAATTTGTATTGAGGCACTTTACAAAGACGTATCCATTAAATTTGGTTTATTTACAAAAATAGCCTGCTCTACATGGCTTACAGGAAGGACCTCCATTCTGTACCATTGAATAGAGAAGCCCTATAGATCAGCATTTAACATATTGAATAAGGGATCCCTGATTATGTCATCTCTTCCTTGTTTGTATTACTCTGGGCTTTCTTTCACAAATCTAAGATGGAGAACTGGTATTTCCTCTCCTGGTACACATGTATTAAAGTAGAGTTACATGTAAATCATTGTTGTGTCAGTCAGAATGTTAAAATCAACATCAACATCTACAAATGTAAGACCTTTACCAAGGATTTTATGTGCCAAGAGATGAGGAGTATGAAGAAATTGAAGAATAACATAAAACCCTGGCATGGAACCCAAGACACACTTGGGGTCTGTGCAAGGAAAAAATACTTGGGGGCTCGGGGCAAATTAGCCCTTGAAAGTCATAAAAAGCCCCCAAAATGTGCAGAGTTCAATGCAAAACAAATTAAAGAGTGTAATTTTAATGCAAGCCAGCTTGAAAAGTAGCCCCCAAAATTGTTTTGATTTTGATTTTTTTTTTCCCCTGGGTCTGTGCGGGCAGGGTAATAACACGATGGGGTGATCCATCGCCAGGGTCCTTTGAGCAAATGCTTTCCTCTCGTGGGTCTGATTATGTAGACTAGATTAAACTTTGGTGACCCATCTGAGGAGTGTTGCTCAGTCAGTCAGGAAGCCCCTGGGTTCCTGACACAATCACCTCACAGGAAACTCACCCAGATAATACCACAAATCACTCACTACACTTTCGATCAATTCCTTCTAGTCCCCATACTATAGTGAAATACATACAACTACATTGTAAATATATACATAATACATGTACATGTAGCTACACAATTATACCTCCCCCCAGAGCAGAGATGGTGGGAAATTCACATCTATTTTAAAGCCCCACTGCACTCGGTGACCATTGGTCCCACATGACCCTCTGTTTCTAGTGTTAATTGAGAGCTGATTTGATGAGATAACAACCTGTCAGTAACCTTGCAGACAGGCTTTAATAAGTAGAAATTGTTATATTAATTGGGTCATGATTTACTTTTTTATTTTCTTTGAATATATATCAAAAAGGAAGAAGCCCCATACAAATTATTTTAAAGACAAGATACAAAATGTTGGATTGCAAATTATAGTTTGCTGCATAAAGCATTGTACTCTAATTTGTTTCACATGTAGTAGGCCGTGTACAGTACGTAAACATATTGAAAAGTAAACTCGAAATACTATACATGTACATGTATACATTGGAAGAGTGTGGGGGGACTTGGCTCTAGCTTATTTTGGTCAATAATGGCCAGTCCATTTAAGTTTGACCTCGGATTCACTCTTTAAAGGGATTATACTCTAATCTAGGTCAATTATATTGCCTAAATAAAGGCCCTAAGAGTACAATCTAGACTAAATAGCTCCTATTTACAAATAATCTTTTGACTGCATTGATCCATTTAGGGATTCTTCCTAAAAAGCTGCTTGAAACACATGCGTTTAAAATACAAGCTTGATCGCTCGTGCGTATTTTGTGGCTGTAGTACAGTACACTAGCCTAAAATGCAACAACAACTGGGGATGGTCAAAGTAATGAAAGTGTGCATATTAGGGTCTTAAATATTGAGAGTCTGAGACTATCCATCATTTCAATGGCATGCCAAGTGCCATTTCCCTGTCTGGGGAGGCCTACAAATGGAGAGTTATTCCATCTTTTTCACTGATGTAAAGGAAATGTTACAACTTTCAAATTGAATGGTTTGGATTACACTGTAGTACTAGTTTGGATTCATTACCAATTTTTTGGGGGTCAACAATTAAATGACCCTTAGGACTACCAGGGTGGATCATTTGACCTTGGGAAAGGACAAGATATTGAACAAATTTTCACTTCCCACACATGTATTAGACTGTAGGCCATATCAGTGTTAAGGCTTCATTTAAAAAGTTGCGTGGTCTGATGACTGGTGTTAGAATCTAACATTATAAATTGGTTATATGGCTGCTACTGAAGAAAAAAACATTTTGTTCCCCGAAAAAATATGATCCCATTAATGAGATAATCAGCTAATTAGTGAAATGGCATTTCAACAACAGAGGGAGCCCTCTACATTCAATGTCCAAAATAACTTAAAAAATCATTAAAAATCAATCATTTGTCCTACAACACTGTAACCTTGCACACTTATATGAGAATAATTGGGGTTTCCAAAAATGGGGGGAAAATGAAGGTCAAAGGTCAAGGTCAAGGTCAAAAGGTCATTTCCGGCCATATTTTAGAGCAATTTTTCAAAGTTTTTCAAAGTTTATGCATTTGTTTAATTTTTATCAGATTTGTTTCTAATTTGGTACAAATCATTATTGGATGATGACCTTTATTCCTATGATTCAATTTTTTTCTAGGTACCTTAGTTAATGATTTTTGGCCGAGGAGTTCACGATGGTCCCCATGTTCATCCAACAGGTCGCCTCGGGGAAAGGTTACCAAGAAGACCAACAAGCCGGGAGAGCAGAAGCTGTTCACCTGTGCGTGTTCCTTCTGAGACACCAGTCCTCGCAGAAGAATGATCAGGATAAACCGACATCGACATCTCCTGCGAAAGAAGAAATCAGATTAAAAAATTAAAAAATGCATAAACTTTGAAAAATTGCTCTACAATTTAATCGGAAATAACCTTTTGACCTTTACCTAAACCTTTGAACTTGACCTTGACCTGTGCAAGGTTACAAAGTTGTATGACAAATGATTGATTTTTAATGATTTGTTAAGTGATTTTTTTGTCATTGAAGATAGAGAGCCGCCTTAAAAAGGGAAGAGCTGTATGTGCTGCAAATTAGTTCTGAGTTTTCAGTATGTTTTGGGTAAATTATGAACTTGTTGCATCTCCTGATGAACTAAAGCATGCTGTCCAGTAGCTCTTTTAAGTTTTCACGTGCACTTGATGCACATTAAATAATACTGAAATTTTATGTAATCATCGGTGAAATATTGGTGTCTTCATGTTACAATAAACATTTGAGTTTGTGTTTGTTTGTTTTCCAGAACCTATTACAGCATGATTTGTCCAGCCCTCCAAGAAGCCAAGCCAGATACCAGTGCCATATATCAGTTCACAAATGTGGAGTTTCAAATACTGCCAAATAGGACTTTTCAAGAATATACCTTTATTCCTCATCAGGGCTTTAAATAAGAACCAGCGCAATTCTTGGATTTATGGGCAAAAAATTGCGCCTGTCCCATGTTGTTAGTCCCTGTCTTAGATCAACTAAATGATTGGACAAACATTAATATGAGCAATATTAAGCTTAGATACTTACTTTAGTGCTCCTCCTCACCAAAATCGTCTTCCCCTTCCTCATCATCAGAATCACTTGCTGGATTATTTGCATCTTCGTCAGCTATCAGAGGTTCCAAGTTGTCACAGTTTTTGCATTGGCATAGGTCTGTACACTGAAGGCCAAGATTAGCACAGCATCCATCGTCAGCATCTTCTGCCTTGCATTTTGAGCGCTTACACTTGCAGAATGCCAGTTCCAGTACACTTTCTGGTGCTGGTGCCAGATCCATCCAGTCAATGGCAAGCTCACTATCCTCCATTTTCCATCCATGGTTGACTGGCGATGGCAGATCTTGGTTTTGAACAAGGCTCTTTTTGAAGATGTTTGCCTGAAAACTGGCCCTCTGGATGTGTTTCCGCAGTGAATCCTGGTTTGGTGGCATTACAATTTCACTTCTGGTTGCAGTCTTGAGCATGATGTACCGGATATCATTGACACTAGGCACATCCTTATGACCATACAGCTGACAAACAAATCTTTCTAGTCCGTCAGAAACTTCTGCAGGGACGTCAAGAGAATCGCCAAGTTGCTTGAATGGCTCCACATGTGCTGGAAATTTCTTCAGTAATGAAAAGGCCTTTGTCTTCCCTTTTCCATAGAACGAGCTGACGGAATCGCAGCCAGTGAACGCGTGGAAACCAATCAGAGCACTTGTCAATGATTCTCCGAGTTCTTGTTGAACGGGGCTTATAGCGATAGTTCTCTTCTTGTCATCTCTTCCTGTATGAAAATATAGAGGTGAAGCAATCTCCTTTGCATGCGCTACTGCCAGAACAAAAACATCTGTGTCTGGGGACTTGATGATGACTGGGGTGGCATTCGAAGTTTCCCCAATATACTTTGCATGCAATAGCATGCGGGTATCTGCCTCCTCATGGTCGCAACAAAGACTGTCGACTTGCAGACACCTCACAGCTCCGTTGACATCTGCCGCTATTGCATGGCATTTGTCTTCATGTGCCACTACCAACTGCACACCTTTCAGCTTGTTAGCATCATAGTTCTGCCACTCTGTAAATAGAAAGCTGATCAGTTCTTGCTTGTTACAGCTGTTGGCAAGGAACTTCTTCCACTGCTTTGGTGTGTTCTGATCTGGCTTTCTGATGCGGACTCTTTGAGATCCAGTTGTCGCCCGTCTTGTCCTCTCTGCATTTTTTATGCTCACGTCAGGGTACGTATCAGTAACGAAATGGATGGACTTGGTCTGAGTCTCAAGTGTTAAGTTCACAAGCTGTTTGAACACTTTCATCGCCACTTCACCAAATGTCTTTGGAATGTTTTTCATCATTTGAAGAAGGGCCATAGCATCTACGATCCATATGCCACCTTTCGGAGGTTGAGGAGGAACTCTAGGGCGGCCTTCTTCAGGTGCTGTAGGCATGTGTAGATCTTCTAACATGTGCAGGAGCTTGGCCTTGTTGGTTTTCATTAGCGAGCCATCAGCTTTGGCGATGGGCAGTGGCAATGGTCCAAGTGAATAGGTCATCATATTACACAAGTCGACCTGTCTCCTTTTCCCTATGATGACAAGGCGGGCGAACAGATCTCGGTCGCTCTTCAACACCACCTCCTTCCCTTTAATGTTAGACACTGACTTCTTCGTCATATTGCTGAAAGTCTTTAGCGTTGATCTACGTATTGTGTCTGTAATGGGCTTGTCTTCCTTTTGCAGTCTTTCCTGGCAGTACTGCATGAAGCTTGCATCACCCTTTTCTTCTGTCGCCAACAGATCCCTAGTTACATCTGATGATGCAAGAACACCAGAAGCAAGATGAACTATATCAGACGAAGTTGCCTCTTCAAATGGATTAGTGAGACTTGAGATGGTGTCGATGATGGACTCCACATCTGATTCATCTCGCTTCATGCGGCTCTCTGTGAGTTCCTTGCGGAAGCATGACCTTTGACCCTTTCCTGCCATCTCCTCAACTTGCCTCATAATGGCTGCTCGCTCATGGTGTCCTGCCGTCCATCTGTTCACAGCACCTTTGTTGACGGTAAATCCTTTAAGGCCTCCTCTTGTCTTGGAGTCTTTGTTGACTGTCTGTTCTATTGTTTGGTCACATGGTACGCCAGAGAATCCATACTCATTTTGTCGCTGCACTGCAAAGTGGCCTTGCTGGAACTCAGCATAAATGGTAGGATGCGTGCGTGGTAGTTCCTGCATCTCCATCCAATAGATTGGCAAGTACCGTGCATAGTTTGTTCGATTATAGCCGAACAGCCATGGCATCATGAATCGGATGGCTGCTAGATGCAGTTGCCAATTTCCCTCTCTGGAGCTTCGTGTAAACTGCAGGAGCGTGTCCACCATTGACAAGTATGAGCACCAAAATGCAAAGGTAAGATTTGACTTTGCCATCTCGGACACATACAGGTCATATGCTGCTGTCAATCTGCCAAATGTGGTATCATCAATCAAGTCTATGTATGCCTGGTATGGAAAAACACTGCGGAGATTCTTGATGACATCTGTATACTCAGCAGCTTCCTCTTCAGGCAGGGACTCTAGAAATGTCTTCCATCGCATTCGATGTAGTGCCTCAGCCATAAGTTTGTGGCACCTGATGCTTCTGTTGTACTGTCGTCCTGTCATGACTCCATTGACTGACCCACCAGCAAGCACTTCAGATTCGATGAGGATATCCTCCAGCCCGGCATCTCTAAATCTTGTCCCAATACATGCCAGCATTGTCATGGCGGTATGGAATGCTCCAAGCCGCAGTACTATTCGTTTCTTGAAGATTGGAGTTTGCCACCGTACGGACTGTGCCTTAGCATATATTGCCTGGTCTACCACAACAACGACAGAGTCTAACTTCAACGAGTCAGCGATGTCAATACTTCGATGAAGCAGAGTGTTGACAGCATTCATTTGTGTGGGTGAGGCGTCGATGACAGGAAGATAAGCTATGGTTGCCTTTGGTGGAATGCTGTTAACAAGCATCTGATTATATCCGGTCCATCCTGGCAGAAGGCGGCTACTGTCTGGTACAGGATACTTGGTGATAAAGTACCCGTTGTCTATACGTCTTGCAGCCTGGATCGGTTCGGAGTACTCAGGCACTTCCTTTTGGAGCTTCAGTTCAGGTCCTAGTGGTTGCGGGTTGGCCTTCTTGGTACCGAAAAATGGCACAAGTACCTCTTCTGATGCTTTGAGTGTTCGTTCTTTTGTCTTCTTGACTGAAACAGATGTCTCCGGTGGTTGATCTATTGGAGCTGGCTTATGCTGTATGGCAATCCCGTTAGTGTTGTGGGTTGTGCCTCTCCCCGACAGAGTCTCCTCGCCAAAGTCATTGTTGTCCCAACATAGTGTGGTGTAAACTCCTTGTTGCAGACAAGATGGTATTTTGTTTTCGCCATTTTGAATCTCCTTCTTGGCCAGCGCAGTATCATGCTCGAGGACCTTGGTGTGGGACGTGGCATGTCCGAAGCCATTTAGAAGCCCAATCAGTTGTGCTGACCCAGTGAGGTGGCGAACAGCCATGGCGAGTGACGTTTGCTTTGGCATTGCCTTCCTTCCCTTTGAAGTAAGATATATAATATCCTGCGACAGGGACAATATCCGTCTATGTTGCTCTTCTGGCAGTGTTACAAACTTAACGTCTTCAGGATCTTCATTGAAACCAACCATCCATGAGAGGAAGTTGTAGAGCTTAGTTGGAACGATCTTCTCTGCTGTGTCCAGTGTCAGATGTGTTGAGTCTGGTGGCCATGGCATAGTTTGTGTTGGTATATCTTCAATTTCTTTCTTCAAATATATGGCGCTGTTGTACATCTCTGTCAGAGTGGATCCTGTTGTTCTTCTTCGTTGTAAAACAAAGTCTTCATCTTCCTCCGAGTCTGTGCTGGTGTCAGTACCGGACGGTCCATCAACGGAAGCCCTGCTGTTAGCGAAAAGGGTCTCTGCCGAAAGCTGCTTAGCATACACAATGTCGCTCTCATTAGGATTCTTTGGTCTTGCAAATCTTAGACATGGGTATGTACTTTGTAGCCGACGCTTCAAACTGTTTGTTTTATAAGAACTGGCATCCACCTTCTCAACTTCGGCTACAACTTGGACGAATTTCTTCTTGAGCGCGACCAACTCCCATGCCTTCTCCTCCTTAATCAGCTTCTCCTCCACTACATCCTTACAGAACTTCTTAAATGACTCAGTGTAGTGCCTGTCATGCTTCTGCTTGTTTCCTTTCCTTGTCAGAGGTCGCGTGTAATCCAGGTAACAGGTTGCATGGTATTTGACTTCTAAGGCAACGCAATCTTCATGTTGGATGAGCCGTAAGATGCGAGTATTTTGCTCGTTGATAGCCTGCTCTAGAATTCGCCCTCCGTTGACTATCTCACAGTTGGAAAGTGGCTCCTTTACACGCTTGCCTTGCTTCTTTACATCCAACCGTCCACTCTTCTGACAGATGATACACTCTGCTGGGAGTACGTGCACAGAACGTCGGGAACTGGTGGCTGCCTCTCTGGATCGTAGTTCCCTTCGTGGCTTCTTCAGCTCTGGTTCTTTAGATGAATCTGGGGAAATATAAAAATAAAATGAAAAGAGCAATTAAATAATAGATATGTGATACGCATATGTACTTTTTATGCAATTATTATATGTCAATTAATTCTGGGTTTGCAACAATAAATAGTTAGTAATTTCCAAGTGTGGAACACACTAATTTGCTCGCAAAAATAAATTATAATGTAATTGCAAGATGATAAAAGGAGCATTTATTTCAGAAGAAAGTATCATAAGGAGAACAAGAGGACTATTTATGTGTATACCATGCAGTGACAAAAACACACGCTTTATTGCATTATGTAAAACAATCCCTTTAAAAAAGGGTCATAATGGGCCTGCTTTAAATGCTGTAGTTCGGCTCTTTTACAACCGAATATAGGTCTGGATCTTTTTTTGTGAATGAATATTTTTAGTAATTCATATCAAATACATGCATCGGTATGTATTGCATCACACACAGAAAAAAAATGAATAGTCAATAACTACAAAATGACAGGCACAATCCAAAATGGGTCTGGATCTCTTTTCGTGAATAATAATTTGGGCAGCATTCCGTCCCTCTAGGCGCTGGCCAGCTTTATTAGTAATTCATATCAAATACATGCATCGGTATGTATTGCATCATACACAGTAAAAAATGAATAGTCAATAACTACAAAATGACAGGCACAATCCAAAATGGGTCTGGATCTCTTTTCGTGAATGAAAATTTGGGCAGCATTCCGTCCCTCTAGGCGCTGGCCAGCTTTATTAGTAATTCATATCAAATACATGCATCGGTATGTATTGCATCATACACAGTAAAAAATGAATAGTCAATCTGCAAAATGACTGAATCTCTTTTTGTGTATAAAAATTTGAGCAGCATTCCATCCCTCTAGGCGCTGGCCAGCTTTACTAACAATGTCAATACATACACGGTGGCATGTCAAAGACATTACATCGGTATGTATTGCATCATATTATTATGATGTAGAATCTACATCATAATAATATGATTGTAGATTGTAGTCTATTTAATTTTTCTATTTTTAAATGAGCGCCATTTTACCAATGGCAATGCCTTTTGTTTTGGCAATGATGAGGGGACCATTTTTTCTCAACTCAACTCAAGTCACATCTATCTAATTATAGACACTAACAAACAAGTTACAAGTAACATTGCTAAGGGCTAAGGCTGCTGTGAATGTGATTACACGCGACTACATTTTAAAATTATTAAATTTAATTGCATGTGCCATGTAGGAAATCATTTCTTATTTCAGTTACTTTAGAAAAAAATGAACATGGTTATTGATCGGTTGCTCACATGAATTTTAATCAATATTTGGCACCGTTCATTCATGATCTTGACTTGGGCCTTGCCCTAGGGCCTAAGTTAAGGTTTGGTGTAACATGACTAGATCAAGGCCTAGGGCTAGGCTAACCCTACGGATCGCCAGCGCGGTAGCGCTGGCGATCAATAGAGTTAGGGCTAGCCTAGCCCTGGCCTATAGGGCCTGGCTAGGCCTTATCACAAGTAAATGATCACATGCAATTTCCTGTGAAAATATTGTCAAGTAAACTCACCTTCATCTTCCAGTTCTGCTTTCTCCTGCTTTCTCTTAGCTTGGTCAACCTTTGTCTTATCTGTAAATTGCTGGTAGCATTTTCGATGAAAACCTGCTTGTTGTGGAATTTCAACGCTGTCGGCGTCGCTGGTTGAGTCGATCAGTGCCAGAAATTCTGTTGCAATTTTGGCCTTTTTCCCGTTGGAATATTTCCAAATCGCAGCGCTAGTGAAAACTTTGGCCCACGTTGTTGCATTAAATGCCTTTAAATCATCGTCAGAAGCACTTTCGGAGTGAATAAAACACTTCAATTCTGAACTTGTTGACGAACAAGCAGCCGTAGCGTCGGTCGCCATATTGCTTGTCAACGTAGAATTTGATTGCGATCGCGAACGTGTACGAGCCTGAAAATGCTGCCTTCTGATTGGCCGAAAGTACGTAAACCAGAAGCCAGCGTGTATTATAATAGCAGTTGTTCACGAATAATAACTATTGAAATAAACGTCAGAATTATTTTATTTTCATCGATTTGGGAGCATAATCGTGAGGAGAACAGAGTGTTTATGCATGTTTTATAATATTTGGGAGATTATCATGAATTTTATTTCTAACACCACTGATCAGACCACGCAAAAACACGATACAATTACATGGCCTACCGACTATATGCAGTACAACAGTGTCACTTCATTTCCCTGAAAGGGCACTCCTTGTGGATTTGGTAACTTTTAAAAGTTAATTTTTCCCCAAACACATTTCTATCTTTTCACTCAAGTTTCTGGTGCTCTTTCGGATCTTTCCTGAACTTGATCGCTCATGTGTATTTTGTCAATGTAGTACACTCCACTGTCATTTTTATATCAAACTCCAGGATTTTCCTTTTTTATAAATTTCTTTTCAAAATCAAAGCTGCGCCACACAAGATGAAATCCCACAAAGTATCCAACTCCTAAAATGACTATCTAAGTGATGAAATATTGTCATCATCCCCTCTTGCCTTGGTACATACAATGTACTTGTACATGCTCATGGCTACAAATGTACATGTACATTTAATGTACGCTAACATTTTTCAAAATATACTCAACTATTCATTAACTGCTGCATGGACATGTAACCAAGGACAGGGTTACATTTACTCTGTCCCTGATGTAAAGCTGTGCAAAATGCCATACAAGTACATATACAGATTTGCAGACGATTGGATCACTTCGAAAATTCACCTACACGTAGACCTTCGTTTAGTTGACACAAACTCCATGACTCATACTCGACTCACAATCGGGATAACATGTACAAACACAAGTAGAACTGTGCAAGCACAGCCAATGTCAAAAATTGATTTTTGTGTCGTTGCTGGAGTTTGAACTTTATACTCAGACAGAGGGCATGGAAGCTCTATAAATCATGATTTTATAATGCACAATTATGGAGTAGACCTATGGACTGACGCCTGCAATGTTCAAGCACATTTCATGCAGGCAGAACTGTGTGTGTATTAAAACATATATCTACAACATGTACATGTACTTGGCTTCCCTACATATATAAAATAATAAAAGGCCATGACTATTGACCACATGTACATGTGTAAATATCTTTACAGCCTACACTATGCACAAGTGATCTTTTTCATTTTCAATTTTTTTTTTCTTTTTCTTGACAGTTTGGTGCATTTTTTGTATTCTTTTACATCCAGATTTGAACAATGAAACCACAGGTATTTCATCTTTGTTTGTCTTTGGCATGTTTTTACAAGGAATTTTCTTTCTTTCAATAAACCAAAATTAATGAAAAAAAAATGAATGAATGAACATGTACATGTACTTGAACAAATGTAAAAATGCAATCACCAAATATTTCACTTTTCATATCAGTCTAGATGTACTGTACATGTACATGTACATGTACATACATGTACAAACAAATGTCAATAGATGGTTCTATATGAATTTAATATGAAAATATTTCAACAAGTCTAAACTTGGAAATAGATAAAAATGCTTAAACACAGAAAACTGTACTTTTTGAAAGCAACAAGTCTTGTTTGATAAACAACATCCAGCACAATGAAAAACTCACTGTATCTCAAAATTATTTATTTTCAATAGAATAGTTTTAGTGTCAATAAAAAAAAAGCTTCAGGGGATAAAAGCCATTGTAAATGATAAATTTATGGTCCATATCCCGAGATGGTTAAGCAGGTCAATGCGTCAGAAGTTGCAGGATTTCACACTGCATTGAGCACGACCAAAATCAGGGGTAACCGACCAAAATCAAGAGTTACCGTCCCAAATCTAATCACAATGAGTGCATAATTTAGAGGAATATATGCTATCCATCATCATTCAAATCCGATACTGATGTCGAAGACATTGCACACATGTACACATGTACACTTACATGTACCTGTACATTTACAAGTTCATGAATACGGCACTGTTTTCCGCTCCATGGCCGTACAAGTGCATGTCCACTCATTACATTGTATACATTATGAAATAAATCAAAATTGAGAATGACATTATTTTTCATATGGGAGAATAAGCTTTTCTAATTTTATTTCACACAAATGTAAGATTTGTTCACTATTTTGAATAAGATTCTCTCAATTTAGCTTTGTTTTCATTATTGTTTTAGTTCACCTACTTTTGTATCCACTCATTTATTTATTTGTTTATTCATTTATTCATTTATTTATCCATCTATCCAACCATCCATTCATTCATTATCATTAATAGTTAATCACATTTATTCATGGCCAGATGATGTAATGCGCATGTTCATACAGGTATCTATATATTATCTAAAGATCATCATAAACAAATTGAGTTGTGAAAAAAAAATCAGTCACTATTTCATGCTTTCACAAAGCCAGAATCATTCGGTATGTAATAACAAGACCTACATTTACAGTACATTACATTACATCAACAAGGTGATATGATAATCATGTTGCTATTTCCATCCTATAAAGCTTAGTATCTAGATCAATAAGGGATTTGGGGGCAACAGCATATTACACTTTAGGGATAAACACACAATCCTCTCCATACACAACTTCCCCTAACAAAATCACCTCTGGGTTCTGCCATTTATATCAGGCTGCTAAATGGGGGATAAACTTCTTGGCCGAGGCTAACACATCCAGCAAGTAGTCTGGAAGCACAGACCTTTGTGAGTTGTAGTGTGTAAGAGAGTGTCTGAACTGATAGACTATGCAGACTGCATCATCTACTACACTTCATTGGCTCTGTACTGTAGCTGCTCTCGACACAGCTAGCGAATGAGAGAGTTAAATGTAGGCTCAGCTCAATACTTAATTGGATTGCATTGAAGTGTCAAATTAGAGTCTGTGCATCCAGACTATCAACCCGGCAAGTGTCACGAAGGGCCTCATTTACAAATCCCAGTTTGCCATCTCTCTGATCCCCCTCCCCCGATGCCTGGCCTAGCCTAGCAGCCAAGACAGGAAACGCATGTTGAAATCAATCGGGGACAGAGGCGGATGACTCAAGCACAGGGACGATAAACTTTCTTGTTTGTCCCTACTTTCTCTCTCCGCGCTGGCACGGCCCGAAGAATGTCAACATTCATGAATTGATGTGCACTTGATCCTGTGAGTAATGCTGCACTTGAAGATCTCCTCGGAGAGATTGTTTGATGATATACACACATACATGTACAGTAGGCCTACAGTACATGCAATATGAATGTGTGTGCAAATGCAACACATGCACTACAGTATGTATCACATATACAGTGTGTATTAGGCCGTGTTATAGGCCTATCTGCTTGATCATAATTCCAGTGTTTCCAAATTTATGGCAGTTCAGTACATAAAGATTCAAAAACACAACTGTCCTTGAAAAATGCATCATGGACCATTTATATTTATTTTTGTTTTGCATACTATATTTTATACATGTATGCAGGTACTCCACTGTCTGGTTTCATTTTTATTTCATAGTACAAAACACTACATCAATTTGGATTGAAATCTGATTTACAAGCACATTATTAGACTTGCAAATCAGTCCCTTAAAAGAAAAAAAAATCCTTTTTCCTTTTGAAATCTGTATCATTGCCACGTTGTGTACATGTTATGACCCGCATGTACATGTACATGTATTTCTTTTTAAAGGGAATATGACATCTTTTGCCAAACAGTTGTATTTTTATAATAAATTGCATCCAACTCCATCCAGGAAAATAATAATAGAATAAGTAGATATTATAAAAACATGAATAAATACAGTCAATCCTGTCTATTTAGGTCACCCAAGGACAAACAGAAAAAAGTGTTCTACAACACACATATCTTTCTGGAGGGAGACCAAATACAGTACAGTACATGGCCACTATAGACAGGTGGCCTAGAGAGGTGGCCACTAAAGACAGGTTTGACTTTGCTTCAATTCTCCTGAGCTTAATCGCATCTAATGTACATGTAGTACACTGTACTGTACTGTAAGCCAACAGCTTGTGATATTTGGAGAGATGTTAAATCTGCACTTGCTGCACATTTCTAATGATCCATTTTGGGGAAGGAAGTTTGGCTTTGTCTAATACTAGCAAGATCACTCTCAGTCTCACCAAGCCTTGGCTTGTTAATCCACTTTGCAGCTCACTCAGGAAACTGGATGTTCATGTAAATACTATTAGATTATCTTATTGTGCACTTTTGTATCAGTACTTTAATTCCTCTCCTGATAATCGAAAGTGATAGCCGTTACAGAATTTCCCCCTCTAATTGTTGACATTTAGAATGAAACTGTAATCAATCTATTAACATAGGAAGTGGCAAAGTACAGAAGAAGAAAAAAATGAAAGTCCCATTATACTAATATCACTATACTTGAAGAAAATGTTTTACATAATCAAAACATCAACCACAATAAAACTGAACAATAATAATAGTCTCGCTGTCAACAACTACATGTACAGTATTTACACATGTAGTCAGGTTTTTTACAAATTCTACAACTAACAAAATACAAAGTGTTTTTTCTGTGTCTATACTATGACTTCACAAAAAATAACGAGAGAGAAGAGAACTACATGTACATGTACATGTACATGGTTTGAAAAGAGTAACAGGAATACAGGATGATTTTTTAAACGGTTGCTTGAAATTACTTTGGAATATTTTGAATAATCATTGTTAATTTAAGTTACAATATATGTGAGAATGTTTGTCTATTTTTAACCCTTGTCAATTAATCTAATACTAGTAATAGACTAGATGAAAATATTTAATCATAAAAACCGATATCAGCATTTGTACCAGTACCAGCACGATATATTTTAAAAGGAAGGGGAAAGCAAAATACAGAGAGAAAATGAACAGATGCCCTCTTGTGCACACCTGGTAAAAATTGTCTGAGCAAAGATGGATTTTAAAAAACTACCGGCAAAAAAAGAAGGGAACAATTTTTATCAGGGATCTTTGTGGATGGTAAATTAATTTACAAATTATTTAAATCACAGGAAATGAAAGTTATATTTATTAAATCATTATATTATAATTCATTACATCACATGACAATTAAATAAAATCTGAATAAGAAGTGCATATATGATGCATAAAATCACATCATTTTCATCATCCTCCTCAACCTCCATCTCCTCCTCACACGTCACACTCCCAGTCACAGTGCACAGAGACACAGACACATTTGCAACTCATTATAGAATCTAGCCGTTTAAAGAAGAGACAAAAATGTTCGCCTCTGATTAACATTACAATTCTCCATATTGTTTATTTAAAACTACTTTCAAATTCGTGTAGATTTGTAACCGGTTGATGTTATATTCCTAAATAAAGTCCAACTCAATTCATCGCCATCATTTTCACAATGTTGGGCGCGCCAGCGCCAGCGCCAGCGCCAGCCAAACCCACTCTTCATGCCGTACACACAACACACAAGCAGGGGAGTAACGATATTCATTCATTCGTTGCGAAGAGCGTACAACCAACCGTCTTAAAAAACAAAAGTATCGGCATATCCTCCATATTTTCCACAATATTCCATTATACCAACGTACACAAGAAAGTGTTTGACAACTTATTTCAGTTTTCATTAGTAAATAATGTCAGCAAAGGGTGAAATCATACCTTGTTTAGCATTGATTAGATCCTCGGCAAGCTGTGTGTTCTCCGCCATGACGGTGATGTCATGTATTCTGGCCTAGTCTCGATATCAGCCGTTTCCTGTTTAACCTGTTCTAACCTCGTTGAAGGACTACATACGATTTGAGTTTAAAGGTAAAGACCAGTATTGGAAACGCCCCAATTTCAAAAAATGAAATGGAAGCTCTCATTACCAATCATGTGAAAGAATATGTTTTGACTAATACATGATGATAAAAAATTTGCCGGGAAACCGCCTACTAATTCATATATTTGGTAAATTTGTTTCTCTCATGGTCGTGTGAGAGATATAGGGTAGTCCCATATACATCTTTCTGTGTATAGTGCTTGTAATTTTACGAAGAATGGGCCAAATTTTTTATCATTTTGATGATTCCAGAACCTTGCAGATGCTAGATGCTAGATTATCAACCTTTTCTGACCGATTCCACAACGTTTCTTTCACAATGCAATCGCATGACCATTACTGGTCTTTACCTTTAATTCGGTGTATCTGTCCAAAATGAATTATGATACCTTCAACAAGGTGAGAATGTTTAAAGATATTTTACTTCTAGTTCCATGTTAATATTCAAGAAAATGTAGTAGTACGGTAGCCAACTGAATTCAATTGTGAAAATATTGAATGTAAAAGGAATTAATAGGAATACTGATAATTTTGAAATGAATAACTTTGTACAATATATTTTGAGAACATTATCTCTAAAAGGGTGATTGTTTGTTTGGACAGGCGTCTGGTATAATATGCCTTATATATAGTTTGGTAATATAATGCCTTATTTTTCGCCAATTATTTGCCTTCAGGTATAAGGTATTTACTTCTGACTAGTCGTAATTCTGAGTAGCTGATATAGTAGTTTCCATGCAGAAACCCATTTCACAAAGCTTTTTTTCAATGACAAATGACAACAAGCAGTGACAAATCTGCTAATAACAAATCAGAAGCAAGGATTTCAGTCAGCTTATAACAAAAGCTGTCATTTGCCACTGATGACAAGTTTTGTGAAATGGGGTCCACTGGTATGTCCGTTATAGACCAACATGATTAATTTTACTGAAGCGTAAATGAAATTAAAAGCATTCAAAATGCCCTCACCTCCTATCTATTTGAAATTGATCATGTTTTTATCAAAGATTTGTATCAAAGATTTATCTTTGTGTTATGTGTATATATTTTTCAAATATTTATCAAAGATTGCATGTGCCCCCCCCCCCCTCTCTCTCTCTCTCTCTCTCTCTCTCTCTATCTCTCTCTCTCTCTCTCTCTCTCTCTCTATCTCTCTCTCAGTCTGTCAAACTTTACTTTTGCCTGACTTTTTGCAATAATGACTGCTTGCAATGGGTTTATCATGATAGCAATATAAAGGAATTCCTTGTTAAAGACTATTCTCCTCCAGGGTAGTCTCAATAAATCAGACACCGGAAGATGCTAGCCCGAAACTAACTTGGAGTTACAGGTCCGGGGGTCGAATGGGTCAAATGGATGATCTCTGTCCGTGAACTCCGGCAAAGATTTAAGATCAATGTTTTTTCAATTGTCCTCTTTCATATTACTTTCCATGATTTGGTGCGAACACGAAGCTTTAAAAGGGACAGAAAATAATGTCCAACTCACATATAGGTGTTTTTTTGTTTTTTACTTTGTTTTTTTCTGTCTTTGTAGTTTGTCTAGACTCTAGACGAAACTGGCGGTATCAGCTGCCGTTATTTGTATAGGCCGTATGCAACTGACTCAGACAATGATTATCGATTGCCTATTATTTCAGGCTTGTTTGATCGAGTTCCCAAAATATTTTGGTTACCTTTCATCCCCAAACTATCCGATTAAGGTTAGGCTTTATGTCGGATGAGACCCGTTATCAATAGGTTTAACAAGTTACAAGTAAGTTATAAGCTACTGAAATGTTGGCTGAGAGCAAATTATTTTGTCATAGAAATGTTGCATTTGTTACTGATAACAAGTTTTATCTATTTACTGAGCCTAGGCGAAGAGCAACCATTGGGCTGAGTTTAATTCAAAATCTTTCAAAAACATGTAGGCCTAAATTATAGGAAGGCATAAGCAGGCACGTAGCCACGGGGGGGGGGGGGCACGGGGGGGGGGGGGGCAGGTGCCCCCCTAAATTTCCAAGATCGGTTGAACTTTTTTAGACCCCTTTTTTTTTTACCTCGATCGATTACATGTATGTGCCCCCCCCCCCCCCCCCCCCCCAACATCAAACTCTGGCTACGTGCCTGGGCATAAGAGAGGAAATATATTTGACTTGATATAGTTTGTACCATTTTTATTGGGGCTATTGGACCAGATTTGTTAAGAAAATACCAGGAAAATTCCCTGAAAACAAACCTGGGCAAAAAGGCAAGCAATTAACAAAACAAAAAAATGAAATCATGTGACATATTTTTAAGGGCAACGATTCTTGTGATTCTTGACAGCCTGTACTGAAGATTATACATTAGGGGTGTCACATCCTTATGCACCAGGAAGTAAATTCTTAAAAACTTATCAGTTTGCACTGAGGTCAATATACAGTTTTAAAATATCATCAGACCTTATTAAGCCGCCTTATACCATTAATGTCCAGAAAGTGACTACGGTCGGGGGGGGGGGGGGGTGATAGGGGAGCTTTCTTAAACCAAATAAATGACATGGGCATATTTCAGGGGGGTTCATAATTTGCAGCCCCCCCCCCCCCCCCCAAATGAATAAAACACACATAATATAGACCTATGCTACGAAAATGAATGTATAGACCTAAACCATATGATTTGTTACAAATTATATGAATATGATTTTCAATCGATTTAATACCTACTGATAATGTGATTAAACAATCAAACATAAATAAAGGGCCTGCCAAGTATCCTTTTGAATTCACAAATTATGCTGCGGTTGTGAATTTTGATACGTTCACCGTCGTATAAGAGGGCGCTCGTTCACAATGCGCATTTTCGCATGAATCCGCACTATACACTGGCCGATGGGTGAAATTTAGCGGGTCCTAATCCTAATTATCATATTTTTGATAAGATTTATTTTTTTGTAATTGTTCATTTATTCATTTATCAAGTTATTTCTAATGAAAACCAGTCAATGTCTGTCGCTTAATTCCACACCTTTTCCTTCATGTCCTTCGGATCACAATTACATGTCAGATGCTGAATTGTTTATGATTATATAATTTAAAAAATTGGGGCACATTCAAAACTCGAGGAACTCTTATGATGGATGCGCAATATACATGTAGCTATTATTAACACCATCATGATGTGCCTATTATTAGCTGTTTAGGTTTACCATAATTAGGCACACTAATACTTTCATCGCATCATTATCATCATCGATCATCCGTTTGATGAAGTCTGGAAAGCATCTATGAGCTACGAGATAATTATATTTTCTTAAGACTTAATGAAATCTCATTAGCACACCTTTCATTTTGACAAAGAATATAAGGATGAGAGTCCCTGCATGTCTCCTTACAAGGCTACAAGATGGGGGGGGGGGGGGGGGGTAAGACCAAGTTTACGTTTTAATTATTGCCCTACTTATAACTTGTATCATGTATTTCCTATCATCCTGACCGGCATCCTGATCGCATTCTTGCCTCCTCCTAATTGAGCTTCCATTTTTTAAAAGCGAGGAAAATGATAGTGATCTCCATAATATTCTTAAATCAAATCAAAGCCTTCATGGATATATTCCTTTCATAATACTGGTAGGAGAAACGAAAGGGAGAAAAAGAAAGGTGAAAAAGTAAAAACGTATATCTCCGGTGACATCAAGTGCCCCCTCCCATGCGACGTACCAATTGGCATTTGAAAATCTCGACCCACTCTCCGCCACTAGCAGGGGCGTCGCCAAAGGGGGGGGGGGGTGTGGGGGGTGCGACACCCCCCCCCCCCCACACCTGTCAGGATATTGTCGGTAAAATTGCGCTGCCGTCGGGAAAAGGAGAAAAGGGGGAGGGAAAAAAAGAGAGGGGGAAAAAAGAGAGGGAAAAAAGAGAGGGAAAGGGAAAGAAAAGAAAAAAAGAAAAGGAAAAGAAAAGAAAGAAAGGAAAAGAAAGGAAAGAAAAGAAAAGAAAGAAAAGAAAGAAAAGGAAAAAAGAGTGAAAGGGAAACAAAAGAAACGGGGGGTGAAAGAGAGGAGAGAGAGGGGAGGTAAGAGTCTGAGAGAGGAGGAGTGGGAGTAAAGCCTCGGTCACAAATGCCATTACGAACTGCTACGAACGCCGTACAAAGGATTTTTAGACAATGGAAATTCGGGAAGACAATGGAAAAACAGGGAGATTCGTACGAAATTATCGGTCGTACGAATCTTTGTGACCGTAGCATAAAAGAGACTAGAAGGGGGTTGTTGGGTGGAGTCGTCTCGTCGAGGGAGCAAGAAAGAATTATGTTGCTGTGTCGGGTCAGCTGTGTCGGTATTCTTGCTCGATCCTCGTGTACTATATCAATGCAGAAGTTTGAAGTCGGTGAGATGTATATTGTAGGTCGGCCGACAAGTTTTTTTCCCTACGAACTATATATCAGAGGTTTAAAATTTTCGGGGAAAACAAGGTTTAAGAGTCAACAACGGTACGACGAATCGTCTTCCTTTCTTTATATTGTGATGAAACATCAAGAATTCCGCGCTTTGCGCGGAAGGGGAAAACTTCATTTAGACGAGTCGAGAACGGTACGACGAATCGTCCTCTTTCTCTAATAATTTAAGGAAACGTCAAAGCTTCCGCGCTTCGCGCGAGAGGGGAAAAAGTCGAAACGGTACGATGAATCGTCTTCCTTTCTCTATATTGTGATGAAACGCCAAAAAAAGGGGAAAACTTCATTTAGACGAGTCGAGAACGGTACGACGAATCGTCCTCTTTCTCTAATAATTTAAGGAAACGTCAAAGCTTCCGCGCTTCGCGCGAGAGGGGGAAACTGAATTCAGACAAAATTAATAGGGCTTATTTAGAGCCGAAAACGGTACAACATATTGTGTTCTTTCTCTAAAATTGGAGAAAACGTCAAAGCTTTCGCGCTTCGCGCGAGAGGGGGAAACTGCCGTTCAGATGAATAGGGCTTAATAAGATTCGAAAACGGTACGAGGAATCGTCTTCCTTTCTCTATATTATGATGAAACGCCAAAAAGTGGAAAACTTCATTTAGACGAGTCGAGACGGTACAACGAATCGTCTTCTTTCTCTAATAATTTAAGGAAACGTCAAAGCTTCCGCGCATCGCGCGAGAGGGGGAAACTGAATTCAGACAAAATTAATAGGGCTTATTTAGAGTCGAAAACGGTACAACGAATCGTGTTCTTTCTCTATGAGGAAACGTCAAAGCCTTCGCGCTTCGCGCGAGAGGGGGAAGCTTTATTTAGATAAGGATTAAGAGTCGAGAACAGTACACCGAATCGTCTGCTTTTTCTTATAATTTAATGAAACGTCAAAGCTTCCGCGCTTTGCGCGGGAGGGGGGGGGGGAACTGAATTCAGAAAAGGATAAACAGTCGAGAACGGTACCGCAAATGGTCTTCTTTTTTTATAATAATTTAATGAAACGTCAAAGCTTTCGCGCTTCGCGCGGGAGGGGAGAGGGGGGGGGGGGGGGGGGAACTTCATTCAGCCAAGGATTACCAGTCGAAAACGGTACAATTAATCGTCTTCTTTTCCTAATAATTTAAGGAAACGTCTAAGCTTCCGCGCTTCGCGCGGGAGGCCCACCACCCACACCCCCCCTAATGAGCGCGCTTTTAAGTGATTCTCTTGCTCACTACCGCCCCTCCCTAAAATAAGATCCTAGCTCCGCGCCTGCCCTAAAATATATAGCTATGATGCTGACTAAATGAAGAAATAATTCGTATATTTATGTCGTCGAGGAAAATGACCATTTTGCGCATATGCAAGTACTATAGTCCATAGGAAAAACAATTCGGCCCCAGGTTTATATGGTTGTATTTGTAGATATTGGACATTTAATTTTGTCGGTAATCGGTGGCTAGTTTTGTCGGTAATCGTTGGCCTCTACACCCCCCCCCCCCCCCCGCCACTGAAAATGGTCTAGCGATGCCCCTGGCCTCTAGCCCCCCACTACACTCTCCCTTCCCCGGCGCCCTCCCCGCCATCTAAGACATGGCCCTCCATCTCTCTATCTCTCCATCTCTCCCCTCTCAAGCCAATCTTCTCATAACAGGGGCAGTGGAGCGACTTCCAAAGTGGGGGGGGGGGGGGGGGGCACCAACAAAAAGGGCATTGAGAATGGAAATTGGGCATTTGTCGACGAAAAGGGGCACCTATCAAATTTTGATAGGGGCATTTATGAAAGGTGGAAAGGCGCACTTATCGCACCAGAAGAGGGGCACTAACCCGATATAAAAAGGGACACTTACAATAAAGGAAAATGTGCATAAGTTAAAAGAAAAGGGGCACCGATCTGATTTTAATAGGGGCATTTTTCGGAGGTGAAAGTGGCTCTTATTAAAAAGAAAAAGAGGCACATGTTAAAATAAACGGGGCACTTATTAAAGATGAAAATGGGTAATTATGAGGAAAAGAGGCACTTATAAAAAGGGAAAAGAGCATTTACTAGAAAGGAACAGGGGCACGTGTCAAAATAAAAGGGGCAGTTAATAGAGGTGAAAAGGGACACACATCAGAGATGAAAAGAGCACTTACCAGGAGGAGAAGGGACACTTGTCAAAGTAAAACGAGTTCCCCTCAGATCAGTGAAAAGGGGAAATTACAGGAGGTGAAGGGAATACTTATCTGAAGTGAAAAGAAGTAACTTCTCGTACGTGAAAAGAGTCATTTACAAGAGATGAAAAGGGGCAATTATGAGAATGGGAAGGTTTTTTTTTTTAAGAGGGCACTTATTAGAATGGAAAATGGGCACATTTGGAAACATAAGGTGCGCTTATCCGAGTTAAAAAGGGGGTAGTTATTAAAAGGGAAGGGGCACTTCTTACAAAGAAAAAGGGGCAGCTCTCATATTTGAATAGGGCAATTATCAGTGAAGGAGGCACTTATCAAAAGTGAAAAGGGGCATTTTTGTACCTAAAAATGGGCACGTGTCAAAATAAAATGGGCACTTATCAGAGGTGAAAAGGGGAAGGGCACTTTAAAAAATAATTAGGGGCACTTGTCAAAGTTAAAGGGGCACTTTTCCTTTGTAAAAGGGTACAAGGGGCACTTTTCATATGTGAAAAGGGACACTTTTGGGGTACTTGAACAAGTGGGGGAGGGCCTGCCCCACCCCGGGATGGCTGCCTCTGCCTCACAATATCTTCAAGTCTCCCGCCCCCCCCCTTTCTTGATTATAAATAGAGGCAATTGTATATGAAAAATATAAAGAACCCCAATTAAGCCTCCTAATTCCCCAAATCCCCCAACCCCGTCATTCTTCTATAGAACTAACTGCGCCTGCTTGAAGTTGAAACAAATAGACTTGCCCCATGGAATCCTAGGAGTAGGAATAAAGCCCTGCGTGTTCTTTCTTTCTTTTTCACCCTATACAGCGAAACGAACATGGCTATGCCACATCGTATATTTATTATAAATATAAACTGTGAAAAGTAGTTAATGGCATGGAGGGTTGACCCTTCCCCTCTATCTGGGTCGATCAAGTCACTTTTTTAACTGGTTGCGTATTATATCGGAGCTTTGGGCTTGGAAATGTGAAAGAGCAGTCCGAGTTAGCACGTTAGAAGCGCACTGACAGGCGAAGTGTGGGCTTATTTGTGTCGCATTTTTGGTGGATTTTTGCTTCATAGGCCGCACCTCTACCTCCAGTAATCGCGCAATCCAGAAATAGCCTTCGACCTTTAGCTTTTCATGCACTGTTATCGAAGTACACAATAACCCACTGATTTCGACGTATTTATGCCATTAGTTTGACTTCATACTGGGGCTGAATAGCTTGTTCAAGATGCTTTCTAATTTGGCTAAGAGATTGGGCACGGCTTCAAGGCAGAATTTGCCGGTAAGTTGGAAATAAAATGCGTCAATCAACGCTCATAAAAATAAGGACTCTGCCAGAGCAATACCGGAATCCGTACCGGTCTTTCACGGCTCGATCACGGGGCATGACAGGTGCAGACATGAGACATGGCCGAGGCCGCGGGACTCGTTCGACTGTCGTTGAACTGACCTCCAACTTTTTGCTGACGCGGGGCAGGGGATCCAGCTGTATTACTACTGGACTGGGTTGTGTTTCATATAAATTACTGTTGTGTTGGGTGTGCCTAGTTAAGTCTTAAAGCGTTAAGGCTAAGTTAAAATGAAGTAATGTTAAATATGAACGTCATTCATGATTCTGTCAAGAGACAAGAGTGTCAAAGTTATTATTATATACCTCACTTAACTAATCCAGCCATCTGATTGGTCGAAATTGCATTCATAAACTTCAACTGTTCCTGTAAAATTCCCGGTAACCATGCATAAAACATTTAATATTTTTAATAACCATGGTTATTAAAAAAATAGTTCAGTCTCTATGGTTACCCCATAGGTTTACATGTTAAAAAATGGTTTGAGCGATCGAGGATACCGTATGTGTGCGAATAATTGGTCGGTAATTTCAATACAATTGAATCTCGATCGATCTTACCGACAATTTTATCTTGCATTGTTGACATGAAGACGAAAATAAACTTCCAAAAACCAAAAACAACATCTGCCGATAGATCTTGATCTAAGTTCGTGCCAATATGCATTGCAAAAGTAAAAGAAGAGTCCGTATATGGAGCTTTTGCGAAGCATTCATCACACGCGAAGCCGGTTTCAATTCATTTCAATGTATATATCGTACAAAACTGCCAAGCATGTTAACAGCGCGCGATGGCCGAGAGGTCTGAGGCGCTGACTTTAGATACATCACCTTTTGTACGCAAGAGTTCGAATCTCATCTTCGACAAAAAAAAAAGTATTTTTTATTTTTTATTTTTTAGTCTATTTTTTTTCGGCATATAAAAGTATTAATGACTGCTTTAATATTCGAGAAATAGTTGTTTTTATACGCTCTCGGGAAGGTTACAATTGGGCTATTCCCCTCGGCACGCCTCGGGTAATAGCATAATTCTAACCTTCCCTTGAGCTTATAAAAACAACTATTTCTCTCAAAGCAGTCATTAATACTATAATATTACTGCTGTTTGTTGACGGTGTTGATCACTGTCATTTTCAATTTCATTTTTATCGGTCATCATTTCATGACAAACTGAAATGGGAAACTGCGCAGCCTCAAATCATGTCTGAAAGTGAAAGTGAAAGTGTAAAATATGACTGGATGACAAAACGTGTTCTTATTAATTTTGGTAGAGTAGATATCTAGGCTAAACTAGATCTAAAGTAGATCTAAACAGTAACTGTCGGCTGTCTTTCATTTCTAATCTGCTAATACTTTACTCTATAGACTATTTAGTAATACTAATAGAACTAATAGTTGAAATCTATTAACTTTTTAAATGTAAGATGAAAATTATCCGGGGATGTATATCGAAGATGTTGCAGCCTTGGCCTTGCACTGTTGCAGGGTTCCCAGACGCTGGAGAAGTACATGTACTCAAGAAGGAAGCGGACTAAGGACTGGGGACTTCTTAAACTGCTTTTTTTTTTTTAATTGTGGTTAAAAGATCATTGTTTGAAAAGTGCAATTCAATTTGCTTCTCTTTTTTTAATTTTTTAACATCTATATTTTGTTTCCTGACTTTTGAGAGAAGTACATGTATGTAGCTATTCCATGAAGTGTATTTTTGTTTTGTATACTTTTGTTTTGAGTGTGTGTGTGTTATCTTGGTGAATTTGTCATCACAGATCCAAAAATGTCAAAATACATGTAAGGTGTACTTAAGAGTTAAAGTATTTTATACATATTGGCCAGGACACCGAATGGAGCTTCGAAGGAAATAACCACTTCAAGTATCCACTTCAAGTATCAAAGAAAGACAATGTATGAGCCGGTCTAGGTGTTGTCTGTTGTTTCATGTTTTACACAACCTCCTCCCTCCAGAAATCGCAGTTACCTGGAAGAATCCTGGATCGATGAACAGGCTTAGACCTACAACATTGTGTATTAAAGTATAGTAAAGTAAAGTAACATTACTTTGTTTGTAAACCTTCTCATGGTAACAATTTTCTGATTTTTTTCTCCATGTTGCTTTTACAGAGAACTGTTGCAGTTTCAAGCAGACAGGTGAACACCGATATACAGTTAACTACAAATGTAAGTTCAAATTTAATTACACTCTCTTTCACACTATAATTAAAATTTGTATTGTCTTTCCTAAGGCTTCTGTTTACATTTCAAAATTGTTAATTAAAATCGACATGGATGTATTTTTTTTATTTTTTAAAAATGAATGGTTAAAAGCTCATTACATTATCATGCCTGTTTTCTAGGGACAATTTTTAAATATATATTATAACATAACATCCCACCCCCTCCCTCTCTCCCAAATTGGGGTATATGGCACTTCACACAGAGGAGACAAATGCTAGACTGAAGAGTGAGGAAGCATTATGCTATAATAATAATACATACGATTTGTAAGGCGCCAAATCCACTTGACAATCAAATGCTCAAGGCGCAACTTGTGTCAAAGTTGAAATACATAATAAATAGACACAAGTACAATAGGAAAGGGACGAACATGAATTGTAATGGTCATCATTATAGGCTAGATTAAACAGATATTTCTGAAGATTATTTGTAAGCACTAATTATTGCAAATAGCCATGAGTTAGTCGATTTAGTTTCAGTTTGGAGAAGATGAAAATAATATGTGTACACAAGAAAGGTGAGTGATTCAGCTCTGAAAAGCTCTGAAAAATGGAAAAAAGCGAACTTCGGTAAAACCAGTAAAATGATTAAAAATCAATGTGAGAAAATCATACCAAATCCTAAAGGAGCTCCCGCAAACAGGAAAAACTGTGTACACTGGTTTGGACATACCAATGATCCTAGTCAAGCATCGCTTATGATGGCGGTCTCCTGCACTTTTTAAACAGATAGTTTGGATAATACTCTAAATCTATAATAATATGTTATAGAAATATTAAGTTTCGTTATTATATGTACATATATGTAAACAAACATTCTGTCATGAAGTTTTTATTGTATGTATATTTTGTATTATACCTTACGTTAACACATTCTTTGTTTAATATTCAGTTGTTATATTTGGAAAATGTAAATAAAATGCAGAATTTTTGTATAAAAATGACCCTTGCTCCGAATTTTCGCACTGTGCAGCCGTTCAAGCTTCACAAGCTTGAGGAGGGTCCCAAGAAGACGAGCATGCTGACCAAGGATGAAGCCCTGGACTACTATCACAAGATGCAGACCATTAGGAGGATGGAGACGGCCGCAGCAACCCTCTACAAGTCCAAGGAGGTCAGGGGGTTCTGCCACTTGTATTCAGGACAGGTAACAAACCGAGTAGATAAGATTGTTATTAATTAATCAATTAAAGGCATCGTTGAACAATGTTAAATCTGAGATGCATGGCCCTACGTGGTATCAGTGTCTGTGATATGGTGTAATATTGAAGCCCTTAAAACTTCATAATGATCACGAAGTGCCTCAAAAAAGTAAAAGTCTTTGAGTGACCGGTTTTACCATACTCATTTTTCCCAATAGACTGTAGTGTTATAAAAAACGTTAGGAAAACGAAAAATCAGACATGCTTCTAAAAGTCGGCTTCTAAAAGTCATGGGATTCCTGACTAACTGAAAGGTTTATAATTATGATTGCAGCGAGTCACTTTTAGTTGATTCTGTATGTAATTGATTTTTTTTTTGTTTTTTTTTGTCTCTCCCTCTTTTTTTCTTTCTCACAAGCATTTGTTTCTCTATCGGTCCTTTCTATCATTCCATACCTTATTTTGTATTATTATTTGTACATGTATGTTTTTATGGTTATGGTTGAATGAAGTATCTTGATTCTTGTCTAATTGGAGCCAGAAAAAAGTTGTTAACTCATACGTCCCTCGTAGAGGACCTAAAGCAGTCGGTCCTCTAGTTGCCTACTAGTTATCACACCAAGCCACAGTGAAATTAAATCTGCTTTTACCCAAATTTGACAGTACATGTATATGATAGAGTAATACAAAGTACAGTAGTAACATACTTTCTCGCTAGTATTGACAAGTTACATTTAGCTGCAAAGTGCATACAGAATAAAGCAACTTTGGCTGCTCACATGTTTCGTGATTTTCTTTCTTCTACAGGAAGCATGTGCTGTAGGGATCTCTTCAGTACTGACTCCAGATGATGCAGTCATCACAGCGTACAGGGCTCATGGCTGGGCTTATCTCAGGGGTGTTACCTTACACGGTGTGCTAGCAGAGCTTACAGGTATGTGCTGTGAAAATAATATCTACCGACTATTTATCCTTGTATGAATTCCTACCAGGCCGCTTAATGATCATTCTTAATCAATAATGTCCTCTTGTTTCCTCATCTGATCCCTCATCTGATTTCAGCACCAAGAGTAGAATAATTTAAGTTTGAAGACGTATCTAATCTAAAACCATATGCATTTATTGGACTTGGATTTTGGGGAAACTTGTGTATATATTATATATATATATTTTAAATCAAATGCTAACCCGGGGATGGCATCGCAAAGTGCATGTATCCAGTAGGATAGGAGCTACATTGATCATAACTACTATTATCGTTACTAATAACACATGTATTTTGTCACTGCTTTGATTTTTCAGAAATGATGTAATTTTGATGTTACACACATTATCTGTAGAATCTAGCCCAAGACATCTCATGCTTGGTATCCAAGGTGTTAATTATTGCATGTTATTGCATTCAATGTTACATTATCCTGAGTATGCGTACAATAATCAGACCCTTATAAACTTCCAACATAATGGAATGTCATATTATGGGAACATTCTCATCATTATATGTCTCTGCTTTTCTCTCTGACCCTTTGATTGAATTGTACTCTCCCCAAAGGGTGGTTTTACAACTTTGATGAAACCATATGCTCACTCTTGAGTTTCTCACGTGCAAATTATATCCAATGTATGCGCATTACTTATGAAGTACACAGGACAAGCTGCTTCTAAAGCTACCTCACACAAAAACAAAAGTTGCTCTTGGAGATTACGCTTTCAGTTGCTCCAAAGCTTCAGAATGACCAACCACTAGATATAAGATGAGCCTTATCTGTTGCTGTCTTCAAAGCTTTGTTTTAAAAAAGTACTTGTTTTCAGGAGATCTTTAGAAGTTTTTATTTTTTTATTGTGTGTCTGTAAAGTAGTTCTGTTATAATCACAGCGCAGTAGAATATATTTTTATAGTAGCTGTGCTTTATAAATTGATCTAATTATTATTTTACCAGGAAGGAGAACAGGGTGTGCTAAAGGTAAAGGAGGCTCCATGCATATGTACTGTAAGAACTTCTACGGAGGAAACGGCATCGTAGGGGCACAGGTAAGTGAGAAACGTTTATATCCCAGTCGCACTGAAGGGACCGACAACAGACCGGACAAGAAATGTATTACCCTGAATGGCCAAGAATTGGTCGGTTGTATTCAGTTTCGAGTTGTTTTGGCCGCTCGATTGAGATTTCATGTTTAAAAGGGTCTGGTTTGAAATGAACCACAGAAATAAAAACTGAATGTCTCCATTTGAATATGCAGATAAATTTGAGGAGGATATTGAGATAATATTTGTTACCGGTATATATAATGAGTTTTCTCAAACAGCTTCTGTTTTTGTAAATGTCAAGGTCATTTCTGCATGCAGCATTATTTATATCTTTGAGTTCACTATGCAAAAAGTGATCTACTTGTAGTGACTTTACTTTTTCTCTATTCTCAAATGATAATTATAGTGACATATTGCCTTCTGTAGGTTCCGCTCGGTGCAGGCATTGCCTTAGCGCTCAAATACACGGACAAGAAGAATGTGTGTATCTCCCTCTACGGTGATGGAGCGGCCAACCAGGGGCAGGTCTTTGAGGCCTATAACATCGCCAAGCTGTGGGATCTACCCTGTATCTTTGTATGTGAGAACAACAAGTACGGCATGGGAACGGCCGTTGAAAGGTCCGCTGCGTCCACAGATTACTACACCAGGGGAGATTACATACCAGGCATCTGGGTAAGCAAGAAATTTGATCAAATATTGTATACTCGGGTGACAAGTGATATAAACTTGTAGTCAATATCTTGCACTAATGACGTTAGCTCTCTTCAAAATAAACAAATCTTTTTAGCTGAAATATAGAAAATGTGAGCTTTGATAACATGTAAAAAGGGTAGTGAGTTTCATCTTGAGTGTTTTGCCAATGAAAATTAAGGTGAACAGAAGTGAAATCCAAATCTAACTATACCTTACTTAACTCTCAAAATAAACTAAAACCTGATCACAACCCCAGCTCTCACCCTTCATCCTTCATCTTTGGAACAACTACCTGTAATATACATTGTAGCTATACTATTCATATTTTTATCTAAACATGATTTTGTGTGAATTGAACTTCTTAGGTAACATTTGATTGATCAAAGACATGTGTACTGTTTTAAATGTCTTTTTACTCTGAAAAGAAATAATGAACATACACATATATTGTAAGTAAATATGTTTCACTGGTACATGTAAGTATCTTGGATGTTGAGAGTTCACTTATTGTGGTCTGATGGAATCCAATTTACACACATTCACTGTTGCTATGTCAGGCAAACCTCTGGTTAGTGTTTTTAGTTGATAAGAGAAACTTTATGTTTACTACTTATGCATGAAATTAGTAAATGGGTCTTTTCAGTAGTCAATGGGCTAAGGACTTAAGAAATGAATCATCATCATCATGATTTGAATAATGCATTCTAAGGTAGCCTCGCAGAAATTTGTGGCACAGAAAGACGCCTCTGGAACGCAAAAGGCATAATAGTCGGAGATGTTTGTAATTAAAACTTCTTATCTGTCATATCTGAGTGAAAGTTGAAGTAACATAAAACCTACCGGTAATTAAGAAAGTACATGCATCTACCTGCTCCTTTTCTTAACGATGTCGTTCTACCTCTGTGTGACACTGTGTGATTTTCAACAATTATGCATTATGCATCCTTGAAGCATCTTTTTGTGCCACTACATTTTTGCTAAGATGCCTACGGTAAGCAGATATTTTTTTTGGACTTATGAGTCTAACTCTTTGTTTGTCTTCAGGTTGATGGTATGGATGTCGTTGCTGTGAGGGAAGCTACTCGCTACGCCAAGGACTACTGCACATCAGGAAAGGTGAGATGATCTTCTTTTACGTAGGGTTGTACAAAGACCCTTTTCTTTTCATGGACCGATTGTCAGGTTTTCATGTTCTTGCCTTAGGTTAAAAAAGATTTCATATGTGAGACATGAACTGAATTGCTGCTTTATCTACCAATGGTAGAACAATATGTAAATACATGTACATGTAGTTGTGTTTTCACAAAATGAAAAGGAACTTCTTTTTAGCATTCCCTATAATGTTTAAGCCATAAGAGGGCTCACTACTACGAACTTGACACACTCAGTTCTATATTGGACTCTTCACATTTTCTCTTGAATTGAAATTCTCAGCGCTTTGCATTTTCTTTTAGAGTGAGTTCTTGTGCAGTTCCATCATGTCTCTTTAGGTCTCTCTTTGTAAGTTATAGAAAATTCTTATGCCCTAAAGTCAAAGTAAGTCCTTATTGGCTCATTTAGTTTTCTTTGGAAGCTCAGTTCTCAGTTTTGAAGCCATTGCATTTCCATGCAGCCTTTTGAATTTAATGGGGGGGGGGGGGGGATGTAACTTCTCTTGCCTACCTAAACAATCTAGCATTTTCTGTTGCTGTTTGGCTTTTCTTTTGGAGTTAACTTATTATGCCTCAAAGCAATAGCAGCTCCATCAGAGCTACCAAGTATCATGCATTAGGCGTGACATCACGCATTTTGAGGGTCTGAAAATGCTCTTACGCACAACGCGCGCACTAGATTTAAAAAAAACGCTTTACCTTATACGTGTGTTAAACCCTCGCCGGATCATGAAAATGTCACGCATTGCCGATCTTTGAACTTGGCGTCTCTGCTCCATATTGGTCTTTTATTTCACAGTTTCCTCTACATGTAGTAATGGAGACAGGGACTTTCATATGTGGTGGTCACATAATGAGTGAACCTGGAACCAGTCTTAGAACCAGGAAAGAAGTCCAGGAGCACAGACAAGCCAGGACCCAATCAGTATTATTTGAATAATCTCTTTCGTCTTTCATCTCACAGGGTCCTCTAGTAATGGAGGTGGAGACGTACAGATACCACGGCCACAGTATGAGTGATCCAGGGACAAGCTACAGGTCTAGGGAAGAGGTCCAGGAGATCCGACAAAGCCAGGACCCTATCACCAAGCTCAAAGACACCATCCTAAGCAACGCACTAGCAGCAGAGGCTGAACTCAAGGTAGTTTGATTTGATTTGATTTATTTATTTCTGTTTGATTTTCTTTTTCTTTTGCAGTTTCACAAATATGTAACAAACAAAACATTGCAAATTTTACACAATCATGACAAAAAACCTCTGAACTCCTCTTCCTGATCCCCACTGAAGACATGACCATGAACATCTTGCATTTCTCTTACCTACCATATTTCCACTTGACCAGGCCATCGACGCATCTGTCCGGTCAGCCGTTGACGAAGCCATGACCAAGGCCAAGGCTGACCCCGAGCTACCAGTCTCCGAGACCTTCACCAACATCTACGCCAACTCCGCCCCCATGAAGGTCCGAGGGACTGATGCCTTCTCTTACCACGACTCTTAATGGAATGGTCCAAGCTGCACCCGTCTATGTGTAATAACAGATTCTTCCATTTGTGGTCAAGGGAGGATTTTGTGATTTGTGGTGGAGGGATGACATTTTTCACAAATTATAATTGGAACTTATGACTTGCTATGTAGCATTTAATATGGGAATGGTAGGCAATATGTCTGCATTGCCTACACACTAATTGAATGCTCCAAACTTATCTATAGTATGTGGGATATAGATGGACATTTTCTTTGTGCGATGGGGGAGATGAAATCTTTTTATTCAATAAAAATTGTATATAATGCCAAAGGTATATACCGGTATGCAAGAGGGTGGAAGGTTTGTGTATTTACTTGCATGTTGCATTGGTTAAAATTATATGAGTTTTTTAATTCAGTGATGTACTTTATTTCATATGGAAAAAAGTACAAGTATTTTCATTTTATCATGGAATAAGATGTTAAATCTGAAAAAGAATTCAAACCGAAAAGAAAACAAGAGTTTCATCAAATGAAATAGCTAAACATGGTCTATTTATTCAGTAAGGTGGTGTAAATGAAAATATATTATAGAATGAAAGGTTCAAGGATAGAAATTAAAAACATTGGGATGTTGAGCTTCAGTTATTACAATTCACCTTTTGTCCTTTCATTGAGTTACATGTATGTTGCAAATATAAGTATATAGTTGTGTCGGTTTTCAGAGTTTTATCTACGTGTACATATGCAGTAATGCATCGATTCAGCTTGTGTATTTGTAGGTACACAAAATAGCTTTATGTTGTGGTGCTTGGTGTAAACCAGGTACAGAGATTTTGTCTTGTTTTGCTTCGATGTCAAAGAAAAGAAATGAAGAAGAAAACAAAAATACAAAGATGGAAAGGTCTGTATTCTTGTACTTATTATTTCTTTCTTTTTTATTGCCATGAGGATGTGCTCATAAGATTGTTTTTAATGTGAATGTTTGTTTCAATTGTATGTTGGTTTTACCTGACTGCTAAGAAAGCATGTGTATGCTTGTAAGTAAGCAACCAGGGGACCGACAGGTTTAAGTCCTTTCCAAGGGACTGTGGGTGGTAGGAGGCTATACAATAGTGAAAACTCACATTTGGACTTGCTCTTTATAAAGATTTATATTTTATTTTTGTAGCTATTGTGGTATTACACCAGAGCCATAATGAATTTGTGCTTCTTACTTTCTAGTTGATTGGATGGAAAACTCTTGTGTTCTTTTTCTAACAGGGTTGCATTGCTTGCGGGATGTCGATTGGCACCTAAAAACACGAAAAATGAAAATTGGATTGCAGCGTGGATGCGACTTTTCTGGTAATTTTAAGAGACAGGTTCTCTTCCTTGTGGTCTGACTATAACAGTGAGACCATTTTGAGGTTGTATTATTGTGTCAACGAAAGATGCAAACACAGTACAACGTAATTAAAACTGTTAATCAGGGACTAAATCTTGTCCTTTGGTGCAGGAAAAGCTGAAAATGAAAGTGAAGTACATGTATATGGGACATGTACAGTCTGTATTGTATAGTTTTCTGTACAAACAGAAACTTTTGTAACATGAAACTTAGATTTTTCCTTAAAATGAATTGATTTGCAAGAAACGTTAGTGAATTACCAAAATTAGTTTTCTGATTCATTTATGGTATGAAACTTTTGCAAATCTGGGATACTTCAATTTTTTGACAGCTTAATACATATGAAAGTTTCTTGGTTTACAGGAGCTCGTGTAGACAATTCAGTGTGCTATAGCTACCTGTACAAATCATTTAAAATGATTAAGAACATGCTTTACAGTCTCAACTATATTCATTTATGAGATACAGCCCATCAGCCTTTGGTTTAAGATCATACTGTGTTGGCTGTCTGCTACGGATGCACTGAGACGTTCTCTGCATTTCAGACTGATAACCTTGAATTATCATTTTGCTTCCCACCATCTCTGCAGCTTTGTTTACCGGTATTCAAATATGTATCGAGTGAGGGTGTGGTTTTGTCCGTAAACTTGTGCAAATGTGTAAGAAAATTTGTCCAAATAGAAAAGAAAACTCCCCCTGTCAAAATGACAATCACTCAAGAGGAGTAAGGTACATGAACAAGTTTTTGCACAAAATACCTTCTACATGAATAAAAAGATTGTTTTTGACAGAGTGTGTGTATAATAATATATCAACATCAACATGAGGTTGAAATGTTGCTGAATAAAAGAAATTATATCATGACATTTTATCTTGATTTATTCTTGTATATATTGAATGGAAATCAGTTTAAAAAAAAGGAAATTCTATAATAAGATGGTGCATATTAGTAGAGGGAGACATTCTTTTTTTAAATACTATCATTTGATGAAAATAAGTTTCACTGAAATGAATTTACTGTATGATTTTGTTAACAAATGTGAGCAATGTATGGGTATTTGAAGGCAGGGTATTTTACTGACATCGCTACCACTGCTGTAATGTATGTTCAATTGCGCCCTCTTTTGGTGAAGGTATACATAAAGCAATTTCCAGTTTCTGTTCCCAAGCATCATCACAGGCGTGTCATCAGTTGGCGATGCATTGTGGGACATGGCTGTCGAGACACTGGGACATTGTGAGCAGCAGATGGCAGTATACAAAATCTGAAGTAGTGTCAGTAGAATACCCTGCCTTTAATAACGATTTGTCTAATTTAGTTTGCCCTTGCAAGCAAGTGGAAAGAGGAGGGAGACATTGGTTTAAGAGAAAGAAAGAGAGAGAGAGAGAGAATGGGAGAGAGAGAGAGGCAAGCGGTAAAAGGCTAGACATCGATGGAATGGAGAGATGAAACAGTTTAAGTGACTTGGTATGTAAAAGAGGATCAAATATAGAATTTAGCGTGGCAATGCAATTGCATTATGAAAAAACTGCAAATGCGAGCTATTGAAAAAAGGCGATCATCTGGCAGATATGAAGTTATTGTATACTGTGAGATTTTTTAGAATCATCAACATGATGAGATATTGGCAAAGTTTTGCTAAAGGCCACATGCACTGTACACAGAAATGTGTTTCTGGAACTACACAAACGTGTAACATGAAAGTGTGTTAAAACCTTTGGCTGTTGCTGGTCGTATTTCGAATATAATTATTCTTTCTAAAATACACATACTCTTCTACATATGCTTGCGCTTACATAAAAAGAATGAAAAAGTTCATACGTTAAACGTTTTTAATTTTTAAAGATTAAGTACATGAGCAGAGTTACTGTAAACGTATACATGTCTATCCTGTGGCAGTTCCAGTTTTATAAAAAAAATGGGGGAGGGGGGCATTTCCCCTGTGATGTATTACTCATCCAAATAGTGGTACTGGCGGATTGGGGGCACCAAAACAAAATTAACAAATGTGTGCCCCACTCCCCACTCAAAGTGGCTTACCTTTCATTAGCAAAAAATGTGCCCCCCTCCCCTCCGCTTTTGGAGGCATACAAAATATGTTTTTTGCCTCCCCCTCCCTCTCTCTCTTTCTCTCGTTTCTGTATTTGCGTATATATCTGTAAAATTTAGAAAATATTCTGCCTCCCCCCCCCCCCTTCTATAGATTAGGCGTACTCGCCCATCTTCCACATCTCAATAAACCCTAATGAATACACCCTATCACCATCTCCAAGACTCCCAATCATACCTTTGGTAAGGCTTTAATCCCCATTACCAAGTCCTTCGGATCTAACCCTGGTTGCTTTCTTACAAAATGAATGACATGCTTTCTTTACAGTCGGTTAAAGCCCCACCGCACTAGTTTGGCCAGGAGGGATTAGACCTTCCTGCATGGTCACTGACAGGTGGTTATCTCATCAAATAAGCTCTCAATTAACATAAGAAAGAGAGGATCATGGGGAACCAATGGTCACCGATTCGGCATTGTTTGCTATAATTAATAGAGGGTCCAAGTAGCTATAAGTAGTGCAGTGGGGCTTTAAAACACAGAAAACCAACCAACCCTGCGATTTCAACACTGGACCTACATTACCAGGCAAGCTGAGCATGTTAAGTGATCACATGCATTTAGAAACCAATATAATAAACATTACCTAGTTCTTAATCATTCTCAAGGGCCGTTCTCGTAGTCAAGAATTTTCGATTCTTTGGGGAGACACGAAAAAGAAAGAGAAAATCAATATGGAAATATGGAAAATCAATGCATGTGTGGTGGAAAATGTTTGAGAAATAAATGGCCTAGAAATGCGCAAACATTTTAAATTAAACAGTCAAATGTTTGAAGAAAGAGATGAGACGTAAAGACAATAGCTTCATCTTTACTTAGCTAGAATAACAATTTACGTACGATATCAGACATGTTATAATTGAGACCAGGGTGTGGCTAGGGGCGTTGCCTAGGTGCGTTATTTTCTTCTGCGGCACAGATTGGGGCTTTAAAAAAAAAAAGAGGTCTTGATTTAACCCTAACCCTAAACTTTCCCTTAGGCTCAACACGCACCTAACCCAAATCTGTGCCGCCGAAAAAAATATGGTGGGCCGGGGGGGGGGGGGGGGGGGGGAATGTCTTACTCATTGCATTAAAGGGCAAGTCCGGCCCATTTGATAATGGATTTGAATAAGAAGAGACAATTTAAACAAACAAAACGGTTGAAGTTGAGTCAAAATCGGGTGAAAAATGATAAAGTTATTGAATTTAAATTTTTCGCATGACTTCATGAAACAGTGATATGTATCATAAACTTTTAGGCTGTATACAAATTACCAAGTTGATGATGTCATCCCCTCACTTTTCCCTATCCGTTGTGTACATGAAACTAACAAAAATGTCACTTGTTTGCTCTGAGAATGTAAAACATGCTTTGAATCCTCGCTGAAAATGTGCAAATCTTATTACTGTAACTTATTGTAATATAAAGGGTTTATTTTTATACAGGTTTGTCCAAGATAAAATCAAACTTGAATTTCATAAATAATATTTATGAGGAATAGTGAGGGGGTGACATCATCAACTCACTAATTTGTTTACAGCCTTTGGGATACATAGCACTGTTACATGACATTATGCGAAACTTTCAGATTCCATAACTTTTTTTCCCCTTTTTTCCCGTCCGATTCTGATGAAACTTTCACCGTTTTGTGTGTTTTTATTTTTCTGTATTTATTCAATTCAACTTGCTAATAGGTCGGATTTGTCCTTTAAATACGAAGTAACAATGCCTTTAATTAATAGGGAGAGGGTGTGGGACGCGTCGGAGTCAGGGGCGTCGCTAGACCTTTTTCAGTGGGGGGGGGGGGGGGGGGGGTGTAGAGGCTTACGATTACCGACAAAACTAGCCACCAATTACCGACAAAATTAAATGTCCAATATCGACAAAACAACCCTAAAAACCTGGGGCCGAAGGCTAAATTGTTTTTCCTATGGACTATCTCTTGTACTTGCACATGCGCAAAATCGTCTTTTTCCTCGCCGACATAAATATACGAATTATTTCTTCAATTTAGTCAGCATCATAGCTATATATTTTAATGCAGGCGCGGAGCTAGGATCCTATTTTAGGGAGGGGCGGTAGTGAGCAAGAGAATCACTTAAAAGCGCGCTCATTAGGAGGGTGTGGGTGATGGGCCTCCCGCGCGAAGCGCGGAAGCTTAGACGTTTCCTTAAATTATTAGGAAAAGAAGACGATTAATTGTACCGTTTTCGACTGATAATCCTTGGCTGAATGAAGTTTCTCCCCCCCCCTCCCGCGCGAAGCGCGAAAGCTTTGGCGTTTCATTAAATTATTATAAAAAAGAAGACGATTTGCTGTACCGTTCTCGACTGTTTATCCTTGTCTGAATTCAGTTCCCCCCCCCCCTCTCGCGCAAAGCGCAGAAGCTTTGACGTTTCATTAAATTATGTGAAAAAGCAGACGATTCGGTGTACTGTTCTCGACTCTTAATCCTTATCTAAATGAAGCTTCCCCCTCCCGCACGAAGCGCGGAAGTTTTAACGTTTCATTAAATTATTAGAGAAAGAAGACGATTCGTCGTACCGTTTTCGACTCTTAATAAGCCCTATTCATCTGAATTCAGTTTCCCCTCTCGCGCGAAGCGCGAAAGCTTTGACGTTTCCTCAAATTATAAGAGAAAGAACACGATTCGTTGTACCGGTTTCGACTCTATATAAGCCCTATTAATTTTGTCTAAATTCAGTTTCCCCCTCTCGCGTGAAGCGCGGAAGCTTAGACGTTTCCTTAAATTATTAGGAAAAGAAGACGATTAATTGTACCGTTTTCGACTGATAATCCTTGGCTGAATGAAGTTTCTCCCCCCCCCTCCCGCGCGAAGCGCGAAAGCTTTGGCGTTTCATTAAATTATTATAAAAAAGAAGACGATTTGCTGTACCGTTCTCGACTGTTTATCCTTGTCTGAATTCAGTTCCCCCCCCCCCCCCTCTCGCGCAAAGCGCAGAAGCTTTGGCGTTTCATTAAATTATGTGAAAAAGCAGACGATTCGGTGTACTGTTCTCGACTCTTAATCCTTATCTAAATGAAGCTTCCCCCTCCCGCACGAAGCGCGGAAGTTTTAACGTTTCATTAAATTATTAGAGAAAGAAGACGATTCGTCGTACCGTTTTCGACTCTTAATAAGCCCTATTCATCTGAATTCAGTTTCCCCTCTCGCGCGAAGCGCGAAAGCTTTGACGTTTCCTTAAATTATTAGAGAAAGAATACGATTCGTTGTACCGTTTTCTACTCTATATAAGCCCTATTAATTTTGTCTAAATTCAGTTTCCCCCTCTCGCGTGAAGCGCGGAAGCTTTGACGTTTCCTTAAATTATTAGAGAAAGAAGACGATTCGTCGTACCGTTCTCGACTCGTCTAAATGAAGTTTTCCCCTTCCGGGGATTTTTGGCGTTTCATCACAATATAAAGAAAGGAAGACGATTCGTCGTACCGTTGTTGACTCTTAAACCTTGTTTGAATTTAGTTTCCCCGAAAATTTTAAAACTCTGATTTCTTTAGCTGATATTATAGGAAAGTGAAACTTCGAAAAAAATACAAGTATTGTAGTTGTAGTCACTCTCGAAATCGTCACAGCGGATAAGAAGTCACAGTTCGTAGGGAAAAAAACTTGTCGGCCGATCGACAATATACATCTCACCGACTTCAAACTTCTGCATTTTTATAGTACACGAGGATCGAGCAAGAATACAGACACAGCTGACCCGACACAGCAACATATTTACCCGTGTCTTTCTTGCTCCCTCGACGAGACGACCCCACCCAACAACCCCCTTCTCTCTTTTACTCCCACTCCTCCTCTCTCAGATTCTTATCTCCCCTCTCTCTCCTCTCTTTCATCCCCCATTTTTTTTTTCCCTTTCACTATTTTTTCTTCTTTTTTCCTTTTCTTTCTTTTCTTTCTTTTCCTTTCTTTCCTCTCCTCCCTTTTTTTTCTTTTTTCTCTTTCTTTCTTCTCTTTTCTTTCCTTTCTTTTCCTTTCTTTCCTTTCTTTTCCTTTCTTTCTTTTCTTTTCCTTTTCTTTTTTTCTTTTCTTTCCCTTTCCCTCTCTTTTTTCCCTCTCTTTTTTTTCCCTCTCTTTTTTTCCCTCTCTTTTTTCCCTCTCTTTTTCCCCTCCCCCCTTTCTCTTTTTCCCGACGGCAGCGCAATTTTCCCGACAATATCCTGACAGGCGGGGGAGGGCTACAGTCTTACCCTCTTGAGAATTTTGAAATTATCAATATTTCGGGCAACCGTCATCTCATATTTGCGTAGTGTTGTGCTCCATTTGCAATTATAATACCTCATTTAGTATACTATTTGTGACAATACTATACTTCAAACGTAAACATGGAAAAAGTGTCTAAATTTCGCGCTCTCACGTTCGGTAAAGCGATGTTATTTCCCATGCATGCACAACCCGGTGAAATCATTCCTGTATGCTTGTGATCATATCTTTGAGATGTTTCGTCATATACGAGGTCTTCCAAGATCGCTCCATCATCACCCCAAGACAGAGATGAGACACGACCCTCCACCTATAAAGACCCGCTTCGAGATGTCAAATTGAGTCTTAAAAATCCCAGGGTTGCCACCTGATATCATGAAGAACATGACAAAAATATCGGGTAGAAGTGAGATGGTTTGGTTGTTAAAGGACGTTGTATCTGTATTCATTATTGAAATTTATTCAGCTCACTTTCTACATTTGTATTGTAAAGTTAGATTCGTTTAAAGGCCGTCTGTACTAGCGTATAGAGTGGTCACTGACAGGTGGCTTTATCTCATTCACTCAGCTCTCAATTAACATAAGAAAAAGAGGATCATGGGGGACCAATGGTCACCGATTAGGCATTGTTTTCTATATAGACGGAGCACGTAGCTACAAGTAGTACAGTGGGGCTTTAATTAATGCACAAAATTGGAAAGGGCGTTTTGGCTATTTCTATATCTAATGACAGAATCTAATGACAGAATCTCTACGAATAAAAAAAAACTTTTATTTATTTTGAAAACAGATTTTGTCGGTAAATGTTATTTGGTATCGAACTTGAATATCAAGCTAATTCAACCTCGCCTGTTCTTTGGGCATTTTTATAATCATCCAATTATCAAAATGATTTCTTCCTTATCAAACCATGCAAGTCCTACGCAGAAAAACGCTATAACCATTGAATTTTTTTTATTTAAGAAAACGCATCAGCTTCTTTCTTCACAAATTGATTTGCGTGCGTTTTCAAAATGAAGGACGAATGCTTTTGAGCTTTCAAAATTGAATTTAAATATCGGGATGTCTTTTGTTGTCTCATCAAAGTCAGTTTGCTTAAATCTTGCAATTTACATGTATGACAATAATGTAAGTGAAAGTTCCTCTCGTTAATGAAAGTATTATCACTATCAATGTCCTCATCTAAGGTAGGGTATAGTCGCATCCAAAGTCAAGTGGTCCTGCTTTCCAAAAGAACCATGTATCATTAAAAAAAAAATAGATAGTCGTTTCATTCTTCTTGTTTTCTGTCTGTCTGTCTCTCTCTCTCTCTCTCTCTCTCTTTCTTTCTCTCTCTCCCTCTCTCTCTCTCTCACTCTTTTCCCTTCTGTATACTACTTTTTTCATCATTTAATAGAATATTTGCCAATTAGTTTTCAAAATGGAACGTCGAAAATCAGTGTACTTTTTTTAAGTTTGCAGTATATAAATTTGAAGATTTTTTTTTAAATTTCATGAAAGCAATATACGCAAGGTTGCGTTTAATGTATGCAATTAAAGGTCGTCCAGTTTTTAAGATAAAACAACATTTACTAGATTCTGCCAGTCAAGATTCCCACCAGCCTTTGCAGGAAAACTCCCAAGATTCAAGAAATTCTCCGGGGACACAGTTATACAACTCTTTTGAGCCCTGGACGCAGCGTTATGCATGCGGGTCGTTCGACTTCCAAACCATCGATTGGTCAATTGTCTCTCAAGAGATGTTAAATGTCAACCCTGGGCTTGGCCCAATTCGTAGCTTGATGGAACAATTAAGAAACCATTACAGAAGAGGAAATACTGGAGTATATTGGTCCATAGATGAGAAATTATTGGGAAGTTCACGAAGATGTCGTGGCCTAAATATCAAGTGATTGGAGAATTCTATTAGAAATACAACTTTGTAAATTTGAAGGGAAAAAAGGGGAAAAATTAAGTTTTACACGTTAAAAGTTGTTGCTACGAAAAGCCAGTCAACGCCCAGCAACTTGGTATCATCACCTTCAAAAGTGATAATAATTACAGAAATGAGTATTTTAAAGGAGTTGCTGAAATTTCCTCCAAATAGATGTTACTTTGTACATTGCTTTATTTGTGATAACAGCGCTAATGTTAAGTATTCGGAATCGTGACTTGAATACTGGTTATTTGACTTTCACAGTGACTGAAATGATGTTAAAAGTGCACTCTAAACAACCTCAACTTCAGAATTCCATTTCCCCCATAGTGTACTTAGCCTAATTTGATGAACAATCCTATAAATGATTGTCTGAGTTTATAATGGTTTACTTGACTATTTTAAATGAAATAGCATAGGGAAACAGCAATGGAGCAGCAAAGGAAAAAAGAACCCAAAGTTCTTGCCCATAAAAATCTCTTGATTCAGCAAAAAAAGAAATATTTGCTATAGCTGGAAAGGGTTTCCTTCACTACACAGTTCACCACATACTATTAATATTTCCCCCATCCTCCTCCACCTCCATCCCTCCTCCTCCTCACTACCTCCTCCTCCTCTTATTCCACTAGCATTCCGCTCCTCCTCCCTTCTCCTCTCCTTCCCTCCTCCTCTCTACATCCTCCTCTTTTTCCTCACCCCCTCCTCCCATCAAACTTCTCCTCCCTATACCTCCTTCTCCTCCTACTATTAAGTTTAAATAGTAATTATATCAATCACAAAGCTTTTTCCCTGTGGATACAAAGGACCGAATACTGAACTTTAGCAAACAGGCGCTCAGTCATCAAAAGAAATTATTCGGCCTATACCCATTTTTCTTCACCTGGGTCGAGAGTGACAAATGTGTTAATCCGATGACAACAACACCAGAGCCAATATCTTGCACTAACGGAATTCTTAACTATAGCACTGGACCAAAAACTACCCCCAAACCCTAACTTTAACCCTAACTCTTAGTTTAAAGGTACTATGTCCAATTTGCAGCCAACATCAAATTCTGTAGAACTTTGCAGGAATTGTGAACATGTCACGTATGTCCTATCTGTGAAATGTAAACGTTAGCAGTGTCCTAATATTCAAATTATGCAAGGAAACCCGTTAACTTTCTATATAGACTTCACTGTCAGACACTGTTGAGTGAGTGACTGACCGACTTTTATTGGTTGTTGGTGGTATAATTACGTACACAAAATGAGCTGTAAAGGGTACATGAGCATTTGTCTACATCAATAACCCGCTTCTTGTAATGGCCAAAGGTAAACTGATTGAATCTTATCGCAGCACAAAACGTACGACCATTCGGTACAAGGGTCTGAAAATCAGATTATTACTTTAGTGATTGCAATCACTAAAGTCGATTCGACATCAAATGGTCGTTATTTTACCAATGCCGTTAGAATTTAACCTTAACATTTTGTTTGGCCTGCAAATTGGACATAGTATACTTTTTAACCCTAACTCTAACTCTAACCCTGACCCAAAATCTTTGACGCAATAAGGACGTAAATTCCGTAGAAAGGATTCGAACTCCGGTATCTAGTGATTTACCCACTAGACCACGGCACAGTAGAATAGACTGTTAGTGAACGCAAACATACTCTGAACGCAAGAATAACATGCCCTAAACATTACCCGGGATGGTACGGTTAGAGTTAATCGATATTTTGTCATGTCTGCCCTTGAATCGCGAAAACGCAAGAAGCTTCTTGCACTTTCAATAAATCACTAATAAAACAATCTAACAGGGCCTGACGAATGCTCGAGCCTAGCTTTCCAAGGCACCAACTAATCATTTCATCATTAAACACGAAAACCCGATCCGAAATAAGGCTCATTTTGCCGTTTCTAAGACAAGATTGGTCTTCTTTTTTAACTCCTCGCAGAAGGAGCGAAGCGTTTCGCCCTGCTCCGGAAGAGGCGGTAAAAGCGCGCGAAAAATGCCGTTTGTTGATATACCTTTCAACGACTGACATCGGCTAAGTGTGTTCCCATGGAAACAAACACTCGCGACTTCCGGTTCGGGGTGTACCTAGATGATTTCTCCAACAATAAATGATGTCTTGCATTTAGATATTATGAATTCCGGACTACCCTCGATATATTTTTTTTTTATCTGGGCTTCTATCCGAGTCTGAAAATAGTTTTCGGTACTGGGCAAATCTGTCTTACAAAAGCTGGTGTTTTCCGCCCCCAGAATAATGCCCCCTCTCTCTCTCTCTCTCTCTTTCACCCTCATTTTCTCCCCAGCCCCCCTCTCCCCCTCTTCTCCCCCTCTTCTCCCCTCTTTTTCTCTCCCTTCACCCCTCTCTCCCTTTACCCCCACTTCCCTTCCCTTTCCCTCCCCATCTTTCACTCTCTCAGTCTTTCCAGTCTCCCTATATGATTGGTTCACTTTTCCTCTATAATTAAAACACGGTCGCATCTACTTTCGAAAAATCAACCTGATGCAACGACAACGGCCTTGTTTACGTTACCTATTGAAATGCGCGAACATGACAATGGCGTATTACATAATAATCCGAATATGATATCTTTATGATATACAATGGGGTATCGAAGTTACGCTTGAGTTGAATTTTCGAAAATGGCTGCGTTCATCATTTATGAACAATTTGCTCTTCATATACTATCCCTTATATTTAAAAAAAAAAAATTCAAGTACCATGTAATTTTTTAAAAGAAAATACAATTATAATATTATGTGTGATATCATCTATATCATTTTATTGATATGAATTAAAGTATTTATTGAAAACATGAAATCATTTCTTCACTCAAAGCATAATTTGAAGAAAAAAAGATGTACTATTATCACTCATGACGGTATATCATTCTTCTCTACATTATCATACTTCTTAGTGATACAAATAACATGAACAATGTTATTCTTTCTAGGATGATTGTGCATACATTTACATTAGGGTGACCGCCATTCGAGAAAATATTTCTAAAAAGAGGACACCCTTTAACTATCATTCGTGACTACAATCTTTCCAAGTTCAGATATAGCATCCATTGAAGTGCCTGGAACGTGTACATGTATCTGTTCTTGTGAACTGCATTGATTTAGATTGATTCGAAATCCTCTGAACTCGAGATCCACACGAAGAATAAGGTAAAAGGGTATAATTCTAATCCAGCGTTGGATTTAAAAAAAATGCTAAACACTGAGAAATTAAGCCGGGAAATCCCTTTCCTCAGGCAATTCCCTGACCAATATAGATACTCCACATTGTGGATTACTTTTTAAAACACCGAGTGTGGGTGTGTGTGGGTGTTTTAAATCACAAAGCCTCATTTGCAAAACGTTGTAGTAATTTTTAATGGCAAACGAAAGGTGTTGGCTATTATTGTGTATATTGTATATATATTTTTAACATGGTAAACAATCAGAGTAATAAAAAGGATTATTGGAAAGGTTATAGATATTTTTAACGCTATAGCTTTTGCAACAAAAAGTACATGGTTAAAATATACAACCGATGAGAGACATGAGTTAGAGGGAGAGGGAAAACGAGAGAGATAGAGAGAGAGAGAGAGAGAGAGAGAGAGACTACAATATATTTTTGTTCCTCTTCAAAAGAGAGGACAAGAGATAAAAGTCATAGAAGTAGAAGTGATGCAGAGAGAAAGAGAGAAAAAGCAAACAGAGCACGAAATATATATTACAAAAGGTAGAGCGAAGACAGGCGCACGAAGTGACGGAGAGAGGAAAACAAAGAGGAAGCGTAAGCATGGTAAGAGAGAGAGGGAGAGGGAGAGAGAGAGAGAGAGAGAGAGAGAGTCAGAAAGAGAGAGAGAGAAAGAGTGTAAGAAAGAGAAAGGGAGAGAAAAGAGAGAGAGAGAGAGAGAGAGAGAGAGCGAACAAAATATTTGTGTTCCTCTTCAGAGAAGAGAGCAAGAAATAAACGCCATAGAAGTAGAAGTGATGCAGAGAGAAAGATAGAAAAAGACAAACAGAGCACGAGATATATATTTAAAAAAGGTAAAAAGAAGATAGGCACAAGAAGTGATGGAGAGGGGAAAATAAAGAGGAAGCGTAAGCATGGTAAGAGAGATGGAGGGAGAGAGATATATATAGAGGGGGAAGAGAAAGAGAGAGAGAGAGAGAGAGAGAGAGATAGATAGAGATAGAGAGAGGAAGAGAATAGGGAGGAACTGGAGACAGAATGGTGGAGAGACGGGTATCGAGCATCCGAGATGTAGAGAGATAGAAAGAGGACGCGTTATAGAGAGGTCGCTAAAACTCTTTTACACGAGGTTATCACGTTCATTGTGCTCCTTGCTCCTCATCCTGCTCGCTCGAATTCTCATCACTCCATTTCGCTCCACCGCTTCCACGCTTTGCATCAATTTTCTCCAATATTTTCATCGCATAAAACCTTATTTCAACATCAAATATTCATGTTATCCCTTCTTTCGCGGAGTCTGCTTTCATTAGTTATCCCTACGTGACGGTTATTGCCAATTTCTTTTCATGATACAAATGAGCTGAAAACCGCTCTTTCGTCAAAAAACTGATTTTGTCTACAACTACAAAACCTCTGCCAGATAATTATTCGTTGCCATTTGACTCAAGGTATAGCAGTCTGTCACCAATACAATGCTCTAGCTTTAACAAGTTCTTGTGTGAAAAAATAGACAACATTAAAGGACCCATGTATTGTTCTTTGCATCACAAGTCAGGTCGTTCTTGGTGGTTTACTAGGAAACTCGAGCCGAAGATGAAAGCCTTGATGTTTCGTACCAAAAATATCTTCGTGAACTTCAGGCGACTGGCCTGGAAGTCGGCACGCAAACAAAACGAGTACAAGAGATCGCTATTGTAAATTTCTTCGCCGTAAAAATAATTATTTAGTGCAGCTTGACAGCATCTTCATCCTCATTTTAACTATACTTAACACGTTTGTCTTTCTGAAATAATTAGTGAATTTGGAGGCCTTTTTGTTGAACTTTGGGGGAATCATCAAAACTGCCGACAACTTGGAGCATGGTCGCTAGTAATACATCCTATTCCCGCGTTAGACTATCCTAAGAAAGGATAAGCTGTTCTTGATTGGCCAGGACATTGATACGTTGTTTGAATACATTATTTTTTCTTTTTTCATCCTATTTGTCCCCTTACATGCATGAACTTGTTCTACTTGATTTGAGGGATCAAGTCAGGGTGCACATCTTTTTCAGGGCATCCTCGAAAGGCTGACAGGCCAAACCGTTTACCTAAATACGTCACTTTAAGAGGTTATAACATCCGAATTTTACAACAGAAGTAGTTCTCCATTTAGGGAGTTCACGGGCCCGTTTCAGAGAGCACGTGGTAGCGCTATAAGTTTTTATTGAATTCAAACCAATAGCTTTCCACGCTTGGAACTAAAAGAAAACAAGCGAGAAGGTCTATCACTCACTACTTAAAGCGACTGCCAGGAGCAAATTTGGCACAGAACGTTTTCCTGCAGTAACGCCAGACGATATTCCCATCCGTAATTGTTTTTCCCGCCCTTTTCGAATCATCACTTCTTGATTACTCATCATCGCCATGGAATCGACGATTCATCCGGCGTCGCGGGCACGGCAACAGCAGCGCTTGGCATTCATGAGCCTGGTCGCTCCCAACGCGGACGAGGCCTTCGTAGTCGCCACCATGCAGGACCGATACAGGCGTTCAGTGACCCTGGCTGTCGGCATCGCCATCCTATGCGTGGGCGTGGGCATCGGAGTGCTCGTCGGCCACTTTTCGGCACCGACTCATGTAGGAGGAGCAGGAGGAGGGGTAGGAGGTAGTGGTGGTGAGGGTGGTGGAGGAGGTGGTGATGGCTCGCATTTGTCATACTCGGATTTTGAGGCACGTGAAGCGGATGTGACTATTTCGGATAGGTTGATGAACGAGATGAGCGCGGAGAACATACGGGATAATCTCAGGTGAGTATGTTTGACTCTTAAAGCCCCACTGTCCTACTTGTAGCTACTTGCTCCCTCTATATAGAAAACTTCCCCAATCGGTGCCTGTTGGTCCCCCATGATCCTCTTTTTCTTATGTAGGTTGAGAGCTGAGTTAATGAGATAGCCACCTGTCAGTGACCTCGCTGTGTGGTCTAATCCCTTCTGGCCCAGTAGTATTGATGGTCTTTAAAGAATTAAGCTTTAAAGTGTTTGAACAGTACCGAAATGTGTTTTTAAATGGAAAAGAATAGCGCAAACTATCATTTCATGAGCACATGAGCAATCTACACATTTTGTGTGTTTCGAGTGCGTTTCCATCACACAATGTGGTGACATGCAGACCCCCCAAAAAGCCCTAAATTACAGTTTAATCCTTCAATCTCTTATATTAAAAAAGTATGCCTTACGATGTATTTGATGAAAGATTGTGCTTTTTGCACGATACTATTTTGTGTTCCACTGCTATGGTATAAACTGTAATTAATGTAACACGATGTGTTATGTGGGATGATATGGCTTGATGTGTCTGATGCGTGGATATCCGATCATTAGAAAGTTATTTGTCAGATGGTGGTTCCGGGCCTCAACGATCGTAAGTGGATTGATCTGTAGATACACTAGAGAAACTAACAACCACATTGTGAAAGTGTTCATCTCCTTCTTCTCACTCATCGTCTCTTATCGTAATGAAGTTTCGAGTTCAAAGTTACTGCGTAACATGAGGGGGGACGTTTACAATAGGAATAATTAAATTAAAACCAGTACTTTCATTAAGTATAATAATCAGCAGCAAAATAATACCTATATTACAAGTTTTGAGATGGCGATCGGACTTCATCAATCTGCAGATGAGTGCCCTTTACCGTACAACAGTTGATGACAATTTACACATTAGGCCGTACAGATCCACACATTATACTTTTCTGATATTAGAAGCTTGAAAACTGCATGTGAAAGAAACAAAAAGGAGGAGGACTATTAAGTGTACTCTTTGGCAGGGTTGAAAGTTCGAATCCCGTCGCAGAGTTTGTTCCTTTAGAAACAGGTAATTTGAATCGCCTGTCTCGACCCACGTGTGACATAGAGGAAATCTGGTGAAAATAATCTCATTTCTTAAATGCTATGAACACTATAATAGCAATTTACATGGTAGGTCAGATAATAATGTCCATTTATATTATTTTGGCTATACTCTTATTGACAACCATTACACTGTGACCCTTTCGACGGACAGTTAACAGTAAGCTTTCGGAAGACTGGGGGGGGGGGGGGGGGGGCTGAAGGAGACTTGATCATTCCCTTTCAAACAAATTGGCGCTCTTTCTTCGAACTGTACGCCCGTCTGTACTTCGAGCTTTTAAGCACTTCTCTCGAAGACTTAAACGTCCTACAAACACAAGGAGTCGCCCTTAAAAATCTATAGTATATGAAATGTGTTCTCTAAATGTCCTAAATGTCTCAATCGCCCTATGAAACAAAGAGCAATGTAGTCGCTCATCGTTTGCTATCCAGGAAGCGTCTTTGCAGTTGCCAAACATCCCCCTCCCCTGTTATGCCAATTCACGATTCACCTGAATTGAGAGATTGCAAAAACTGTTTATGTTGTTGTTGCTGTTGTTAATGACATGAACCACAGTGTCTAAACAAATTTATAATGCCTAGATTTGCACTTTGACTTCACATAGAAATATCGGTTATCGCCAGGATGCTTAAACATAACAAACACATCTGCAATACACCCATGTATAGCTAGCTTATCATTTTTACCGGACATAATATTTATAGCATTATTCTGTTGAATTGTCACAAGTCATTATGATTGATGATGCAGGTGTCTTTACATTGTATCAGGATATCATTGCTATCATTTCTGTTACACACTGAAACTTATGGATACTTCATCCTTGAATCCAGGTCCCGAACTAGTGGCGGATGAGGGAGGGGGCGTGGTCGCCCCCCCCCCGCTAAACACAGTTTGCCATGAAGTACATTAAGAAAATGTGCATCTGGATGTTGTGCCCTGGGCAGCAATCATTAACCCCAGTGGGAACTGAAAATGTGAGAACTGCCATCCTTTGATTCTCTTTTTTCCATCTTTGTCAAAGAACTTTGAAGTATAAACAAAATGACAGAAAGAACATTTTGCGACACTCTTTTTGTTGGTTAGTCAGAGGATGTTCGTATCCCCCCCCCCCCCTCGCTCACTTGACAGATAATCTCGTATCTATTTTTTTCTCTTTTTCTTCCGTTTTATTTAAACAGGGTAGCCTCGTTAACCCCTGTTTTGCAGGGGGCACTGTAAACAAATGCAACACAACAATATGAAGATACGAACTACTTGAACAATATAAACAATAATAACATCATCGGAAACCATCACTGTAAACATGGAATGTAGTTCCAAAATGTATTGAAAATCTTTTAGACTATTCATCACATCATGTATCTATACAGGTATACAGGGAGCCAACAAAAGAAAAAAAGAAAAAAAGAAGAACACGAACAAACAAACGAACATAGAAAAAACGAAAAACAAAAACAAACATATCAAAACGCCCCCACTCTCGGCAAAAGCGAGGCGGTAATAAAAAGGTCAACTCGATGATAGCTAGGATAAAACCATGCCTTGCTAACTAGAAGCAAAATGAGGGAGTTTTCTAGATTAAAATCTCAAAATATTCCTTTTATCAGATTATGACTGATCGGACGATTAACATCAACACTATCAATATTGCAGGTAACGCCCACATATATGATTTGACATATATTTCAAAGGTTCATAAACCTTATTAGTTAACCTTATTGATAAACAAGGTTCACTAACCTTATTAGTCACCATTTAAAAACAAATCGTTTAGAATCCCTGAACTAAAAACGTCATTGCCATCTTTCAAAGGTTCTATTAAATGTAATAATAATAATAATCAGTTCTTGTATAGCGCATATCACATTATTTAACGTCTCTATGCGCTTCCAAAGAGCTTTGGAAATTATTACCCTAGATTAAGCTCCGGCAGCCGTAATCAGCGCACAGTGCATTTCAAGGAATAATCCTACTCGGTACCCATTTACCTCACCTGGGTCGCGTGTGGCAAATGTAGATTAATATCTTCCCAAAGGACATTAGTGCCGCGGCGGGACTCGAACCGCGGGCCTTGTGATTCACAGTCCGGTGACATATCCACTCAACCACGAAACCTAATATGCCAAAATATTTCTCAAATCTTTTTCTGACATCAATATCAGAACAGAGACAAATATATATTTCTCTAAAATTTAAAAGTTGTACGTAATTGTTGTTGTTTTCCTAAATGCCTTTTCGACGTGCACACTTAAGAGATGATACATGTATTAAGTTGGCATGTCTCCCTTGATTTAATATACTAAATTGTTCTATTTTCTGTTCTAATATTCCATCCAAAATAATATTTTTTGTAAGTGTCATGCTTATATTCACCGGCACTACCACAGTTTTGTAGCATTTAATTATCTTTAACAATTCTTGAATCGTTACAGAAAGTTTCATAAATAAAAAATCGTACTTGTTTTTATTTCGTCTTAGGATACAATGTTTCCATTTAATCCACTTTTTCACTTGGCATACTTCCAGCCATTTTCCTTCAGAGTAATGATACATTTTGTTTATTAATACATTTAGAAATTAAACTCCAGGTCCCTATCTCATCGCTCTCTTTCCCGGTACCTCGATTATGTTTGAATATTTCAGAAGGTGCGATCAAAATCATGACACTCTCTCTTGGGAAAAACCACAATCAGCCACATGGTACTTAGTCCAATCCTTGCAATTAGCTTGTCCACTATATTAAAGAAAATAGATAGACACAATGTTCAGTGGCGTATCGTGGGCCAACACAATGATGGGGGGGGGGGGGGGCACCAGAATCAGTGGGGTGGGGGGCTTACTCGATGCATGTAGTCATTATGATTAGGGGAGGGTGTGGGAGGAGCAGGCGGGGTCTTCTTGTCACATTCCCGTTACCCCTACCCTTTATCCTCTCCTCTTTTTTCCTCTCTGTTCATCATTTTATGGGGGGGGGGGGGGGGTGGGTGTTTTCTCCTGGGCCCCATGTTGCTACGCCGATTCATACATTTATGATTGATCACAAAGCGGCATTTTTCTTTCATGCAAAGACCGGGGGGGGGGGGGTTTCACAAAACTTGTCATCAGTGACAAATGACAGTTGTTGCTATAAGTTACTGAAATCCTTGCTTCTGATTGGTTATCAGCAGATTTGTCACTGATATTTGTCATTTGTCATTGAAAAAAGGCTTTGTGAAACGGGTTCCGGGAAATGGTTTCTTTCTTTATGCAAAGACTGGGAAATGGGTTTTACGACTCGTTGAAATTAGTGCGCATTCTCGGATCTATTTTGATTTTGCGACTGGGAAGCTAATAAAGCCGACTGATGAGTTGTTTACTATGGGTGTGACGTAGGACGGACAAAGATAGGGTCATGTAAATATAGACATTGATGGGATGGTGAGTTGGTACAGGCTCCTGACTCTCATGCGTGAGGTCCTGGGTTCGATGCTTGCTCGATGCTTACATCCGTGGACAAGGTTTATTACCCGCAATTGTCCCTTTGGACCCAAATATACTAAATGGGCAATTGGTAACACGGGGGATTGATAGTTGTTGGGCCCTTAAAGAAAAAGCAGTATTCATACTAATAAGGCTACCCTGAGTAATTAAAACCTTGTTGCTGCTGCTGTGGTTGTTGTTGTTATTATTATTGCCATTATCATCATCATTATCATTGTCATTTGTTATCAGGGCATTTTTTGAGGTATCCTATTCATATCTCAGTTACAGACAGCCATTGGCTCAAAATCAAATGGTTTAAATATTAATGCAAATTAAATGGAGCTTATTATAATTCACCCAAACACTACGCCTACACATTATTATTTACCATTTTCTCATTCTCATTAACAAAGAAAAACGAAATCTGTTAAATTTACCGTTCTGCTATTTTTAACTAAACTTTTTGTAACGGCCAGGTTTTCAGGGGCCAAACAAACCTCCATCCGGGCTTTAACGTTTGCTTTTTATCAAAATATTTGCGCACGGTCGTACTTTCTCGGCAAGATTGACTGTTGACGAATCTATTCCTCTGTAATTGAAATGAATTAGTTATCAGCAGAAACCTCCACTCGAGCCTAATGCAAGAAAATGAAAATTCCAACAGACAATAAATGCAGCGAACCCTTCGGTAAATATTTCTTTCATCTCGTGTATATTGTACGATGCATTAGCTTTTAGTGCTTAAACGCGCGTTTTGTATGCAAGCTGGTTTCGGAAAAAGGAGAATATTCTACAATAACCTCTGTTTGTATGAGCAGAAGACGTATAATATGTTTTACTTGAGGCTTGAGGTTGAAAGGACGAACAGCAACGGGAATATATGGGATATGAGGCAGGGTTGACTAAACTGTTTTAACCGTACCTCTTCATCTTTCGAACAGCGCAATCGTAGATAGTAGAGAGTTCCGCACACTATTTACACAATAGCAATTCATTCACACACACGCCCTTACCAACGCACACACGCACTCATGCACACACCCACACTCCCACACATTCGCACACATTCTCACACCCACACACCCGCGATATAAATTATCTGGACGTAAAAATGCATATTTATTTCAAACATGTAAGATTAAATGTCTGTATTTTTATTAAAATTAACGTTTTCATAACATGCATAAACAGATAAGAAATTTGATTATAAATAATTGTACAGAGACTGATTACAAATGACTGACTATGTTCATCCTATTGATATTGCTCTTGATGAAAACAATTATAGATTTGCAAATATTTTAACAGATGAAAACAGAGATTGATATGAAGCTTCTCCACCAGCACTCAAACACAAACACCAAATTAATCAGCTTAAAAGTTTAGGGAACGGGGGAAGGCAATCCAATAGTTGCCATGGTAATTAGAGCATCAGCATTATCCTTCCCGCTTCTTTGAAGGATGGGGAGCCCCTGCCCCTTCTATTCCATTTGTGAATAATATCGGCCTGCTTTAATTGCATTCTCCCACAGAAGATGATATAATTTACTTTTACAAGAAAAATTGTGATTATAAGTATATTATTTTTAACAAAATGAGATTGTTTAAGGGTGCAAAGATACATTTAAAGAATCTTGCCCAGATATATCTATATAAGATTCCATCATGTCGCAGTCGAGACTTTTTTCTTTTCTACAGGCAAATTTGATGATTTATTAAAGTAACATTCATATCAATTTTTATTCATTTACATTGTTGAATTGATGACATTACTGACATTACTTCAATTATGTTATCATTTTGAATATAATCAATATCTTCTATCATCATTTCTGGCCTTATATGACCTATTAACACTGACACTTTTACCACATAAGAACCACATATAATTATGATGGCTATTGACTAGAGTCACATTAATGTAAAGGGGGAGGGTAAGGGAAAGGATAAGGGGAAAGTACCATTAAAACAAGTAAACAGCGTGTAGTTTCACCATTAATTAATTAATTAAAGCTGAAAAGAAAATAACATTGATATCATTCATTGGAATTGATAATATTTTTCTTTTGACTTGAAAACAAATGATAACGAATATGAAGTCGGAAACTAAGACAAATTTACACAACCATATAAAGAGTAGTCATATTTGGTTCTGAATTGATGTTGATTCACCATATAGTTGATTCATATCGAGGTTAATAGCATGCACTTCGTAAGATATTTGAATGCCTGCTTGACTTTTTCAAGCTATTTGTAAACAAGCATGACGAAAAATGAATATTTGTTCCAGAAGCCAGCACTTTTTAGTAGTTTGCAATCTTTTCATTTCCGTGTGTATGTTTTTGTTTGGTGTGTATGAATATAATTCCAAATTATTTCATGAAATGCCAAAGAAAATCATTAAAAAAAGAAGAATGATTGCCATTACTTATCAATACTAACCAACAGCCGATTAACGGCAGATTAGAAAAATATACAATTTAATGACTATTATTACCATATATATATTTTTTTAACGCAGGTTATTTATTGAAATAACCCAATCTTGTTGAAGGTCACATGAACTACACATAACATATCGGTATTAAACTAAACTAGACACAAACGTGGCCTGAAAGTTTGGTCCAAACTGTTTTTGACCTATTTCGAATAGGATTCCATTTAAGAGCTGTAATTTTCAGGAGACGTTTTTGTTATGGTATTCTTCTCAACCGTCATACAAACAATAAGTAAGCTTACAAATTACTTTTCCTCTTCATCAGAACTAAATCTGGTTTTAAAATCACACTTTCCTTTGACAGACATTACGCCAGCAAACCTCACGTAGCAGGGACACCTGCTGATCTAGAAGGGGCCCAGGATATCATCAAGACTTGGTTAGACCAGGGCCTAGACTCTGCCAGACTGGTCCCATACAAGGTCTATCTGCAGCATCCTCCGTCCGCTGATGATGAGCTTGCCAATAAGGTAATCATTCTGAAAACACCTGTACCTAAGATAAATCATATTAAATACTTTCAACATAGTATTTTGATATCCAAGAAAACAAACAAATCGACACACTCAACAAGCTGAACGCTATCTGACTTCTTGAATGAGTTGTCAAATTTCAAATACTATTTTGAATTCGTTGGACGGAATCCAGCTTGCGCAGTCAATAAATAGGTAAGTGCAAATGCACTTTCACTAGAAACACGACGACTGCGCTGGGTCTCTGTGGTCATTGACTGTTACAAAAATCCGCATCGTTAATTGGCTATATTCGGAATGTAATCGTAATCTAATGCATAAGTCTTTAAGTGCCCCGTTAAAAAATTATTTCATTCACGTTTTACGAATAATTGCATTTCAATAGTCATAATCTGAATTGCATACATTAATTTTGGCTAGGTAGGACAATTATTATGACTTGTCCTGCCTAACATCACGTAATATATGCGATTCGCATTTTGACTATCGAAATACAATTATTCGTTACATGTGAATGAAATAACTTGTAACGTGGCACTTAACAAAGGCTTATGCATTCAATTTGATTACATTGCCTATACACACACAATGGTCAATGGTGTAAATGCATTCAACTTTCTCACACACTTTGTTCGATAGGTCCAGATAATTGTTGCTAGGTAGGACAGCTATTATGGTTTGTCCCACCTAACAAAACGTTATGTATGCAATTCGCATTCTGAACCATTCGTAATAGATAAACGAAATAATTTGTAACCGGGCGAATAACAAAGAGTGCTGCATTCAATTCGACTACATTACGAATATTGCCTATTTACACTGAATGATCAATCGGTGTAAATACATTCAACTTTCTCTTATTTCTTGTTCAATAGGTCCAGATAATTAACCCCAGCAATGGGACTGCTATGTTTACCTCCTGTCTCCGTGAGGATTCCTTCGGAGAGGAAGAGCTGGAGCAGGAGGGCATCCCACCACCATTCAACGCATACTCAGCTACCGGTGACGTCACGGTAAGACTCTCTCTAGATTACGTCCATGGGAGTGTTTCACAAAGACTAAGATCGACTTTAAGTTGGACTTAACTATGGCAAGCCGTTCATGCCACTGTTTGCTCTCACCATTATAATCTTTAGATGATATTATTTCCTTCAATGATGAATTATCAACAGATGTAAATGTAGATTTGTGACTATTATTTGTACGTCCCTTGCGAGACCAATGCCAGTAAATGGTGAGAGCAAACAGTGGCATTCATGGCCAGCCATAGTTAAGTCCAACTTAAAGTCAATATTATTCTTTGTGAAACAATCCCCAGAACATGCACTGGCCAAATTCAAGTTAATATGGAATCAGAAACTGTATCCCAATATGATGATCTGTCGATCACACATTAATACATGACAGAATGTGTGGAATAATGCCAGGTAACTTGCAAAAAGTTTAATCGTTTTATGAACGACAACATGTATTTGATGATAGCAATACAGATACCTACACAAATTCTGATCATGCATTAGGACATCTGTTCCCCACTCAAACTTTCACCAATAGACCGATCTTGCTGTTAAAACCTTTACCATTTGCGTAAACATTATTTTTTCTTCAACGCTCACAATTATTTGATGAGTTTACCATTTCTTACCCAGAGCACACGGTGTTAATATGCCTGTGACAAATTGCTTCCGACATGTCGAATAAACAGGGCAAACCAATCACTGGAGAGGGTTTGTGGAAAGGATTCCTTCATCATCTTTTCAAGATCTTTGCCCTTTTCCTTTTTCCTATTTTGTTTGTGTCTCTTTAATCTACTCCTCTGCATAAATGTAGAGAGAGATTCTAAAAAAACCAATGTGTCATTAAACATGCGGCAATAGTTACCAAATAAAATGAGTTTACTGGGCGATAGTCATTTGTCTTTCACATTTCAATTACGCCATCGTGCTTAACTCTAGTGGGAATATGAAGGTGATTATTATTGTTGGTATCTTGCAGTTCATCATCTAAAACTGAAGCGTTCTTGCAAGAAGTTTTCTAGGAGCTTACCGAAAAACAGACAAGGTTTGCATCATCCAATATTTAGAACCACTGTTACGATCATCGGAAGTAATCACCTCACCTATTTTCCAGACCTGTAAATTGCTGTAGATTAGGTGTCAAATTATCCAATCATCGATGTGAAAATTGTGTTGCCGCGCGTGTTTCACAATGGAGCGCTGTGTTTCCTTGCGTTTTGTGAACACACCCACCCAAAACTACACACACGCGCACACCACACTAAACCCACATCACAACACAACACACACACACCACACGCTCACGTACGCCCGCCCGCCCAAATGTAAGAATGGCATTAACCTATCCAAACTTACAAAAATGAAGTGATTGAATTTCGTGATGTTCTAGTAATGGTAAAAGCAGAACGGATCCAAAACAGTAAGTTGTTAAGTTTTCAAAAGTCTCCTGCAAAATTTAGCTTGTTCAAGTGCATATAGGCTTACCACTCTTGAATTGAGGATGGAAATTATAGTTACCTGGATCGTGATATTAAAGGGGGTAAAAATGATACATTTGATGTATTTCATTTCATTTTTCTTATGTATGACATAATTTTTCACCATCACGGGGGAGGGGGAGGGGGGGGGGGGGGTATGTGCACATTTTAAACAAAGAACGATCCAACATACTTAGGTTGGGCATAGCGAACACAAATTATTAAATCAATAATTTGTTCTTGTACATCGCCTTTAGCACATCTGTGGTGAGAAATACATTTATTTGAAAATGATACAAGTACGTACGTCACAGAATTTGAACAGCGCATACAGAGTCAAATCAAAAGAAAATTAAAAGGGCAAATTCAATCGTGCATGAATACGAATAAGATATACCTTGACTACTTGCCCATTTATTAAATAATCGGTTACATGTCTTTTTTTCCCCGAAGGTTCATAATTCCAAAGTTTCTTATTTCCGAAAATGAAATAGGGGTCATTACTCCGAAAACGACGTAGAACTCTGTATCGTATTTTGGAATTACGACCCTTCGGAATGAAAAACCCCATTTTATTTCCGAAATTATGAACCCTGTTTTATTTTCAGAATTATGAACTCTATTTCATTTTCGGGATTCCGGACCCTCGAAATAATGAATCTCATTTCACTTTCGGAATTACGATCCTTCGGAAAAACGAACCTTCGAAATAACGTAACAAACGTTCGGAATTATGAACCCCTTAGAATAGGAAATATGTGTTTCTGAATCGACTCTTCTGAATTATACGAACCGTCATAAAAACGTACCTCCTTAACAAAAAAAGAGTGCCTCCCATGTTATCTCACTCGTCGTCTTGCTTTACCCTTGTATGTCTCATATCCAGGGGGACCTGGTGTATGTCAACTATGGCAGGCTAGAGGACTATGAGTATCTTCAGAATCTAACCACCAACATCAACTTCAAGGGGAAAATCCTCATCGCAAAATACGGCATGACGGGAAGAAACACCAAGGTAAATGATGAAACATAGACATTTAAAGTACACAACCCTGCAAAAATCGTTAGGGAGAGGTAGCATCTCGTTTTGTTTTCTGATATTTTCATTGATTTTAATTTAATTGAGTTTTTATTTAGCATTTTTTAATACTACAAATCGTGAAAGTTTACATCTTACGTTTAAATTAAAAAAATTAAGGACTTCTGATGGCTTTTTCTTATGTTTGTTGGTAATCTTACTGGGAGTTAAAAATGTAATTAAATTTCATGTGTATATCACAATATCCTGACAAATACATGTATATCTGATCGTATCCGGACACCTGCCCCCTGGACATCCACCCCCGGATAACCACCGCCAGTCAAGTATCCCCTAGTAGAACTACCCCCTAGGGCAACAACCCTCTAGGACGACTACCCCCGGGATAACACCCCCCCCCCCCCGAACAACCACCCCAGACAACCACCCCATAGGACAACTACCCCAGACAACTACCCTCTACGACGACCATCATCTAGGACAACTACCCCGGACAACTATCCTAGGGGGTAGTTGTCTGGGGGTTAGTTGTCCGGGGGTTAGCCGTCCTAGAGGGTGGTTGCCCTAGGGGTAGTTGTCTTAGGGGGTAGTTGAATGGGGGTGGTTATCCGGGGGTGGATGTCCAGGGGGTAGGTGTCCGGATTCGATAACTTTGGCATCCTTCTGGCTATCAGCAAATGTAACTATCTCTCATTGTTACAGGTTGTGAATGCTGAGAAGTTCGGAGCCGCTGGTCTCATCCTCTTTTCCGACCCTCATGATCTTCCTACATATGGCTCACAACATAATGGTATACCCTATCCCAGAGGGTCATTTCTACCAAAGACTGCGGCACAGAGAGGGTCGATCTTGAAAGATTTTGGGGATCCGCTGACTCCTGGCTATCCCGCTAAAGGTAAAACCCCCAAAACGGCTCCTACTAAAATCTAGCTATAAAACAAATATTGACTTTCCTTTTTTGTGTGCCTGTTTTTTTCCAAACAAATATATTTATGCTATTCAGTGCGAGAATGTGATGCATTTCGATGTTGTTAATGTAAACTTTCCTACAATAAAGGCATCGATATGATTTAGGCCAGAATTAACAAATAAATCTAACAGGATAGTGCATGTTCATTATGTGCATAACCAATACGAAAATTGCAGTTTATGAGTGCATTTCAACTTGCTATCAATTTACTACTCAAATTTTTCGTTGACTAGCGATACGATGTTTTCCCATGGTTTTGAGTGCCATACACTACTTTTCATATATCATGTATCCAGAATTTATAAAAGGTAGTCCGTACTGTAGTATTCTCAATAACGCGGTGGAGATATATTAACGCTTACTTTGTTTTTACATTATATATTTATTCATTGAGCAAATTGTTTACGTAGATGTTATTTTTTAAAGATTTTGCATACAGATCAGAATTGAATGACACTTCAATACCGAAGATACCGGTTCATCCAATCGGATTCGGGGACGCAGAAATACTTTTAAGGTGAGAATTCTTCATTTGTAATCATCGTGAATTAAAATCTAAAACTATAACATTTACTATCAAAATCATAAAAACATTAATGTCAAGAACTAAATGTTTTAGTTTTTGTAGCAAATGGACGTACAGAAAATGCTCTGAACAAAATAGTATTTCTTTACTGTTCTTTACATTTAGCTAATAATAAAATACTTAAATTACATGGACAAACCTTACAATTATTTATGGTATACTACGTTAAATGTTGAAAATAAAGTTATTTAAACCATAATTCCTCATACCGGGCTCCCACTTTTGTAGGGTACCGTTGTAACAACTATTCACATAACCTTAATGTTGTTGAATAATGGCCGAGTGTTGTGCACCGAGAGTTATTAATACAAACAGAAGCCATCTTGTTATTCCGACATCTCAAACAGGTAATTTTATATGAACGGTGATGTATTAAACCTCTGATAACTATACTCATTAACATCAACCTATTTTTTCTCGTCTTTTTAGTGCATTGACGGGTCCTCAGCCCGGTAAAGGGTGGAACAGAGATCCGGAGATCATCTACGAAGTGGGTCCTGGGTTCAAAGACCCCTACAAAGGAATGTAAGAAAGAGTGTCACACGTCATACGTGTAATATCTATATTTACTCCGTTACATCATGGAGTAACTCCATGAAGTAACGGAGTAAATATATTCCATGGTTACATGTTGTTTGTATAAACAGAACATACCATGCGAGCCAAAAAGAGTTTAAGGTACGTCGACAGAACTGTTTGTGCGTCCATCGCCACATAGAAGTTCTAGGACGATAAAGTCTCTTATTCCCCTCAAAGGCGATCAATATATTTTACTATAAGCCATCATATCCCTTGTCGTACTGGCTGTTGAAAGTTTCAGTCAAATAGTCCTTTTGACAATCACGGTAATTCTCATATCACATTTACAATCTCCACAGTGTAAGCTGCAGTTATGATTTTTCAGGTCCTTGTAAATATTCAAATGAATGATTTACAAGTTCATCTAATAAAATAATACATATTCTGTATATTAAGCAAAATAACTAGTTGATGGCCATGTATTTGTTTCCTAGAGCTTAATGTTTCTAAATATTTTCCTTTTCTTGTACAGGAAAGTGAGGCTAGTAGTAAACTCCATCTCTGCTCATCACTATACATACAACTCAGTAGGGTTCATTAGAGGAGAGATTGAGCCTGGTGAGTGTGATAAAGACGAAGTAAAAACAAAAAGAAGTAAGATCAGTTGATGAAAACAGAACATCAAACTCTGTACAATTTGAGTTCTTCCACTTTTATTATTCTAACATGCAGATAACATTGATGTTGTGTTTGATTCTCACTTGAACGTAGGAAATATATAAACCGATAAAGTCAATCACACATAATAAACGTATGAGCAATTTATTGACAGGACAGTTTGAAAGACCTCAAGAAATGTAATGCATTATATTCTATTATGTTATATTAACAATTCAAATAATACGTCCTTATCACATTTTGTTATAAAACTATACTTCAACATAAATCACTTTGATGTAAAGAACAGAAAAGAAAAAAAAAGAATCTTTTGATATGTGTTCTCTGCAATAATCAGCACTGCATCACGAATAAACGCTAGCTAACAAAATCACCTTAAAATTACCAACATTTTATCTGGTATTACGTCACTTCTAAAAATAGATCGTTACGTCATCCTTGGTAACCATCGTGATGCGTGGGCTCTTGGAGCTGTTGATCCTACCAGTGGGACAGCCACGCTTATGGAAGTATCAAGAGCGTTTGGAAAACTTAAACAAGAAGGTAAATATTCTCGAAATGAATAACACATGTAACCTCGAGAAATCAAGTAAAAAAAAATATATATATATTTGTTACGACGTAAGATGACCATGAAAACATAGTTATACAACTTTAAGCAAGTTAGATAAATGTTTTCTAGCTTAATGAACAATTTTATAGCACATTATCCGCCAATTGTATCACATATTCTTTACTACCGAAAACGCGTTTAACTATTTCTAATGATAATAATCTAATTGCTAATTTATTGCCTGTAACCAAGACACAACATCTCATTACTATTATTGTCATTGTAATAATGTCATTATAATTTTTAAATGACGATCACACTGATCGACAAATACTAGCATACAACAAAGCTCAATTTTCAATTATGTTTTCTTAGCAAGCTCTTTCCTAAAACAATACATGGGTAACAACAATATTACATTAAATTATACTTTGATCTACATTCTTCGGGTGTACGGCGTATCTCAGATGTATGATTCGAAAGTTATATTAATAACTCTTTCTTTGTCATTTGTAGGATGGAGACCGCGGAGATCAATTATATTCTGCTCATTTGCTGCTGAGGAATACGGGTTAATCGGCTCCATTGAATGGACAGAGGTAAACCTGACATTTCACTTTTCATTTGAAAATTGTGATTTCCTATAAATACGACTTCATAAATCCTTTTTATTGATTTAGAATGTCTTGTGAAGGATTTAATATCGAAATCCTGAAATGAGATAAAGAGTGAGCAAGTCTTTATGACAATGAAAACTTATACAAACTTTTGGTAATAAATTTACATAAATAGATCCAAAGAAATGAAATATATATGTGTCGTAGTCTAGAGGTATGGACACTTGACTTGGCATGCAAATGCGTGGGTTCGATCCCCGGCACGGCATCAGTGTCCTGTGGCATGATATTTACCTTTGCTTATCCATACCCGGTGGAGAAATAGGGAATCAAGCCCCTTTCACCCCGGATCTGCGTAGAGTTCCGTAGTGTGGAGTACCGACTACGCCGAAATTAGGCTACGTATTCATGAACAAAAATGTTGCTTCGGCGGAGTCCGTGCGTAGGTTATGCGTAGGCTGGTGTACGATGGCGTATGGTTACATACCCTGTGTATAGGCACCGCGTACCTACGGCGTATGCAATTGGCGTACCTACGCGTACGGTTGCGTACAACAAGCGTAGGGTTGCGTATGTTTATGTAGGCCTGGCGTACAGGTTTGCTTACGGTTGCGTACGGTTGCTTACTGTGTGCGCAAGCTTTTACTGCTTCATCGGACTGGCGTAGGATAGCGTACTATTGCGTAAGCTTCGCATACTGTAGCGTAGTGTTGCGTAGACTTGCGTACAAAACGCGTACTTTCTGCGCCTAGTGTCTACGCCGAAAGTATATTTTGCGTCCATCTCGCGTACCCCTTTGCGTCCCTCAGCGTATAATTAAGTAGGCCAGCGTAGGGCAGCGTACGCTTGGTGTAGTCGGTACACAACACTACGCAACTCTACGCATGGCCAGGGGCTAGTTAAGCAAGATGATAGTAATTATCATATGCCTTACTGTGATCGTATGGTGGGAGACCTCCATGAATTGAAGATGAAGCACACTGTGCGTGAATGAATCAGATGACCGGGGATAAGATAGAGGCGGTCCTTCAAGAGATAAAACAGGGATACAATGATGTTCAGAATACCAACTTACAACAATATTAGCGCTTTGTTATCTCTGGAAGATACAACAAAAGATAACACAAAACTTACAAAAATGTTCAGAATACCACCCCGGGGCAATAATAATCTGTAAAGCGCTTAGAGACGCTAAATAAATCCTCATTCATCATTCATGTTTTTATTGTTATAATTATTAGATGAAATGCGAAGGAGAATTGCCGCCTCGCAAATGAGAAATCTAGTAGGCATTCATGATCACTTCTCAGATACTTTCATCTCCGAGGAGGCAGCCAAGTTAGCTTTCATAGCCACTGTAAAAATTGAAATATATATTTATTTAATTTTTTTTCTTTCTAAATCGCTACAGATAACTTACTAATCCACAAATTCTTTAATAACGAATATAAAATATAACATAATTTATCTCACTCCACATCATCCCCATTTTTAAAGGAATTCAACCGTCTTTTAGCTGATCGCACAATTGCCTATCTAAATTTGGACATTGCTGTTGCAGGTAAGTTCATTGTATTTACACTGATTTAAGGATAATCATTATATTTCATTATGCTATGTCTATGTTTATAAAAACAATCAACTTTTGAAACAGAAATGAAGGAATTGGATAACCTACATTTATACGCTGCTATTCTAATGGGAGTCAGTGTCATTGATTGGGGGAGTTTGGCCCTCTCAGTTCGAGTTGGGGAAAAATATGGCGAATACTGCTTTGTTAGGCAAATGCAAAACAAACGGACATACGCCATGTTGTTACCAACTGAAATTAAGTTGGCCAAACTCTGTGTATAACTGGCTCTGATGGGAATAGAAAATAGCGCCATCACATGTCATTACGTGTTCTCTGATGAAAAAAATGAGTTGCTCCGATCGCTAGTAGTAGTACTAGAAGAAATAAATTAATGTTATGAATATTATTGTCATTGAAAACAATTGTATAATATTGGGTAAATCAGCAAAAATGTTAACATAGTATTAACTGGGTTTCTTGTGTGTTTGGAGTATTCGAACATACAGCAATGTTCACTGTGAAAATCAGATTTTCATTTGGTTAATATTTCAAAATAATTGAATATTCTACACTGTGAAGCGACCGACAATACTGTTTAATTATTGAAACGCTTTTTGTTTTGTTTACCTATGCTTTAGGTAACTACGTTTTGTGGACATCAGCTTCACCCCATCTACGGCCAGTGGTTTATGCTGCTACGAAAAAGGTAAATCTAAGTTTATGATGTATCTCCTGAACATGATGTTCATGTTGATAACTGCCTTTATGATACAAGTGTGATGCCGTGACTTTAAGTCAAAAAAATAAACTTAACTGAAATTCCTATTTTTAATAAATACTATTTCATTTTAGTTGTTTATGACTTGAAAAGTTATGTATAGCATATCAAAAAATTATATTGTGCTGAAGTTTTTCAATGTAATTTGAAGATCTTGATGGTACATTATGTCTTACCTCAGTTCCACCGCCAAACCGACCGATTTAATACTAAACCTACCTACATTTTCAAATATACAGTAAGCTTAATGTTCGAATTTTCACCTGAAATGGTAACATATAGATGCAGTTTATGCTTATGTTTATACTGCAATCAATGTACATATTGTTTCGTTTCCAATGCAACAATTATTTTCAGAATGTTGTTATGTTCGTGACGATGTATACATTTGATATTATTGTATTATGTATTTCTTCTTGTATTATGTATATGTACAATGACTGTAAAACCAGTGAAAAAAGAATTTCCTGAAAGGGACAATAAATTTCAATTCAATTCAATTCAATTCAATTATTTTCAAAAAATGGGAGCAATGTAATTTGTTGTTCGGTCTGTAGTCGGTCTGGCATCGGTTTCGTTGGTGTGACTGAGGTATCAATGTTTGAGACGAGAGACATATTGTTATGCAGGAAAATAAATAGAGAGAAAGATAGAGAGACTGAGAGAAATGGTCCAACACAACTTCTGAAGCTTATAAAAACATATTCAATTTTTGTTATATATTTGTATATTTACAGGTTCCAGATCCCGAAAATTATGACAGATCCCTTTATGATGCCATGGTTGAAAGAGTGCCGGATTCTCTGGACCCACATAGACCACTGTAAGAAAATGTCACCTTTAAAATTTAATGCATTGTATCATGATTCCTAATATGCTTTCTGATTTTTAACGTTTTTCAAAAATTCATGTTAACAATTAGCGATTACCAGTGTGTGTGTGTTTGTGTGTGTTTGTGTGTGAGAAAGAGTGCGTGAGGGGGTGTGAAAGAGCGATGGAGAGAAGATAACAAATGTGTATATATTACTCCGGCCCTCATCCCTCGCTGCAGTCTCAACACTTTAAACCTTTTTCATCAGATTTGGGTTCTGTCACATAATTTGCTTTATCCGTTTCCTGTGAATAATTCCTCAAAGCATGAGCAAGCATGACGTTTACTTTTTCAAATGTAAAGATTATTCTCTCTCTCTCCCCCCCCCTCTCTCTCTCTCTCTCTCTCTATCTCTCTCTCTCTCTCTCCCTTTCTCTCTCTCTCCCTTTCTCTCTATCTCTCTTTCTCTCTCTCTCTTTCTCTCTCTCTCTCTCTTTCTCCCTCTCTCTCTCCATTTATCTCTTTTCTTCCTTTCCAGAGTCAGAAGAACAGCCGGAGCGAGTGATCATCGGGGTTTCATCATGAGATTAGGGGTGCCATTCATCATGATCTTTTATGTACGTCCCCAATCTAATCCTTATTATATGATTCTATTGAATAAGTAATCTCTGCACCTAAATCTAAATATTTCGCGAAATCATAATCACATTGGTATAGTGTAGTGGTGGAGGCTCTTGATTCTTATACGAGGGATCCGGGGTCCGAACTTTGCTTGGTGCTTTCTTCCCTTGACAATGTAATTTGCCCACAATATTGTCCTTGTCGACCCAGGGGTATTAAATGAGTACATGTCATGGCAGTTGAGAGAGTAATTGCAGGCCCACATGAAGAGCGTTATTAATATTAATGTGGTTGCCCTGGGTAAATAAGACCAAATTATTAATAATATGAGGATAATCATTAATAATTTGAGATAAATGACCAGGCTTAGTGGGTGCATTATCCTTTCCAAAAGCGGGTATAATACAACCATTAATCGTTTTCTTTTATATACATCCTTGTTAGCATAATGCTATTTTTTTTGTTTACGATGGACGACTATCTTGAAGTCCATATTATGTGAATTTTCATTTGGATCATGAAAAATAAATAAATAACGTCATTATCATTATCAATATTCTTCATTTTAAATTTTAAACGTCTACAGGGTACATTCAACCGAAGCTTCTACTCGTTGTACCACACATCATACGAGACAATCCGATTGGTCGAGGAATACATTGATCCGGATTACTCGCATCATCTCGCCACCACCCGAACATTTGCCGAAATGGCCCGAATACTAGCCGATTCATTGGTGCTGCCTTTCGATGTGTACCTTTATTCAAGAGACTTGCTTTCCATGTGGCTCGACTTACATTTTAGCGACGCATCGAAAGACATTCAAGATCATGGAATCTCACTTGGTAAAGCTTAGACTATCTTTTGTCAGTCTCTCACATATCACCTATAATTGTTCAAAACCGCCCGGATTAATATTGATGTTCTACTATACCAACATTTCCGATAGAGGGCGCATACGCATCATCCCAAAACAAACAATATGTCTTTGAAGGGGTGTTATCGTCGGCTCATCTTATCTTTTTACACATGAGATAATGAATAAATCAGCAAAATATAATAGAAAGATCTAGCAATATTTTGCCAACAAAACGGTGGGATTCCAGACACAATGGTCCCGAGAAAAGAAATTCGCCCCAAATAATAATAATGGATGGGCCCATCTAGATTGGAAACAAACTGAATCGTGTCCTCCCCTTACATATGCTATGCAGGTATACATTTTTCCTTAAACCAAACTGAAACTTTCAGACTTTCATTCTTTATAGCTGATAAAAGACTATGCATGTCTCACATGTATCTAGGACAACTACCCCTAGGACAACTGCCTCCTAGGACAACTACCCCCTAGGGCAACCACCCTCTAGGACAACTACCCCCAGGACGACTACCCCCGGACAACTACCCCCAGACATATACCCCCTAGGACAACTACCCCCGGACAACTACCCCCAGACAAGTACCCCCTACGACAACCATCCTCTAGAACACTTCCCCCCGGACAACTATCCTAGGGGGTAGTTGCCCGGGGGGTAGTTGTCTGGGTGTAGTTGTCCTAGGGGTAGTTGTCCTTGGGGTAGTTGTCTGGGGGGGGGTAGTTGTCCCGGGGGGTAGTCATCCTAGAGGGTGGTTGCCCTAGGGGGGTAGTTGTCTTAGGGGGTAGTTGACTGGGGGTGGTTATCCGGGGGTGGATGTCCAGGGGGTAGGTGTCTGGATACGGTATCGCATGTCTGAGTGGCTTCGTCGTCATGTCAGGTATGAATTTGCGTGATTTTTTAAAATTATCTTTCATTTCAGAACGTCTTGAGGAAGCAGTGGTTGAATTCGTCGGAAATTGCACGGATTTCCAGAAAAGAGTAAACCACGTTAATAAAAGCAGGTACGATAATGCTCAAACATCTACTTTAAGTGTCTTGCATGTATGGCCACATAGTTAGTTGTCTGTCAAAATACTGTCAAGGAATGATTTTAGATACGTAGGTAAATGGGGATGTGGATGTGTGGCACCCTTATTCATTTTTTGCCTGCAAACTGTACTCTTCATTCTATGAGGGCAATACAAAAAAAAATCTTTTTGTTCTTTTCCTTGAAAGCAACTTTTAAACTCCCAGTTTGTTCGTTTTGTTTGTAGAAATTATCGGTAGACTTGTCGGTATGTTGTTCCGAATAGCCCCATTCCCTTTCTTTTATGATGGTGTCGCAATGCCTTTCGAAAAGATTCGCCCTATTTTAATGAAACGTCTGCTTTACAGGGAATTCTGAACACATATATCATTAATGGTTATATGAAGAATGAGTTCCTTCTTAAATTCACGTGATGTCAAATTCAAAAAAGTTTTAATCTTCCCAAAAGCATGTACAATAACAATTTTTTGTAAACATGTCATTTTTTATGTTTTGGTTTCATCTTTGGAGCTCATTAATGTCATAATCTTTCTTTGTTGTTTAAAGTTTGTATCACTCAAGTTTCAAGCATACCCATTTATTCTTCAATAACTTGTAGATAAGGGTATTGCTATCTCCTTTATCCCCTCTCATGTCAGCAGTTTCTATTATGATTTCTTTTGTTTTTCCCCTTTTTAAACTTGTTAGTCCATCAGCAGTACGGCAGATTAATGACCAGATGATGCAGTTAGAAAAGGCATTTATCAAGGAGCTTCCGAACAATCGACTTGATCGGTATGTATGCTTCCGTTGTTCATCTTAACCACTTAATTCATCATATCATCTTGAAACTTGAAGATGACTAATTTCCCTTATCATGTATCTTGTAAACAGAAGAAAGTATTGTAAGTTTAAATGAATTTCCAAACAAGAACTAATTGTAACAAAATATTTAAACTCGCCTGCCTAAAGAAAAACAACTTCTATTCACTGCCCGAAGAACTGTTATTAGAAATAAAAGAGATGTAGAATTTCAAAAACAATAATGATGAAACAAGGATTAAAACTCTATCAGTACATAAAGGAGAAGAAGAAAAAAAAAGAAGAAGATGATGAAGCAGAAGAAGAAGAGGGGGGAAGAGGGACATCCCAGTAAACCGACAGGCTACGAGCCTAACGACGTCAGGTTAGTGAACCGTAAAGAAGGCCCGCAGATAGACCATTATTGATAACTTTTCCGAAGGCCCTGAGACCGACAATATTGGTCTCCAGGTCAATGTCAATGTTATGGGTCGTCGGCCTAGTGAGCTGTCGGTCTCCCGGGCCATTGGTCCAGAGCACTATTGGCCCCATGGGCTGGAAAAAGAAGAAGGTCCATGCTTAATAGCCGACATGACTTAACCGTCCGATTTCCATAATCTTACTTCTATTTACCATCTTTAAACTTCAACAGGCACGTGTTGTTCTCGCCAAGATTCACAGAGTCTAGCGCCGACAAAGTTGGACCCTTCCCCGGCATCGCTGACGCACTGCACAAGATCTTCCAGGATTCCGACCAAGAGAGGCGCTGGAAAGTTGTGGCACAACAAGTCGCCATTTTGACGCATGCAATTGAGACAGCAACCGCCGTACTCAAAGATGTGACGTCGTGGTAGACGCAGTGATCGCTTCTGCAATTGACGGTACAATCCACGTTGCACACGGACCGTCGCTCCACTACGCCAAATCGCTTGCTCGATGCTGTACTGTTGACAATCACTAGTTCATGTATCTAGTGTTCCGTCCGCGTTAATTTCGTACAGAATCATCAACGTTTCGCTATCGCACACCTGCAACAAGTAGTTGTGCCTGGCGTAGAGCCTCCGTTCTGACCTTTCCTGTGCATTTATGCTTACTGTTCTGAATGAAAATGACGCTTCGTGTGCAAATAGAAATCAAATGCACACGAAAAGGTTACTACGCTACGCTAATCGAGCCTATGAAAACAGTTGGTGCATGTGCCAATAATTCTCTGCCATGTTTCCACTTTCTCATTCACTTCTTGCTCAAGTTAACTGTCACATGGCGCGTCAGAAACCTGGGCCCTGTTTCATAAAACTTGTTATCAATAACAAGTTACAAGCTACTGTTATAAGCTACTGAAATCATGGCATCTGATTGGCTGAGAGCAAATTTGTCATAGAAATTTAGCAGTTGTTATAGATAACAAGTTTTATGAAACGGGGCCCAGGACAGTTACTGACGTAGTCTTCCGTCAGCTAAATAGGGACTTTTAGATTTGCACGTTTTCAGCTTTGACTGCAACGTGTGACGTCATTTTAAGGCACTGCGCATGCGTCACGTCGTCTCAGTCGGCGATCGAGAATGCGTCAACCTTGATTTTCCTAAATCTAGTACGATACTAGTATATGCCGCGTGCGCATAAAATATACAGTTCCTCAGGTAGACAAAGGAACATCCCTTCCCTGCTATTATGTAAAAAATGTGTAGAACAAGTGTCACATGCATATTCACCTGTTCTACACATTTTTACATAAGAGCAGTGAAGGGATGTTCTACCACAGCAATAGGCCATTTTCGTAATGTAACCAAATTTAATGCATAGGTCTTTGTGAAGTGCCTCAAGACAAACTATTTCATTCACCTGTTAAGAATAATAGTATTTCAATAGACAGAATCCTAACTGCATACATTAGTTGTTGCCACGTTGGACAAACATTATGGCTTGACCTACCTAGCAACACTTAATATATGCAGTTGCATTCTGACTATTGAAATACTACTATTCCTATCAGGTGATTGAAATAATTTGTATTGAGGCACTTCACAAAGACCTATGCATTAAATTTGGTTACATTAAGAAAATGGCCTATTGTTGAGGGTAGAATGAGGAACTGTATATTTTGTCCTCTTTCTTTGTCTGTCATGTAATTCATAGTGTTACTTCCTGCATACATGTATATCGTCGAGTGCAATCTAAAAGATTTCTAATTGTAGTCAACATGGGCAGTTGAGTACGTTGACACGCATGATCAGTCGGCGTACGTCGTGTTCTCGTCCACTCATTCTAAAAGTCCCTATTGACGCCCCATGTGCAACGAGTATAGTGTTCCTGCAAGCTGCATGGTGATATTCTTCTTACATGACAAGACTTGTATCCAAGTAGAACATCCAAAAGCTGATTTAATCCTGCCACAGCAACATTGAAGAACATTCTTAAACCACCATGACTATTGTCACTCTTGATCAAAGGATGTCATCCACGGGAATGTACAATCGTATTTTTGAAATCAAGGCCAGTAGACTTGAATTTAAGACCTTTATTTGCATAAAACTAATTAATGTTGAACATAGATTGTAAAGGTAAAAAATGTGCTGTACTGCTGTTTCAAACACTGTGCATATCCCAGTCAATGAAGCGGTGAAAATACGAATTTATATGATATTCCGTCCATGGAAATTGTGATTAATTTTCCACAGAATGTTTACAAAAAACAATTACTGTGAACACAATTAAAATACATATTTTGTTGCACTTCTGGCCATATAAGGTTTTAGCAGATAACGTGAAGAACAGAAAGTATTATGAACTACAAAAATGTCTTTGTACAATGATTAGGCTACCTCGTTTATTTTTAATGGCTTTATTTTTTTTCTTCTCAATTTCAAATCGGGTCAGTGAAATCGCGAAAGAACTGCTATAAAATTCATAAAAAATGTAAATTTTGTATTAGTATTACAGATGTTTAAAGAAACTATAATCTATGATGCTGTTTATTTTTTCTAATTGTCTACTCAAAACGATATTTGTATATAGGCTGGTTGAGTATGGAAAATAGGGCCAATATTGAAACAAGAAGAAAACATTATCTCAGAGAGATAAAGAGTAAAGGGTCTGGAAAGACGACTCACTTTGTACTTGTAACCATTGAGCTATACATTGTAGGGAAAATGATAAACCGTTGTAATATTGTGCTTGACTTTTTATAAACCGTTCTTTATTTCTATTTTGTTTATAGTGCATTATATTCTGAAGATTCAGATCATGAACTTTGATCAGGATTTTAATGCTTCCTAATGCTAATATGAGTAGACAAAAGTTATTTTGTCTTGATTAGCGTGTATATTTACAATGATCAGGTATTCTAGCAAAATCATAAATGATAATTGATACACCTGTAAGTAAGAGAGCTTTGTTAAAGTTTAATTATTTAAAAAATTACTATTTGAAGTGATCATTTTCGTAGATGTGTATATACATATTGATACTTTCTGTATATATTTTGTGAATAGACATACTCTATATCATGTGTGGAAGCCGTTGCTCAAAGTTTCTGACACATTGAATTGATTTTGATATTATCTTTGATATGTATGTTTCATTACTTCTCTTAAATATTAAAAGGAATGTATATTATTCAGAGATTAAGATATGTGTTATTTTCATGAATAATGAATTCTACAGAAAAGTCTGTACATATATGAATAAAAGTTATTAAACTTATTGGTTTGCTTCCTAAGACCATGATTATGTCGATGTTCTATAAAATAGTTATTATGAAAATAATATTTACTGGGTCAACTTAAATGCTACCACGGGGGACGTCGCTAGAATTCGTATTCACATATTGCTGACTAGTTAGCCGAATATGAATTTTTCAAAGCAAGCAAGAAACAATAAAAAAAGTACCATGATTTGAATCAATATCTAATGATCTACATGTATAATGTTACTGGTTTAAAAAAGAAAAACATTTGATGATTAATTCTGATCGAAATGATTTTTTTTTAAAAGCCAAAGACAAAATTATGTAATCCCCGTTTCATTATTAAGATGAACAAATCTTAGCGACTAGAACTAGTTTCTGTCTTTCTGCACAGGACAGTAACATTCTACATGAGTGAGGCGGGATGGCTACGTGGTAGTGCATTGGTCTCGTAATCCGGAGGTCAAGGTTTCGCAACCAATTTGATGCATTGGTGTCCTTTGGTAAGGCAGCAGTCGTCATTTCCAAGTCCCTCGGAGAGGACTAAAAGCCATCGGTCCCATGGTTGCTTACTTACAAGCATACACATTTTTTCATGTAAAACAAGCAGACAAACAAACAAACCAACCAAAAAACATTTCCGGTTGATTTGATATCTAAGATATATTTTTATGTCGACAGTGGTGCAAAACTCATAAAACAATTGGAAACATATATTATCTCTCTTTAGAAATTGAGCAAATTTACTTCAGGTATAATGATAGTTTGATATGACGCTAAATGTTTATCACTTTACATATTTGTAAATTTCAAAGCAAGGGAGTACTCTTTGATAGTAATTAGAGGGATGATGGTTAATGTATGATCTTCACCAGTTTACAGTGATCACATCTTAGAATGTGCTGATTTCTTTGGAAAGATCACATATTAGCTTGAAACGGGTAAAACAATACTTGGGGTTCTTATACAGCTACCGAAAAATTCAAGAAAAATAGGCTAACCTGGAGAAAACATTTGTCACGGTTAATACTAAGAAATACTTTGGGCCAGTAGTTGTTATTGAAAATGTGGAAAACTGTAAATATATGATATATTAAATGTATTGAAATAATAAAATATGTACATCCCATGATTTGCATTTAGCTTAAGTTTTTTTCGTAGATTGCATTTTAGAGCATAAGAAAAGAATTTCACACGTGTCATCAGATTTTTCCTCCCCCCCCCCCGCCCATAAAACCATCTTCACACGAACCTTTTATTATTTATATCAAACATAAGTAAAAATATAGGTCTTACATGTTGCAAAGTGTAAATGGGTTTCTTCATCATTTATGATATTTGATAATATAGTTGAAATCTTTTTAAAATCCTCACGATAAAAATTACACCAACCGATCAAATATTTTCAATACCATTTATTGGCACCCCCCGCCCATAAAACCATCTTCACACGAACCTTTTATTATTTATATCAAACATAAGTAAAAAAATATAGGTCCTACATGTTGCAAAGTGTAAATGGGTTTCTTCATCATTTATGATATTTGATAATATAGTTGAAATCTTTTTTAAATCTTCACGAAAAAAATTACATCAACCGATCAAATATTTTCAATACCATTTATTGGCACAAATTATGTAACTATGCTTTCATCTTTATGGGAAAAGCAGATAACAACTCGAACTCTTTGCGAAAAAAAAGCCCATAAAATTATAGAGTTACAGTCATTAAACTGACAAGGGATGGTATTTCGAAAGCAAATCAATCATTGTTCAGACTTTATGATGTGCATCATAATCAGATGACCTGCTCGACAATGATTTATGTCTGATTTACGATGATACGAGGGAGATAAGATGCAGGCAATCTGAAAATGAAGCCCTCTGAACACGGGACACCAATATTTTCTTTGAAAAGCTCATCTGCTTATTAAGCAGTATATTTAATCACTGCATGCAAACAACTTTTATCATATATATTATATTATGTATCTTTCATTGAAGCGATATTGTGCAAAGTACATATCGACATCATAAAACACAGGGGCGAAGTCAATTCTGATATAACAACACCCATGATAACAGCGATCTCAGTACCAGGCACTCGTAAACGAATAGCTTGCAGGTCACAAACTTTTGCTATGAACTTTATCAAGAGTTTCTCCTGGGAAAGCTACCTATAGTTTTCTTTTCTTCATGCAAACACCTTGTATCATAATTACGATATTACATATCATTTATATACTCAGATTAGCTCTGACATGATTTTGTAACGATAATGAAAAGCGATATTGTGCAAAGCAAATATAAATATTTAAAAAACAGGGGCAAAGTCAAATACAATTTCAAATCTGCCATTTTCAATCACATGACCAATACCATTTGTATTTTTTATCATGCATTTGTTAGTGGATAATTCGAAGATGAAATCAAAAAGACAAAAATATCCTTTGGAAATGTTTTTGACAAATTAGAGGTGAAAATAACTGAGATCGTGATTAGGATCTAAGTCCCGGTGCAATACGGAGGGGGAGGGGTAATACCTTTCTTTTGTACAACAGTTTAAATGTCAATATCTCTTTCATTTACAAAAAAAAAATCGGAAATGAAAATATTTACCCCATTCCCAGAGCTATTTGTTTCATCCAAATTTTGTTGAGAAATTATAGATTATATCATAGTGGTTCTAAAATTCAGGACAATCCCTGTGATAGTTATGAAAGCGAATTGATTAGGAAGATGTTACAATTTAAACGTATCAAATATTCTGAATGCAATCATATGTTTTTGTTTATCGTTACCATAGTTACGTCAGTTTTAGTGGAAAATAGATTTTCGGACAATTAATAAAACTGGCGCAAGGCAATCTCACCCTGCTTCTAGGAGTTGCGTCTAGTGGCTAGAGATTGCGCCTGGACCTCTTTTGTGCAATAATATGCCCGGATGTCCTTGACTGCCGCAGTTGAAATAACGCCTCGTGTGCACCGGGCCTTTAGATATTGAAGTAGACGATAATCGGGGGGGGGGGGGGGGGAGGGTTTACCGTTCACCAATTTGATTTAGGATATTTTCTCACAAATTATTCAAACTGGAAAATAGATATGTTTTGAATGGGGACGATGTGATACCTCCAATACCCTCTAGCAACATCCTTGGCTACCATGATTTGAAACAACAACATTATTTCATGATCTACATGATAAAAAAGCAACCACATTTAATGACTAATTCTCATCGCAGTGAATTAAAAAAAAATAGCCAAAGATGAACCTAGGCTATGTAATTACCATATCATAAGTAGGATGTACAACTCTCAGCGACTGGAACTGCTTTCTGTCTTTCTGCTCATCAGTGGTAGAGCAGTGGTCTCGTAGTCGGGACGTCCTGGGTTCGAAACCAATTTCATGCGCTAGTGCCCTTTGGTAAGGCAGTTATCCTCATTTCCAAGTCCTTCGGAGAGGATTTAAAGCCATCGGTCCCCTGGTCGCTTACTTACAAACATAACAAACATTCCAACCAACCAAAATTTCTGGTTGACTTTAGAAAATGGGAAATTCTCGATTTGAAATTTAAGATATTTTTGTTTTATCGGCAATTGAGGAAAATACATAAAACAATTGGAAACATATATTCATCTCTCTTTAAAAAGAGAGCAAATTTTCCTAAGGTATAAAGATAGTTTAATATGAAGCTGCACGCTCTGATGGCTTTTTATAAAAGCCAGAGATAGATACCACTCATTGCAGCTGGCAAGTTATAACTAACTGTGCCAAGGGGATGTAAAGAGCAAATTGCATTTGAATTTTGTTTTTGTTAATAATAATAATAATAATAATAATAGTGTACATTTAAAGAGCGTCCAGGGACGCTCATGGCGCTAGCTCAGCAAAAGTTCTCTTTAATACATATACAAATAAAGTAAATGTTTATTTGATAATAAAGTTACACTATCAGAAACTCAAAAACAATATATTGGCCTAAAAGCCAAAGTTTTATTTTGTAATCATATTATTTCATGTTCACCTTCTCTCTCTCTCTCTCTCGGAGAGGGAGAAAGGAGAAGTATAGTTTAGCACTCACAGATGACCTTTTATTGTCGATTCCTAAATTATTGCCCACACTATCGATTGAACGGAAGCTGTGAAACTCACTGAATCAATTAATATATGAGCCAGAAAAAAAGAAGAAACAGCGCCATCTAATCATCATTGATGAAGAACCCGAAAAACAGTTTTGCCAGGCGAAAATAATCTTTTCAGATGGGAAAGCCTAAAAACCCATCAACAACAACAACAAGCTGTAGATAACTGCTTATCACTTAACATATTTGTAAGATTCAAATAAAGGGCATTCCCTTTGCTAGTAATTAAATTATGCATGATCTTTAACAGCTTTCAGTGCTTACATCTTAAGGTGCGTTGATTTTTGGAAAGATCACATATTAGCTTGAAAGAGATAAAATCTTTTTATACAGCTGCCCAAAAAATCAAGAAAAATAGCCTGGCCTGGAGAGAATATTTGGCACGGTCAATTCTAGAGGTAACATTGACTTTGGGCCAGTAGTTGTGACTGAAAATGTGAAAACTGTAAATATTGATGACATATTAAATGTATTGTAATAATAAAATCTGTACATCACATGATATGCATTTAATTTGAGAGCATTATACAATAATTTCACACGTGATATCAGATTTCGCCCTCCCGCGACCATAAAACAATATTCACATGAACCATACATCATACTAGTATAACACATAAGTCGAAACATAAGTCCTATATATGTGGCAAAGTGTTAATGGGTTTATTCATTATGTATGATATTTGGTACTTTAGATGTACTTTTGTTTAAATCTTCACTATAAAATTTAACCAACTGATAAAATATTTTAATTACCATTTATTTGCGTTAGTTTGACTAAATTACGAATGCATTCATCTTCGTGAAAAACACTGGAAATATCACATGACAAATCGAAATCTTTGCGTAAACAAACCCATTAAACTGACAAGGAATGATATTTCGAAAGCAAATCAATCATTGCTCAGATTCTATGATGTGCATCACGATCAGATGATCTGCTCGACAATGATTTATGATGATACGAGGGAGATAAGATGCACGCAATCTGACAATGAAGCCCCCTGAACACGGGACACCAATATTTTCTTTGAAAGATTTCTTCTGTTTATTTTGCAGTATATTTAATCACTTCATGCAAACAACTTATATCATATTTACGACATTGCATATTTTTTAATTTACTCTGACATGATTTAGTAGCGATAAGGACCAAGTGATATTCTGTGCAAAGTAAATATCGACATCATTAAACACAGGGGCAAAGTCAAATCTGATATAACAACACCCATGATAACAGCGATCTCTGTACCAGGCACTCGTAAGCGAATAGCTTGCAGGTCACAAACTTTTGCTATGAACTTTATCAAGAGTTTCTCCTGGGAAAGCTACCTATAGTTTTCTTTTCTTCATGCCAACAACTTGTATCATATTTACGATGTTACATATCTTTTATTTACTCTGACATGATTTTGTAACGATAATGACAAGCGGTATTGTGCAAAGAAAATATAAATATCAAAACACTGGGGCAAAATCAAATACTAAATGAAATCTGCCATTAGTAATCACATGATCACTACGATATGTCTTTTGAATCATGCACTTGTAAGTGGATAATTCGAAGATGTAATGTAATTAAAAAGAAAAAAATTATCCTTTGGAAAAATTTTAAACAAGTTAGAGGTGAAAATAATTGAGATCTTGGTTAGGATCTAAGTTCCTAGGGGCAATGGGGGGGGGGGGGGGGGGGGGGGTGGTTTGTGGTGGTGGTGGTAAGAACATTTGTTTTGTTCAAAATTTAAATGTCCATAATTATCTCTTTCATTTTTTTTAAATTCGGAAATGAAAATATGAACCCCTTCCTAGAGCTTTTTGTTTCATCCAAATTTTGTTGAGAAAATAAAGAGTATATCATTGTGGATTTAATATTCAGGACAATCCCTTCGTCAGTTGTGAAAAGCGATTTCATTAGGAAGATGTTACAGTTTAAGTATCGAATGTTCTGTATGCACTCGTTTGTTTATGTTGATCGTTACCATGGTTGCCCCAGTTTTAGTCGATAGTCGATTTTCGGACAAATCCGAAATCTTGCGCTAGGCCATCTCAACCTGCTCCTAGGAGTTGCTTCTAGTGGTCAGAGAGTACGCCTAAACCTATTCTGTGCTTTTGATATGCCCGGATGTCCTTGACTAGTGCATTTGAAATAACGCCTCGTGTGCACCGGGCTATTAAATATTGTGACATATACGCATTCCATATTCTTTAAGTTCTTTGACAATAAATACAAAGATGTCATAACTTTTCTGTCATTACTTTTAGAAGTATTCAATTTGTTCTGAAAGCTAGTCATTTATTTTAAAGGCTTCTTGATATGTCACATGTCAAAGTCACATGGTCATGTAACTTACCAAGAAGGTGAACAGGTTAACACATAGAATCATAGATGTTTGGTTTATGACGATATTAAGCTGATAAGATGCACGCGATATTGGATTGCATGACCTTTCATCGAGCGGGAAATTTATCGTTTTTTCATGATTCTATTTGTACAGATATCAGTATGATTGAGATTCCCACCATGCAAACAACTTGTGTTATCTTAAAGATATAACATATCCAAATGGGTGTGTTCTTACATCAAACATCTAATGCAGGATAACAGATAACAATACGAGAATCAACAGCCACTTAGTCCTAGACATCGTCAGTTTTTAATGATACGTTTTTGTGGACGAGTAGTGGTTTAGTGAATAAGTCACAAGACTATGAAACTATAGCCTAGGGTTCGAACCCCTACCACAGCAGTTATATCTTTTTGGAAGACAATAATTCACCTTTACCACTCTCCACCAGGTGAGGTAAATGGATACACGGTACGAAGAAATCAACGCTTATCTGCTTATGTTAGGCGCCTTATCATTACAGCCGTGATGTAAACTGAAAACCGGGGTAATAATATGATTGAAGTACCCTCAGGGAGAACATAATTAGTACTAATGAGGCTGTATTATTGCTATAGTTTATGGACTGAAGGAGAGTTAATCATAATTGGTCGATGTTTACTCAGCAGTAAGAAAGGGCTTAGTGAATTATGATTATATTGAAGTATTACATTTACCGTGGAAATTACAAATACCGTCGAAGCTCGAGTACATCTAGTCTTGTAAAAACGATACCCTTTTGGAAGATTTTATACAGGTATAGGAAGGACGCAATAAGCTTTTACACTTTCAGTTTCATCTTCATCTTCATTATTTATTAAAAATGTATATTTTTTTCAGATCAAATATAATGCTTTTTTGTTTTTTTTGTTCATTTAATGCACAACAAATAATAAGGGAATGATAATATATAGATAATTTGTCATAATATTACAAGATATTGGGATTACGTTACTTAAACATAAATGAAATATATAGTTACAAACTGCAACTTTCTATTTTTACATCATCAAACTATAACAAATGCATAACAAAGCATATATACGTTTAGTTACTATCACAGACAAATAACAGAATCATAATTAAACAGTTGTAAGTTATTACTCATTTATAACAATACAATATGTTTTGCACTGAATCAATAATATTTCCCCAAAAGAGCCTCACGCACAGACAGACACACACACGCACATGTGCTCACTTACGCAGACACACATACAATCTTACCTATCCACCACCCCCCCCCCCCTCCATACCAAAAGCTTCCCAAACTCCACAAATCCTCCTCCCTTCCCGAACACAACCACATCTACCACAGTCGTTAGAAATCCAGTCTCTTCCCTCTCCTACAGACCAAATTATATAAAATGTTTGAGTCTGACATAGAAGTATTTGCTATTCCACACTTGAACAGGAACCTAAAGACTTCCGATAAATCAACTTAGGGTCAAGCTTCACCAAATTCACAGATAATACTGAACTATAAAATGTGTTTTAAACCATAGCACTGATCCTACATGCAGGGGCGTACGCATGATTTTTTCGAGGGGGGGGGGGGGGGGTAAGAGGACATAGTTTTATGTTTTTTTGGTCCCAAAAATTTCACAACGACTCAGCCAGCCGTTGAATAAGCGGGGGGGGGGGGGGGGGGGGGGTGGGGGGTGGGTAAGAGGACATTTTTTTTTTTTGGGGGGGGGGGGGGTGTCTCAAAATGTGAAAATTTGACCTATAGATATTTCGTTTCGTTGGGGTTGGGGTAAGGTCAGCTTTTTGGGTCACCCATTACCACAATTTTTTTATTTGTTCTTAAATTTGTATTATTAAAACAAATAAGGGGGGGGGGGGGGTTCCTCCAAAACACACACATTTCAACATGCATACAAAGATGAAGGCGAATAAAACATTAGGAATTTTATTATTGCACATTATTAATTCTTTATCATGGCAGAAGACTTTTAATGATAACTTTTCCCCTTTGTATATTCGTATTGACTACAAGAGTTAAAAACTGATGTTTGCAAATCAAGATTTGTGTATTTATCGAGAGATAAGTTCCATAGGTCATTAATCAATGCATTGCAAATGAAATAGCTTTTAACTATGTTAAAAATCACAATAGATCTGTTAACACGAATGTACCAAGGTACATCTTATTTGAACACAACCTTTTTATTGTAAACATGTATGTTGAATTTAGAGATAGTTGTACATGGCATAGACTTTTTTCATACTTTACATTGAAAACGAATGAAAAAGTCAGATTAGGCTCATGCATTTGTATTGGGGACAGGCAAATCAGTTCATAATTGATGTTGGTCATCTATGACTCTCCTGACCCCTTTCAAACTTTGACGTATACAATCTGTTGTGAAATGCATAATCTATATTTTTGATGACAGTTAATTTCAGAACTTATTTTCATAGTTTTCTATAATAATTTCAGAAGACATTTCGAAATTATATTATTTGTTTCTTGATTTTGAAATGCGTGTTCCTTAAAAAATTTAATATGTTTACAATTCGATTATCTCTGTTTAAAAGGGTAGCATTAACCTCATAACTTTATAAATATTTAAACAGAAGTCTAAACAGCAAATTAGTGAATGCTTGAAACAAATCGAAAGACTTTAAGTATAAAGTTGCGTTTTGGTCATGCGATTGTATTGCGAAAGAAACTGTGTAAAATCGATCTGAAAAAAAGTTGAATAAAGATCAAGTTCTGTACATTCTGTACTTATAGAAGCTGGGCTTGTTAGAGCAATGTCACCAAAACAGAATATAATACCTGAATGCTTCAATTACTTTGAAGAAAAAAACTTAACAACTAAACTACCTAGCTTCTGTAAAAGACAACTCGTTATCAAAAGGTTGGATTACCGTTACGCGGGGCGATGGGGTTGGGGGTTAGAGAGTGATTGACATTGCAGCGAGACTGCTGCACGCCGTGACACAGCGGTTTGTTATGATAAGTTTATTTTAAGTGTTACTCAACTTTTATGACCAAACTTGGAAGTTTTATCGGGAGGTCACGTGACAATTCATAAGTGCATATCAGACTTAATTTGAAAGAAAACCACCTATCTAATGTATTTGTGTACACAGGAATGCCAAATAGTATATGGAAGACATGTTGCCTTATCGAAATGTCTTTGAATATATCAAGATACATGCCTGAAACATACAAATCAGAAAAGAATTACAAATATGAATGCTTAAGATAGCAACGAAAAATAATATAACAAAGTTATTTACTAAGTCAATCTGTTAAGTTGTCATGGTTTGTGCTTCCATAGTCCCATTATTGCCTGTCTCTTGATCTACGATGTCGTTGTTTTGAGGGATTTCGGTATGTTGTGCTGTTGCATTATGGTTGCCTTTAACAGATAAACCATTCCTGTGTCTTTGGAAGCACAGAAAGGCAGAACATATCATGATGACCAAAGGAATTGTAGATAGTACAGCTACAACAACGATTAATGGACCGCTCCATGCTAATTGGAATTTCGCCACGCTATTTATGCTTTCTATCATTTTGACGTTTACTTCTTTAGAATGAGGATCGAATTGATGAAAGTACACCTCTGTAGTTGGTAACCTTGTAGAAGATGAGATAATAACATTACCCGAATCCCGTGACTCTTCAGGTTGAATGTGCAACGTGAAGTCGTTACAACCAGCGTCAGTTGCTCTTGCACTGACAACCTGAGTGCAACATTTAGTAGGCTCCCCTCTTTCAATCCACATTGTTTGTACAAGCTTTAACCTATATTCTTCTCCCTGGTCACGTGGTGCATGGAGAGCTAATTCGCCGTTTTGGTAGCATCTCAATATCCCAGGAATGTTACCATCAAACGCTGAACATTTTATCCGCTGCCATTGCCTTGATAAACGAATGTCAGTGCTCACATCTTGTAGAATAGTACAATTTGCCTTTCCCGGTGGGTATTTAACAGTGAGACTTACAATTTCTTTGGAACATTCTTCTTTTTCTTCTCCAACAATCCTATAGGCTCTACAAATATAAGTACCACCGTCATCTCTAGAAACATTGTGGATAACAACATATTTTATAGGAATTTTACGAATTTCATCCTCCACTCTAAAACGAACTTGTTGATCCCCGATGAGAGAAGAGTGAAGAAATGTACCATCCCGATAAAAAGGTTTTCCGTACTGTCTGCCTATTTCAATTTTACAGTTTTGGATGTCTCTCAACCTGCCGCAAAAGGAGAATTTCACACGTTCTCCTTCGTAATGCTGCAATTGAGCATCCAAGACGGGTAGAAGACTAGTGATTAAGAAACAAAATTGTATAATCATATTTCACTTGTTTATCTATTCAGTAGTTTATTATTCGGAAACACTATAGGTGAACAGACTTAGAACCAAGAACCTCTTCATTGCGATGACCCAAAATGTTCAGTATAGGCTAAAAGATCCATACACTTAGATCTTCTTGATTTGAAGAAAAAAACATAAAAATTCCATCAAATCGACGTGCTATTATCGCGATGGTCTTATTTACTGCATGTAAGATCAAATGGTTTGTATTTCCTTCAGATCTCAACTGAGTAGCCGCACCTTTGTCGACGATGAAGTCCAGATTATCACGATTGTGAGAATCTCGTATTCAATGGGCTGTACAGAATGATGAAGCTTTCTATCAAAATGAACAGAAATGGATAAACCATGTTAACAGCCCGTAAAAACAAATATGTTGCATGTGTGTGTAGGGAAGGGAAATTAACTTGGTGGTTATTAAGCAACGCATAGTGCATATCTAGCTCATAGCCTGCCATGAGGCTGCGTGCACGCTATCGTTACTCTGCTTCTTGCATGCTAGCACGCATTCATAATAGCAGTTATTGTTCATGCCCATTGGACTGTGCCTAGTGTTTTGCACGCGCTATTGTTAGTACCATCGCGTTAATCCGATTATCTCGTTATAAATCTGGCACTGGGGGGATTAGCCCTGTGGCAGGATAAGAGCTAGACGAACGAAAACTGTGTAATATTGTCATGGAATGACGAATGATAAACTTTCCAGGTTTTATGAGATTGAAGTACTAATTTCTTTTTATTCATAATAGTGTTATTTACCCTGAAACCTTCTTAATATGAGCTGCAACAACAAACTGAATGGTCATCGTCAATGCCAAAGATGACCACCATTTTGTAATCGAAGATGGCCATGAAATTTGCCATAAATCGTGGCATATTCATACTATCTACATCCACATTAGACGTCATTTGATGTCGTTACGTAGGTTTCAAGGGTTGACAAATCCATTGAGGCTGCTTAAAATGTGGCATGGCCACAAGAAAACATGGACATCCATGATGGTGTCCAAAATGGCCAATAAATGCATTATATAATCGGATTCGGTAGGATTTTTAACTGTACAAAGTTGTGAAGATTAAATGGATTTTCATTGATGTACAAAACGAATCATATAGCTTTATGCAAGACAGTTTTGTGATATGGTTGCTATTGTGCTCTTCAATTTGGCTGCTGGCTCCGGCCTGATTGGAAGAAATATTTGTCATTTAGGTGGACAAGGTATCCTTTCGATTTAAAGTTTCTGTCATTTTAGCGTCCAAGATGGCCTGCGGCATTTGAAAACGGTATCAAATCATAAGCACTAATATGACATTGGAGTGTACCCCCTGTTTAGCGGAAGAAAAAAATGAATCCATAAACAAGACCAGTTTTATTGTCCTATAGCAGACATGAATCATAAAGGTTCAAGATGGCATCGAAAATGGCAGCATTATCACTAAAGTCTAGAGTTACTAACTATTCGTATAACAAATGTCTTTCGTCATTGCTTAAAATGTGAATTTATTCATATAAAACGTAATTAATAACTTTAGTAGCCTTATGCTTCAAGATTTAATCCAACATTTTGTTTGCCATTATGGCATTCAATATGGCTTCCTTGTCCAAATGAAGCAACGGGAAGAAAAAGCTTTGGGTCCTAGTGACAGCTGTTTGAGTCACTGTTCGATTTACCCGTTTTGGATCTACTTGTTTGTTTAAAAAATGTACTTGTTGTAATGTATTTCCTGGTTTCCAGTGGCCATAACACATTTTAAATAGTCTAAATGGATTTATCGACCCCCGAAACCTAGGTGTAGACACCAAAATGACATCCCGAATACGGATATGGATAAAATGAATATGCAACGATTTATGGCTAGTTTCAGTTTTCGGGGGCCATCTTGGATTACAAACTGGCGGTCATTTTTGGTATGGTTTTGAGTATAAGCCTACTCTTAACCTTCATAAGAATTTGAAGCACACTAGTAAAATATACTGATCTCTAAAATACACCTTTTTTTAATCTTACTAATTACAGCTTTAATGCCAAATGTAACTCATTTTGGCGGTCATCTTGGAATTCCGGGTTTTCTGGTGACTATTACCCATTGGAAGTAGTATGAATGGATCATCCGACCTCAGAAAAACTTGGCATAGACACTAAAATCACAATTCTATGACGGATATATCATAATTTATGACCATTTTCAGGTATTGGCGGTCATCTTTTACGCCATGTTGTAAATAAACAATTTCAGAGGGTCCGATTTTCTTAGACTGATTTCTGGTGTCAAACACTACAGGAAACCGTTAAAACATCTTTGTGGAATTTTTTTGTGTTGGGGTATTTTCCCAATAAAGAAACCGAACTAAATTTCCAATGCATTCTTGTTATGTGAAACACATCACTATAAAATCTCACCGGTTTAGAGTATATAAATGTTACAAGTATTTCCGAAAATTCGTGCAATAATGAAATATTATAAGTTCGACCATTTTATGATATAATCTTTCAGGGCAATTGAAATACCTAATTGTATTGCCTATATAAATCAGGGCAGCATTTCAGGTTACCATTATAAGTACATGATATCATAGGTGTCGTGGTCGATAATATGTCACCCGACTATGGATCACAAGGTCCACGGTTCGCGTCTACATTTGCCACACTCGACCCAGGCGATTTCAACGGGTACCTGGCAGGAATTAATCCTTTAAATGAGAGAGTGCCGTAATGGCAGCTATGATAAAGCCAGGCTAATAATCGGGAGCGCCAGGAGTGTCAAGTCCGACAGACATGAGCGCTTTACAAGAACCCATTATTATTATTATTATTATTATGTTCGCCGACAACCAATAAAAATTAACTTTTACACGCCGTTCCCACAAGCTGTCAGTGAACTTGTACTTATGACGGTTTCGTGAATCGACGCCCTCATCACTCAATGGGTCAGTTCATGTTCAACCACTTCACAGGGTGAAACGTAAGGCTAAGGAATTCAAGATAACTTTAGGTTGATTTTAGATTGATTTTGAAAGCCTTTGAAATCGTCTATATATATTAGATTAACCATTTACGATTGGTAGCGTCTCTGAGGTTTTATCAAAAAGACAACATGTGTCTAATTTATAATGTTAAACCAGTGATTTTCCTCGAATTTTAGCCAACCTTAATTTCAAAGGATATAATTTGCGAATATAGTTGCTAAATGTATTCACTGAACAATACTACCAATTGTATGCCATATTTCAGTTTCTTACTCTTTAATGGTTCCTCGTCGATCAATGAAGGTTTCATACTCCTGCGTTTATCATAATGATAATGATAATATACCGTTCTTATATAGCGAATATCACAATATGTCTCTATGCGCTGAGAATCTATTTATGAATGCAAGAACTTACCAGAACAGAAAACTGAAATGCGAAGATTTGACATTACAAAATCCCGACTTCCAGGCATGCTTATTAGTTCTATTACTGAAATATAAGATATCGGCCTATTACACTTTGAGTAGTCAGTCTGCAAACATAAGATATGATGTTTGACGTAATGCACATTCGGAAATAGTGCAAAGTCTTTTTGTAATTACAATCTATACAAAAACCTTTTTTTAATTTCCTTTAAAGATATGATTTCTTCACAAATATTTTTACGAATCTCAAAATGTATTTAAAACTGGCTGAGGAACAATTTTTTGTTGTTAGATAGCTAAACATACATTTTATTAATTAACATTGTCGTTATGATAATAATAATAATAATAATATTAATAATAACAATAATAATAATAATAATAATAATAATAATATTAATAATAATAATAATAACAAAAATAATAATAATCACGTTGCAATCATGATTACCCCGGTCAATTGATGCAATTGCTAATGCGCACATGATAATCTACACGCTCCGCCCCCTGAAGAGTGGTCTGGACACGCGCAAGTTTACAAGCGCAAATATACCGACCCAACCAACCACATTAGCCTCCAACATACATACTGTATACATTTATACAGGTATAGAGAAATGATTAACACAGTGTTATTAACCACGAATTTTACAAATATCATTGGACCGTCACGCCGATTACAGTGATAGTTAACCTTCTATTTTCAAATCAATCCATTTTCCGTTAGTCATTTGAATTTAAATTAGATTCATTCAAGTAACAGTTCGGTGTTTGATCGTACGAAAGCGTATCAAGACAACTACCCCCTGGGCAATCATCCCCCCGGAAAATCACCCCCGGAAAATTACCCCCAAGGACAATCACCCCCCGGAAAATTACCCCCCGAGGACAATCACCCCCGGAAAATTACCCCCAAGGACAATTACCCCTCATAAAATTACCCCCCGGACAATTAACCCCTGAGGACAATTACCCCCGAGGACAATTACCTCCCCGAGGACAATTACCCCCGAGGACAACTACTCCTTGAGGACAATTACCCCCCGAGGACAACGACCTCCGTGGACAATTACCCCCCCGAGGAAAATAACCCCCCGAGGAAAACTACCCCCCCCCCCTCCCGACAATCATCCCCAAAGAATTTGTAATAATGACGTATAATGCGAGCTTCTCTCCAAATTGCTATATACAGAACATTTCATAAACTTTAATTTTCTTAGTTATTTATGAAGTTCATTTCAGTCTTATCAAATTATTCAATTCGAGGTGGGGTGGGGTGGAGGTTGACCAATACCCCCATTGTTTTGCCATCGAGTAAAGAACATAAATTATATTTCTTAAATTTCTTAGAAATGTAAGATTTCATTTATGCATCCTCTGCAACTTTTTTAATCAGCTGATCGTGTGTTTGTCTTTTTATGTAGAATAGGCCCTCATCCATGATCCTAATTTAAGGTTTTCTTCACGTTATCTTTATATTTCTGTAGTCATGCTGAAGTATAATATGTTTTCTTGTACGGTAAATTATTTTAAAATAGAAATTGCCTTCAAGTTATATGTACGATGCCATGTCAACAGAAAATAAATATCCGGTCTCTGGTCATTCATCTCATTTGATTTTGTAACTCAGGCGCAGCGTTTTTCAGCCGGGGTGCCGCAAGAGAATGCAATTTACATTTGGAAAACGTTTATTTTGTGCAAAAAAAATATCAAAAACGGTTAGAGTATGTAATCACATGAGAAATATATAATTTTAAAGATAAATTGTCTTTCTTCCTCGCTCGCTGACAACATTTTGACATCAAGACGCCCGAATATACATTATATCTTTTATTTCGAGATTACATTGTTACCACACCTTTTTCATTTGGCAAGACATTGATCTACATTTGCCACTCTCCACCCAGGTGTGTAAAATGGGAATTCCTTCAAATGCTGTGAGCGTCGAAATCGGCAGCCTAGCATAGCCGGGTAATGTTGGAGCGCCTTGAGGACCTTGCACGGTCGATACGTGCGCTATTATAAGAATCCAATATTATTATTATTATTATTAAATAAGGGCAACGAGTGGCCCGAATATCCTCATATACCGAAAATATCACTTTTTATGCATGTACATTCGGCGGCAAAGTGCCCGCATATAGTACTTTAAAGCATATGGCTCCGTTTAGTCTCATTTCACGACGCCCCCTATCGTCAGAGCATGGTCAGCGTCAGCAGCCTAACATGTTAGCCTATGTACGTTTTTTAAAAAAATCGTTAAAAATTCATTTTTTGTTTAAAGGTACTATGTCCCATTTGCAGGCCAAAAAATGAAAAAGTTAAATTCCAACTGCATTTGAAAGATAATACTAATTTAGAACTTCCCTAAAAAAAGGTGGGGCTTGAAAATGTCTTCAAGTGGGAAAATAACGACTATTAGTTGTCAAATCGACTTTAGGGCTATAGAGCCCAAAAGTAATAGTCTTGATTTTCAGACAATTGTACCGAATGGTCATACGTTTTATGCTGCGCAAAGATTCAATCAGTTTAATCTTGGCCATCACAAGAAGTGGGTTATTGATGTAGACAAATGCTCATGTACCCTTTACAACTCTTTTCATGTATGTTATTACCAAAGAAGAAAAAAAGCCAGTCAGTCACTCGATAGTGTCTGACAGTGAAGTCTAGCAAGTAAACGGGTTTCCTTGCATAATTTGAATATGAGGACACTGCTAACGTTTAAATTTCACAGATAGGACATACATGACATATTCATAATTCATGCAAAGTTCTACAGCATTTGAGGTTGGCTGCAAAAGGGACATAGTACCTTTAAACGAAAAGCACATCCACCCCGACGTACGTTATCACTAGCTCTTTCATTTGAGCCCTCATGTCTCATTGACTTTTGAAAGTTCACCCACCGTAATTTTTCAAAATAGGTTGCAAGCTCGCCATTGCCTATAATACACATGTGAAACAAGTCTAACTTTGGACTCAGTTTACCAAGCGATTTGAAGATTATAGGTCGAGCACACGAAACATAAAACGCATGAATTATCATAGATCACTTCTGCCTATTTCATTTTGTCCATTTCATCCGACCCCCCACTGTAATTTTTCCATTTAGTAAATTCCCAATAAACAAAATCACGTGAAAATCACGTCATTATCAAGGTATCGACTTGAGGAGAGTTACGTTCTTCAAACACCGGACATTTACGTAAATGTGTTAATACGTTTATTGCACTACGTCACCTAAAACACACGTACACTAAATCACGCAATTGTCACTGCAATATCACCATCATAATAACGTGATTATCCCTACCTTGGAGACCATGGTTTGGAAACCTAATACTCCCGTGTTTGTTTGGTTATGAAATTACATATTCATAAACGAAATTATCGCGTCACAGAAACACGTGAATCGTTAGTGATAGTTTTAGTCAAAATATCTGCGTGAAATTCACGTGAATATTACGAGGCTGACTTGAGATGAATCATGTTCTTCATTCACGTGAAATTTACGTCGAAGAGGAAAGATGTTACTGTAACCCGCGTTCAACCCAATTATTACGCAAATGTTACACAATAAATGAACCAAAATAATGACGTTCTCATCCCGTTTCTGAACATCGTGTTTTGGATCTTCCATAATTACGTCCAGGCGCGCCGGAAGCAGTTTGGGATTAAAGGGGGTGAAGGGGGGGGGGGGGTGGGGGGGGGGGGGTGCAAACATCCCAGAAGAGAAAGCTAGTTGCAACTGGTCCAGTTGATGAACCAGTTAATGCCAACTGGTAACCCTGGAAATTGAAATGGGCTTAATGATCCAGTCGATCCAGGCCAGTTTGAATTCAACTGGTCTAGCTGAGCCATTAGCATCATTTGGTAAAACTTCCAACCAGTTGAACGGCAACAACACTTCAATACTGGTACGTCTGTATTTCTAATGTAAAGGCATTGGTAATAAGTAGACTTTCATAATTTAATTAATCGAAATTTTTTCATATACTTGTATTTTATTGAAATTATTTTAGTTCACAGTTAATGTTTCCCTAATTCATGTTTGATTAAATGTAATTTATACGAAGTAGCGAAATGTCCTAATAACTGGTAATTTATATTTGTAGTATTTTCGAAATGAATTGCATATAACTAAATCATCAGTAACTAAGAAATATGCTGTAAATTCAGATAAATTGTTTAAAAAACAAAGATCTGCACGCACCCCATATTCAATATGAAAATTAATTGGTGTCAGCTGGTTCAACTGGAAGTATGCCAACAGTCAGCCAGTCATCAACTGGTGCAACTGGAAATATGCACACAGACCAGTTATCAACTGGTGCAATGAAAAGATGCCAACGGTCAGTTATCAACTGGTGAAAATAGAAATATGCCAACAGTCACGGGATTATCACCACGGAACTTAAATGGTAACTGTGAAACCATCAAGACACCCAAGAATAACTCATTTTTCACACCTGGAATTCACGGAATACCCAGCTTATATTAATAATCCGTTTGAGTCACGAGATCATCACCGCGGAACTGCTGGCAACTTTGATTACCATTTAAATAGGTGTTTTAAGACACCTAATAATGACTAATTTTTCACACCTAAAAATCACCGATGCCCAGCTTAGATTAATAATCCGTTTGGGTCACGAGATCATCACCGCTGAACTGCTGGCAACTTTGACTACCATTTAAATAGGTGTTTTAAGACACCTAATAATTACTTATTCTTCACACCTAAATATCACGGATTCACAGCTTAGATTAGTAATCAGTTTTAGCTACGTGATCATTACCAAGAAAGTTATGGTAACTTTGAAACCATTTAAAGAGGTGTTTTAAGACACCTAATAATTACTAATTTTTCACACCTAAAAGTCACGTATGCCGGTTTAGATTAATAATCCGTTTGAGTCACGAGATCATCACCGCGGAACTGCTGGCAACTTTGACTACCATTTAAATAGGTGTTTTTAGACACCTAATAATTACTTATTTTTCACACCTAAATATCACGGATTCACAGCTTAGATTAGTAATCAGTTTTAGCTACGTGATCATTACCAAGAAAGTTATGGTAACTTTGAAACCATTTAAAAAGGTGTTTTAAGACACCTAATAATTACTAATTTTTCACACCTAAAAGTCACGTATGCCGGTTTAGATTAATAATCCGTTTGAGTCACGAGATCATAACCGCGGAACTGCTGGCAACTTTGACTACCATTTAAATAGGTGTTTTAAGACACCTAATAATTACTTATTTTTCACACCTAAATATCACGGATTCACAGCTTAGATAAGTAATCAGTTTTAGCTACGTGATCATAACCAAGAAAGTTATGGTAACTTTGAAACCATTTAAAGAGGTGTGTAAGACACCAAACAATTACTTATTTATCACCACCGTCGGTTAACGGACAAAAAACTCGTTGCTTGGTCAAGTGGTTATTTGGTCATAAACACTTGATTAACAGAGGTAAGTGGAATCACGTTACTCCAGTCGCGTGATAAATTGGTGTTTTTTAGGTTAGATGAAAACGTGAACAGGAGTACCTTTTTTGTTTAAATGAAGGCACGTGTCGATAACGTTTAAATCTAGTTTAAAAGGCACCATACTTTAAAATCACTTAAAATACACTCCCAAAAGAGGTTACTTTTTAGTGTTTTGCTTATTGGGAAAGCAAACATTTTGCCGAGTTTAGTAAAAACATGAATATTCATGAACGGTCAGACAATACAGCTTTTAGTACGTAACGTATAGTGAATGGGAATGTGCGATGATCCGTTCAGGAGGTAGAGGTCAGTGGTTTGTGCTGGCAATGTTCACGCGAGCGAAAATGAAACAATCGGAGCAATATGACCGTCAATACTACTGGGCCAGAAGAGATTAGACCACACAGCGAGGTCACTGACAGGTGGCTATCTCATTAACACAGCCCTCAACTAACGTAAGAAAAAGAGGATCATGGGGAACCAACAGGGACCGATTGGGAAGTTTTCTATAATTATAGAGGGAGCAAGTAGCTACAATTAGGACGGTGGGGCTTAAATCGTTTCTAATGTGTTGATTACAAACTAATTCTTTTACCAGTTTGAACATATTCTTAAATGTGCCCGCACGTGTGTACATAGCACTTGACGAGTGCCAGAGTCATGCAAAATAATAATCTGTGAAGAATTTGTGATTTGGGAGAAACCGTGAATAACAAAAAGTTGAAATAACACTGCTCCATAGAAGAAAAAAATTCTATGCATTTTGAGAAGCGCTGGTTAATTACCTACAACTTACATCCTTCGTGGAAATCAGCAACCAAACTGGGATAGCATACATTATAATTAAAGGGAAATGTGTAGTAATGAGGAAGATAACGTGCTATAGTATTTGAACGAATACGGGTTCATGCATTGGATCGTATGGGCTCGTAGCCATCTCTCAATGTGTCAGATCGTATTTTGCTATTGAATCATGATTGTCCATGGGGGGTAGTTGTCCTCGGGGGTAATTGTCCTCGGGGATAATTATCCGGGGAGTAACTTTCCGGGGAGTAGTTGTCCATGGGGGTAATTGTCCTCGGGGGTAGTTGTCCTTGGGGGGTAATTGTCCTCGGGGGTAGTTGTCCTCTGGGCGTTATTGTCCTCGGGGGTAGTTGTCCTTGGGGGTAATCGTCCTCGGGGGGTAATTGTCCGGGGGGTAATTTTCTTGGGGGGTAATTGTCCTCGGGGGGGGGGTAATTGTCCTGGGGGTAATTTTCCGGGGGGTAATTGTCCTTGGGGGTTAATTGTCCTCGGGGGGTAATTCTCCGGGGTGTAATTTTCTGGGGGGTAATTGTCCATGGGGGGTAGTTCTCAGGGTGTAATTTTCCGGGGGTGATTGCCCAGGGGGGGGGGGGGGGGTAGTTCTCCGGGGGGGTAATTCTCCGGGGGGTGATTGCCCAGGGGGTAATTGTCCTAGAACCATAAATCAAGACTATTAGTCTTGTTTAGACGGAGGCAAGTTACCCTAGTGTAAAGGTCGTGTTAAGAGCTAGTCGGCGTAAATATGGCTAGGTAGGTGTAAAGGTAGGAGTAGAGACCGTCTGAATGATGATCGTTTTAGCTACACCTAGGTGTAGCTACTTTTACCCCGACCTATTTACTCCTAGAAAAATCCTGGAGTAACTCGCAAACACGACTAGAGGGTAGCGTAATTTGACCGTGTGGATGCTCTCAACTTACACCTGGGAGTATCTGTGACCTTTCACGAGCCATGCTTGCACTGGGTTACAACACGGCGTACATTCATTTTTTTGTTGTGCTTGCTCAACAAAGCAGTTGGACAAACTCTGTGTATAGATGGCTCTGCTCTTTATCAGGTGGGCTGTATCTAATACAGACCACCTTATATTTTTGTTAAAATTGCCTTTATTTATTTATTTATTTATCAGGTGGGCTGTATCTAATACAGACCACCTTATATTTTTGTTAAAATCGCCTTTATTTATTCTTTATTATCAGGTGGGCTGTATCTAATACAGACCACCTTATATTTTTGTTAAAATTGCCTTTATTATTTATTTATTTATTTATCAGGTGGGCTGTATAACGTACAGACCACCTTATAATTTCGTTAGAATTGCCTTTATTTATTTATTTATTTATTATTAAATATTTTTCTTATTTCTAACCACTTTTTTGTTAGCAAGATAACCTGAAAATGGCTGGATTAAATGCCTTGAAATTTGGCACACATATGTATAGGCATATGTACAAAGCACAATAACGTTTTCAACATTGACCTTCAGTGATGACGTCATCTAGGCGCCATTTTGTAAAAATCAACTCATGATCATATCTTCATAACCAAAAGCTATTTCTCATTCATATTTATCATGATCGAGGTCAATATCCGTCCGGTCAATTTCAGGTCAAATAACGCGCGCGTGCGCGTACGTCCGCGCGTCAATGCGCGCGCAAAATTTTAAAATGCTCAAAATCGTCTCAAAATAATTTTGCATACGTTTTAGGCCATTTTAAGCATTTTATAAAAAATCGCGCACACGCGCATGCGCGTGCGTTTTCGCGCGTAAAACTTTTACGCAACATAGAATCGCCATTTTTTTTCTTTCATAATATTCCACATATTTTTACAAACAAATTGTACCATGTATGTCTCTTTATGACTATTAATAACGGAATGATCGACCGTTTAACAAGAATTTCCGTGCGTACGAGCTCTTGTAATACATAGCATATATGGGCAAAAACATGCCTATACAAAATCCATTGTAGCTCTTTAGGATGCAAGATGACCTCAATTTGTTTTCATATCTTGATAAAGTATGAGTCGGAGATATGATTTCATGTCTCATTTGACCCTCAATTAACTCATGACCTCATCATAATGGCCTCCGAACTCAAAATTTTAATTTGCATATTATGACGTCATCATATATTTGGAAAATTGATTGTATCTCTGTAAATATTAACAATTTTCTTTCAAATTTTGATATGTTCTAGCTGAGACAATTTACTACAAAGGCAGTTAACAAAAACATTCAATTCGCCAAAGGAATCATGGCGTATTTTTGCGATTAAAGGAGGCATGTCAATTTTTCACTTTTTGTGTGTATTCTCTACGGGACATGACTTTTTCTCAAAACTGGATTCTACATTCCCGTCTTTCGCGAGCAATATCTCCGTCATTTTAGCTTCGTTTACAATGAACCTTGAGTATGTTGTAGCTGAGACGATTAGCTATCTCAAATGCGCCGTTCATTTTGTCTCAAATTTTAGTTGAACCAGCCCACCTATACTTGTTCCAAACAAGTATTACAAATCTAGTTTATTTTTCTTATTTCCACCCACTTTTTTGTTAACAAGATAACTTGAAAATGGCTCAATCAAATGCCTTGACATTTGGCACACATATGTATAGGCATATAAACAAAACACACTGAGGTTTTCAACCTTGACCTTGACTGATGACGTCATCTAGGCGCCATTTTGTGAATATTAACTCATGATCATATCTTCATAACCAAAAGTAATTTCTCATTCATATTTATCATGATCAAGGTCAATATCAGTCCGGTCAATTTCATGTCCAAAAACGTGCGCGTGCGCGTACGTCCGCGCGTTAGTGCGCGCGCAAAATTTTTAAATGCTCAAAATCGTCTCAAATTTGTTTTGCATACGTTTCAGGTCATTGTAAGCATTTTATAAAAAATCGCGCGTACGAGCATGCGCGCGCGTTTTCGCGCGTAACACCATTACAAAACATAGAATCGCCATTTTTTTTTCTTTCATGATATTTCTCATATTTTTTCAAGGAATTTGATACCATGTTTATCTCTTTATGACCATTAATAACAAGATGAGCGTAAATTCAAGATAAATGTCAGTGCGCGCGAGCTCTTTTAATACATAGCATATATGGGCAAAAACATGCCTATACAAAATCCGTTATAGCTCTTTGGAATGCACCGGGATCCTCAATTTTTTTTCATATTTAGATAGAGTATGAGTCGAAAATATGATTCCATGTCTCATTTGGCCATTAAGTGTATCGTGACATCATCACAATGGCCTTGGAACTCAAAATACGAATTTGCATATTATGACGTCAGCATATTTATGTAAAATTGATTGTATATCTGTAAATATTGATCAATTTTCTTCAAAATTTCGATATGTTGTAGCTAAGACAATTCTCTACAAGCGCAGTAATAACCATTTTTCATTTTGATGACGTCATCATAGTGAAAATTTAGATTAAAGGCCTCATGTCAAAAACTTCATAATTTGCGTGTTATGCCTATAGAAGGTGAATTTAGTTCACGTTATGAATCTACATGATATTGTTTTTTAAGAATTTGTAAGCAGTATGTCGCTTATTTTTGCTCCATTTTGTCTCAAATTTTAGTTGACCAGCCCACCTATACTTGTTCCAAACAAGTATTATATGTCTAGTTTATTTTTCTTAATTCTCGCCACTTTTTTGTTAGCAAGATAACTTGAAAATGGTTGAATGAAATACCTTGAAATTTGGCACACATATGTATAGGCATATGGAGAAAACACAGTAAGGTTTTCAACCTTGACCTTGACTGATGACGTCATCTAGGCGCCATTTTGTGAAATTTTCTGAAAATGAACTCATGATCATATCTTCCTAACCAAAAGTAATTTCTCATTCATATTTATTATGATCAAGGTCAATATCAGTCCAGTCAATCTGAGGTAAAAAAACGCGCGCGTGTGCGTACGTCCGCGCGTCAATGCGCGCGCAAAATTTTTAAATGCTCAAAATCGTCTCAAATTTATTTTGCATACGTTTCAGGTCATTTTAAGCATTTTATAAAAAATCGCGCGTAAGAGCATGCGCGCGCGTTTTCGCGCGTAACACCATTAAAAAACATAGAATCGCCATTTTTTTTTCTTTCATGATATTTCTCATATTTTTTCAAGGAATTTGATTCCATGTTTATCTCTTTATGACCATTATTAACAAGATGAGCGTAAATTCAAGATAAATGTCAGTGCGCGCAAGGTCTTTTAATACATAGCATATATGGGCAAAAACATGCCTATACAAAATCCGTTATAGCTCTTTGGAATGCACCGGGATCCTCAATTTTTTTTCATATTAAGATAGAGTATGAGTCGGAAATATGATTCCATGTCTCATTTGGCCATTAAGTGTATCGTGACATCATCACAATGGCCTTGGAACTCAAAATACGAATTTGCATATTATGACGTCAGCATATTTATGTAAAATTTATTGTATCTCTGTAAATATTGATCAATTTTCTTTAAAATTTCGATATGTTGTAGCTAAGACAATTCTCTACAAGCGCAGTAATAACCTCTTTTCATTTTGATGACGTCATCATAGTGAAAATTTTGATTAAAGGCCTCATGTAAAAAACTTCATAATTTGCGTGTTATGCCTATAGAAGTTGAATTTAGTTCACGTTATGAATCTACATGATATTGTTTTTTAAGAATTTGTAAGCAGTATGTCGCTTATTTTTGCTCTATTTTGTCTCAAATTTTAGTTGACCAGCCCACCTATACTTGTTCCAAACAAGTATTATATGTCTAGTTTATTCTTTATTATTTATCAGGTGGGCTGTATCTAATACAGACCACCTTATATTTTTGTTAAAATCGCCTTTATTTATTTATTTCTTTATTATTTATCAGGTGGGCTGTATCTAATACAGACCACCTTTCAGGTGGGCTGTATCTAATACAGACCACCTTATATTTTTGTTAAAATTGCCTTTATTTATTTATTTATTATTATCAGGTGGGCTGTATCTAATACAGACCACCTTATATTTTTGTTAAAATCGCCTTTATTTATTTATTTTTCTTAATTCTCGCCACTTTTTTGTTAGCAAGATAACTTGAAAATGGTTGAATGAAATACCTTGAAATTTGGCACACATATGTATAGGCTTTTTGAGAAAACACAGTAAGGTATTCAACCTTGACCTTGACTGATGACGTCATCTAGGCGCCATTTTGTGAAATTTTCTGAAAATAAACTCATGATCATATCTTCCTAACCGAAAGGTATTTCTCATTCATATTTATTATGATCAAGGTCAATATCAATCCAGTCAATTTCAGGTCAAAAAACGCGCGCGTGCGCGTACGTCCGCGCGTCAATGCGCGCGCAAAATTTTTAAATGCTCAAAATCGTCTCAAATTTATTTTCCATACGTTTCAGGTCATTTTAAGCATTTTATAAAAAATCGCGCGTAAGAGCATGCGCGCGCGTTTTCGCGCGTAACACCATTAAAAAACATAGAATCGCCATTTTTTTTTCTTTCATGATATTTCTCATATTTTTTCAAGGAATTTGATTCCATGTTTATCTCTTTATGACCATTATTAACAAGATGAGCGTAAATTCAAGATAAATGTCAGTGCGCGCAAGGTCTTTTAATACATAGCATATATGGGCAAAAACATGCCTATACAAAATCCGTTATAGCTCTTTGGAATGCACCGGGATCCTCAATTTTTTTTCATATTAAGATAGAGTATGAGTCGGAAATATGATTCCATGTCTCATTTGGCCATTAAGTGTATCGTGACATCATCACAATGGCCTTGGAACTCAAAATACGAATTTGCATATTATGACGTCAGCATATTTATGTAAAATTGATTGTATCTCTGTAAATATTGATCAATTTTCTTCAAAATTTCGATATGTTGTAGCTAAGACAATTCTCTACAAGCGCAGTAATAACCATTTTTCATTTTGATGACGTCATCATAGTGAAAATTTTGATTAAAGGCCTCATGTAAAAAACTTCATAATTTGCGTGTTATGCCTATAGAAGGTTAATTTAGTTCACGTTATGAATCTACATGATATTGTTTTTTAAGAATTTGTAAGCAGTATGTCGCTTATTTTTGCTCTATTTTGTCTCAAATTTTAGTTGACCAGCCCACCTATACTTGTTCCAAACAAGTATTATATGTCTAGTTATTTATTTATTTTTCTTAATTATAGCCACTTTTTTGTTAGCAAGATAACTTGAAAATGGTTGAATGAAATACCTTGAAATTTGGCACACATATGTATAGGCATATGGAGAAAACACAGTAAGGTTTTCAACCTTGACCTTGACTGATGACGTCATCTAGGCGCCATTTTGTGAAATTTTCTGAAAATAAACTCATGATCATATCTTCCTAACCAAAAGGTATTTCTCATTCATATTTATTATGATCAAGGTCAATATCAGTCCAGTCAATTTCAGGTCAAAAAACGCGCGCGTGCGCGTACGTCCGCGCGTCAATGCGCGCGCAAAATTTTTAAATGCTCAAAATCGTCTCAAATTTATTTTGCATACGTTTCAGGTCATTTTAAGCATTTCATAAAAAATCGCGCGTAAGAGCATGCGCGCGCGTTTTCGCGCGTAACACCATTAAAAAACATAGAATCGCCATTTTTTTTTCTTTCATGATATTTCTCATATTTTTTTAAGGAATTTGATTCCATGTTTATCTCTTTATAACCATTATTAACAAGATGAGCGTAAATTCAAGATAAATGTCAGTGTGCGCGAGGTCTTTTAATACATAGCATATATGGGCAAAAACATGCCTATACAAAATCCGTTATAGCTCTTTGGAATGCACCGGGATCCTCAATTCGTTATAGCTCTTTGGAATGCACCGGGATCCTCAATTTTTTTTCATATTTAGATAGAGTATGAGTTGGAAATATGATTCCATGTCTCATTCGGCCATTAAGTGTATCTTGACATCATCACAATGGCCTTAAAACTCAAAATACGAATTTGCATATTATGACGTCAGCATATTTATGTAAAATTGATTGTATCTCTGTAAATATTGATCAATTTTCTTCAAAATTTCGATATGTTGTAGCTTAGACAATTCTCTACAAGCGCAGTAAAAACCATTTTTCATTTTGATGACGTCATCATAGTGAAAATTTTGATTAAAGGCCTCATGTCAAAAACTTCATAATTTGCGTGTTATGCCTATAGAAGGTGAATTTAGTTCACGTTATGAATCTACATGATATTGTTTTTTAAGAATTTGTAAGCAGTATGTCGCTTATTTTTGCTCTATTTTGTCTCAAGTTTTAGTTGACCAGCCCACCTATACTTGTTCCAAACAAGTATTATATGTCTAGTTTTTCTTAATTCTCGCCACTTTTTTGTTAGCAAGATAACTTGAAAATGGTTGAAAGAAATACTTTGAAATTTGGCACACATATGTATAGGCATATGGAGAAAACACAGTAAGGTTTTCAACCTTGACCTTGACTGATGACGTCATCTAGGCGCCATTTTGTGAAATTTTCTGAAAATAAACTCATGATCATATCTTCATAACCAAAAGGTATTTCTCATTCATATTTATTATGATCAAGGTCAATATCAGTCCAGTCAATTTCAGGTCAAAAAACGCGCGCGTGCGCGTACGTCCGCGCGTCAATGCGCGCGCAAAATTTTTAAATGCTCAAAATCGTCTCAAATTTATTTTGCATACGTTTCAGGTCATTTTAAGCATTTTATAAAAAATCGCGCGTACGAGCATGCGCGCGCGTTTTCGCGCGTAACACCATTAAAAAACATAGAATCGCCATTTTTTTTTCTTTCATGATATTTCTCATATTTTTTCAAGGAATTTGATTCCATGTTTATCTCTTTATGACCATTATTAACAAGATGAGCGTAAATTCAAGATAAATGTCAGTGCGCGCCAGGTCTTTTAATACATAGCATATATGGGCAAAAACATGCCTATACAAAATCCGTTATAGCTCTTTGGAATGCACCGGGATCCTCAATTTGTTTTCATATTAAGATAGAGTATGAGGCGGAAATATGATTCCATGTCTCATTTGGCCATTAAGTGTATCGTGACATCATCACAATGGCCTTGGAACTAAAATTACGAATTTGCATATTATGACGTCAGCATATTTATGTAAAATTGATTGTATCTCTGTAAATATTGATCAATTTTCTTCAAAATTTCGATATGTTGTAGCTAAGACAATTCTCTACAAGCGCAGTAATAACCATTTTTCATTTTGATGACGTCATCATAGTGAAAATTTTGATTAAAGGCCTCATGTCAAAAACTTCATAATTTGCGTGTTATGCCTATAGAAGGTGAATTTAGTTCACGTTATGAATCTACATGATATTGTCTTTTAAGAATTTGTAAGCAGTATGTCGCTTATTTTTGCTCTATTTTGTCTCAAATGTTAGTTGACCAGCCCACCTATACTTGTTCCAAACAAGTATTATATGTCTAGTTTTTCTTAATTCTCGCCACTTTTTTGTTAGCAAGATAACTTGAAAATGGTTGAAAGAAATACCTTGAAATTTGGCACACATATGTATAGGCATATGGAGAAAACACAGTAAGGTTTTCAACCTTGACCTTGACTGATGACGTCATCTAGGCGCCATTTTGTGAAATTTTCTGAAAATAAACTCATGATCATATCTTCATAACCAAAAGGTATTTCTCATTCATATTTATTATGATCAAGGTCAATATCAGTCCAGTCAATTTCAGGTCAAAAAACGCGCGCGTGCGCGTACGTCCGCGCGTCAATGCGCGCGCAAAATTTTTAAATGCTCAAAATCGTCTCAAATTTATTTTGCATACGTTTCAGGTCATTTTAAGCATTTTATAAAAAATCGCGCGTACGAGCATGCGCGCGCGTTTTCGCGCGTAACACCATTAAAAAACATAGAATCGCCATTTTTTTTTCTTTCATGATATTTCTCATATTTTTTCAAGGAATTTGATTCCATGTTTATCTCTTTATGACCATTATTAACAAGATGAGCGTAAATTCAAGATAAATGTCAGTGCGCGCGAGGTCTTTTAATACATAGCATATATGGGCAAAAACATGCCTATACAAAATCCGTTATAGCTCTTTGGAATGCACCGAGATCCTCAATTTTTTTTCATATTAAGATAGAGTATGAGGCGGAAATATGATTCCATGTCTCATTTGGCCATTAAGTGTATCGTGACATCATCACAATGGCCTTGGAACTAAAATTACGAATTTGCATATTATGACGTCAGCATATTTATGTAAAATTGATTGTATCTCTGTAAATATTGATCAATTTTCTTCAAAATTTCGATATGTTGTAGCTAAGACAATTCTCTACAAGCGCAGTAAAAACCATTTTTCATTTTGATGACGTCATCATAGTGAAAATTTTGATTAAAGGCCTCATGTCAAAAACTTCATAATTTGCGTGTTATGCCTATAGAAGGTGAATTTAGTTCACGTTATGAATCTACATGATATTGTCTTTTAAGAATTTGTAAGCAGTATGTCGCTTATTTTTGCTCTATTTTGTCTCAAATGTTAGTTGACCAGCCCACCTATACTTGTTCCAAACAAGTATTATATGTCTAGTTGTTGTTGTTGTTGTTGTTTCTATTTCCGAAGTCAGATAAAATATTATTAGTTGTAAAATATACAAAATGAAATATTTATACATGTACATAGACAAAAATCGGTGGAAAGCCCAATTCAGCAGTGTTTATAGAACACTACTGTTCTTCTTTGGGGTCCTTACACTACAATATTAACATAAAAGTGACATAAAGCAGAATAGAAACAAAACATAAATACAAGTTTTTTTAAATACCAAAGTAACACAAATTTCAAAAATAATATCATACACGTTTTACGCACAGACACACAGACACACACACACACGCACACACACACACACACAAGGTTATGCAAAATTCATTTGAGTTTAAGGAAGTGTGTTAAGAAAAATTATCAGTTTTTAGGGTATGGAAGGATCTTAATGTAGTTACATTTCGGATGTATTCTGGTAGTTGGTTATATTGTGTTGCCCCCTTATAGAAGAATGTTCTTTTGCAATTATTTGAATTCGGTTTAGGGAGATCTAAATTTCCGGACGAGCGAAATGAATAATTATACGTTCGATATTTGATACTATTTGACATATAAGACGAAGATTAATTATTTAATATCTTAAAAATCATAGTACATACATGCTTTTTGTAACGACAGTCTAGAAAGTCCCAATTTAGAGTATCATGAACATGTTGATTGGATGTATGAGAATAAGGATTTACTTTCATTATCAAACGGCCCGCCCTGTTTTGAAGTTTTGTAAAAGTGAAAGGGAAGATTTAGTTGCGGACTGCCAAACCATGTCTCCATAGTCGAAATGTGGAATAATTATAGATTTGTAAATTAGATTCAAATCAGATTCATTTATAAAGTATCTTAATCTACCAAGGAAGCCAATAAGTTTACTAATTTTCCGACACATTATATTTATATGAGCATCCCATTTCAACTCATTGTCTATACTGATACCGAGGTATTTTGTACTGTAAACCTTAACAATATTTGTATCTCTTATTTTCACATTAAGTACATTACACTTTGATAACTGATGACGGGTGCCAATGAGCATGGTAACAGTCTTTGTATAATTAATTAATAACCTATTGCGAGACATCGATTTATCAAGATATTCCATTTCATCATTAAAGACAGATTCAACAACAATGGGACATTTATGCGAAAAATAAATTACGGTATCATCTGCGTATAGATGTACGTGACAAAGATTGAAAATTGTAGGCAGATCATTTATAAATATCGTAAATAAAAGTGGGCCTAATAGTGAACCCTGGGGCACACCATAAGTTAAAACTCTTTCATTTGACATAACATTATTAATCATGGTAACTTTTCTCCTCTCAGACAAATAGCTCTCAAACCATTGTAACGACATTTCATCTAAAGTTTCTAAACCGATAGAATACAGTTTATTTAAGAGCACCTGATGATCAACCGTATCAAACGCATTATGTAGGCCTACGAAGACTACCCCCGTGTACCTGCCTTCATCCATTGCCATTAACCAATTATCCGTAACTTTCACTAAAGCAGTGACAGTTGAATGGCGAGCCCTAAAACCGGACTGAACAGAATCCAGTATATTGTTTGCATAAAGATGGCTAACTAATTTAATTTGGATTATACGTTCTAGTACTTTAGAAATACAAGGGAGCAAGGACATAGGCCTATAATTGTCTGGATTAGATTTATCACCTTTTTTATGAAGCGGGATTACTTTAGCTATTTTCCATCTTCTTGGGACTTTACCATCAGTTATAGATTTATTAATCAGATATGTAATTGGTTTAATCAAAATATCCACACAAGACTTGAGTACCTGAATGGTTATACCGTCAACTCCGCATGATTTCTTATTTTTTAACTTATTAATCTCTCTCATTACATCAGCTTCAGAAACAACAGTTAATTTCAACTTATTGGGACAAGGTGCATCATTAATAGTTGAATGAAATTCATTTTCCCCAAAGTTACTTTCTTGATGTTTTTTCAACAACTCTGTAACATTAGCAAAATGATCGTTGAATCGAGATGCTTTATTAAACAGATCCATACATGCATGACTTGGAGAGACGTTATTCAGAACTTTCCATGTATCGTTCCGATTTGTACATTGCAATAACTTATTCGTATAGTGTTGCTTTTTTGCTTTTTTTGATAGCATATGTAACCCTATTTCTTAAACGTCTATACTCAGTCCATAGCTCATTACTTTGCTTAACAATAGCTTTCTTTTTAACTTTATCTCTTTCTTTCATCAAATTAACCAATGAGAGCATTGCTTCCTCAATCCTCATCCGTTTCGTTCTCAAAGGCATATGCTTGTTTATCACAGAAAATATCATAGCTTCCCAATTCTTAGCGGAATCACCAATATCAACAACATTTTCAACGTCGCTCCAATTAATATTTTTTAAATCATTTCGAAAAGCATCCCATTCAACACCCTTAGACTTTCTAAAAGTTACAATATTATGAGCATGAGTGAGTAAATGGGGCAATTTCCATATCAGGTAATTCATTTAATGATCGCCCATACAAACATCAATATCTCCAGACGCCTTTATCTTGTCTTGATCATTCGTCAACATGTGATCTATAAGTGTAGCTGTATCACTAGTAATTCTAGTGCACTTAGTGGTATTAATATAATACAACCCATGAATAGTATTTAGTTGATCATAGTATTTTGTTTGCGAAATAAGTGGCTCATTAAAGATATCAAAATTTGTATCCCCTACTATAATTGAATTTGAATTAAACTTATTCATAAATATGAATACATTTCCATAAGCAAATAATGTATCACGCCTGGAACTCGGTGGTCTATACCAATTTATAAATAGGATGGGTTGATAGTTTTTTATATTTATCATAATAAGGATTGCTTCTAATTCAAGCAGGGAATGATCTTCTAGAACTTTATAATCTATATTATTTTGTATGTAAATGGCCACACCCCCACCATTTCGATTACGATCTTTCCGTATAAGTGAATAACCAGATATCGAGACTTCAGTATCATCAATTTCAGCATCAAGCCTCGTTCCATTTAAAGCACAAACATGGATATCATTCTGGAATATAATAGACTTCAACTCGTCAAAAACTTTCAACAAACTCACAATATTCAATTGCACACATTTTAGTTCCTTTTCACGTAAAACATCGAATTTGTGAAATGATTCCAATTGGGCATCAATGTTATTTTTTCTCTTTGACTTTACCCGAACTATTGTTCTGTGATTTCACATTTTTTTCTTCAGTAAAAATGTTTCCAGGGAGTTTGTTAAAGTAACACTTGGACATATCCAGTCATCGACACTTAAAAATACATCAATATTTTCACGAGAGCACATAAGGTGACACCAGTTGGTACATTTGACACATAGGAGTGCATTCCGGTTGTTATAAACCCGGGAGTATCTGTCTCTTCGTAAGTTACGCTGGTCGGTGGAAGGTCGTGTTGAATTTCTCGTGGCAAGTTGGTCCGAGTAAGAGCGTGAGGACAACTATTGGTGTAAGTGAAATATACATGAGGTATTTACTGTTGACCTTCCACGACCTGCGTAACTTACGCTGAGGCGACAGAGCCATCTATTCACAGAGTTTGAACAACCCGGCTCGAGTTGGACACAATGGCCCGAATTCACAAAGCAAGGTTTGAGCTCAAACCTCCTTTTGTTTCGCCAAACCTCCTTTTGTTCTTTACAAACCAGGTTTGTAAAAAACGCGTAAAACGCGTCATATGACGTACGAAAACCAAGGTTTGTCGACAAACCTCCTTTGTGAATTCGGGCCTATATGGCGACTACTGCTTTGTTGGGCAAGCACAAAACAAACGAATGTACGCCATGTTGTGGCCCAGTGAAAGCAAGTTGGACAAACTCTGTGTATAGATGGCTCTGCCGCCTCAGCGTAAGTTACGCAGGTCACACTTACTCACTGGAGTAAGTTGAGAGCATCAACACGGTCAACTTACGCTACCCTCTAGTCGTGTTAGCGAGTTACTCCTGGATTTTTCTAGGAGTAAATAGGTCAGGGTAACACGATCATCGTTCAGACGGTCACTACTCTGACCTTTACAACTCCTTCACCATATTTACCCCGACTAGCTCTTAACACGACGTTTACCCCAGGGTAGCTTGCCTCCGTCTGAAAAAGGCTAATTTCGAATTTGTTATCAGTGTACAATTCTCTGCAAATGAGTCACCTGAATTTAAAAATAGAGCATGCAATATAAGGGAGGATTATTCAAAACCATTTTTCCCTAGTTCGAATTCATTATCCTTTCAACGATTGTTTTCAAACGGTTATTCACATTTCAACCATGAGCATAGATTCTAAGAAATGTGTATTTGAAATCAAATGCCCGTTGCCTCGGCCTTTCTACAGTCATTCCAATTCCAGAAAGTGCCCGTGAAAGGGCAATCATATGTTAAGGGTAAAGACCAGTTTTGGAAACGCCCCCTCTCAAAATATGAAATGGAAGCTCTTATTATTACCAATCATGTGAAAGAATATGTTTTGACTAATAAGTGATCATACAAATTTTGCCGAAAAACCGCCTACTAATAATTTGATATATTTGGTAATTTTTTATATCTATTTGGACCTGAGAGATATAACGCATGTGTCGCGCACGTGTCGCGTAGTCCCATATACATCTTTCTGTGTACACTGCTTGTAACTTTACCAAGACCTGGACAAATCTCTTATCATTTTGATGATTCCAGAACCTTGCAGTACACCAATACGTATATGCTAGATGATCATCCTTTTCTGATTGATTCCACAACGTTTCTTTCACAATGCATTCGCATGGTCATAACTGGTCTTTGTCTTTAAATAGGTGCATTAGATTTACGATGCATCGTCCAAGACTAACTATATAGCTTTTTGCGGCCAATTTTTTATTCAAGTTCATATTTCGAACATTCGTATTCGCACGAGTCACACACGGAGCGTTAAATCAGCTTTCAAATTCAAAATCCTTTCATTTAAATTCACTATCCCTGCAATCAAGCGTAAAATCGGGTCATTAAAATGTCAAAGGGGCCCCTTAAAAGTCATCCGTGGCCCCGGGTGTCTTTGTTTCCCCTACCGTCATCCCCCTCTAAGAGCGCACTGCTCCCTGGTAGCACTAAGTGCTCCCTTTCCACCCACAGCCCAGCCCAGCGAGCATGGCGGCTTATGCGTTGCCGGCCCGTACTCGAGGTGAAACGTGGTGATGAATTGACAACCTCTAACACTGATCCAATAAATGCACACAAATATAACACAATTCATTTTGTTCTTTGGGGAGATAGACCTTTGGAATACATTTCTAGCTATGTACACATTTTGTACATTTTCGGAAAATATCAATAATTAGATGAGAAAATCATGATGATGAGAACCTTACATTTGCTTTAACTCACGATTTCCTTGGTCAATTTCGCCTGTTGACATGGTTATGCCTTCAGTAGAGTTATCCGAGCACCAAAAGAGCAATTGATAACCAATAGAAAGTTGCATTGGTCGTATGTTGTGGATTCTGTATTTTATATGTTATAGCTATATATAACATCTTCACTGAACATGAAGTCATTTTTGCGGTGCCACGGATGACTTCAAAACTTTTTTTTTTTACGACCGAGTGAATAGAGAACTTATGGGAGCAGAGGGCGTTGCGTAACATTTCATAAAATTTTTGGAATGCCAGCGAGGAACATTTGTTTTGATAAGGGCAGCTGTTGATGGATTTGATGGCTGGAGAGGGTAACATTTCTTGTTGTTAAGCCAAGTTAAGCCAAGTTAATCCTGAATAGGCTCGGGAACTTCTTTCGAGACGGTATCGCCATCCATTACAATCTCCCTGTGTTTACTTATAGTGTACACTTCGTGCAAAGAGCATTCAAATTCATCTAATGCCGGCTAAGGTACCTCGGTGGTCATTCAAATTTGTGAATAATCAAGCATGTTTGAAATAAGTGCATTCAATTTAAACAAAAATATAGGCCTATTGCGTTTAGTTTCTTTGGGGTCTTTGAGAAGTTTTTGTGATTAGTTTGTGAATAATGTAGGCTTCATTATTTTGATATTTGCATTATCTCTGTTCATTTTCATTTGTAAAGTCTCTCGGCTAAAATAGCACCCAACGCGTACGCTACAGGCGAAACCCCAGCCAGCTCGATCGTTGCGACCTATTTTAGAATATATAGGTCGACGTGACAAGCTTCCAAGGGGAGGGGATAGAAATCACAAGATGAATGACGACATGAGAAGCCCTCTACAGCAGAGATCAATATCCTCTCATGACTTTACAGCAGATGAAAGCTAATATGAAGGCATCGTTGCCCAACAAACCAGCCATCAGCTTAACCACATTTGCCTGAGTTCTAGACAGCATGTTGATAACAATAAAGTTAACTGAAGACATGGGAGACGAGCGGAATTCTCCCCACGTCTTTGACAATGGAAAACGGAGTGGTGGCACACGCCATAATATTTACTGATTTGATGGACTCTCTACGTGGTCTTTTTTCCACTTCTTTGACTCTACATAATTCAAATTTGATCTCGTGCGGTTTCTTGATGTCAGGGGCGGATCTCGCTTTTTGCTAGGGGGTGGGGGGGCTGACCCAGTGGCGGATCCTGGCTCGAAATTTAGAGAAGCGCGCCAATCAATATTTCGCTCAGTGGGGGGGGGGGGGGGGGGGGCGGGGGGAAGGGGGGGGGGTAGAAAGCACTACAAAAAAAAAATCATTTTACCCCTGACATTAAAAAAAAAAAAAAAAATTTTACTTTTCTTGTTGGTCCGCCCCCGTATGTTTTCACCTGTATATAGTGTACATATGTATTATGCTTATTATGGTGTTTGCTGTTTTATTTTCTATTATTTTTGTTAACTTGCTTGGCTAAATCATATAATGCATGAAACTTTTTGTTTAATAGTCATTGGATCTACATCTTAAGCTATAAGTTGCTTAGTACACCCCTCCATATTTTGCCATTAATTTGTTTTCCAGTATTTCCTCAGGTCTATGTAAATATTTGTAATAAACTTGAATCGTTTGCGGAAATAAATAAATAAAGAATAATAAGATGAATAAATGAAATTAATTTGTTTCCTTTTAACCAAACTGAAAGTGAGTAAGATGAAATGTGAATTACAACAATAAAACGAACTGAAGTACAATCGATCGCAATGTTTATCGAACTTGTTTTGTGTGTGTGTGTGTGCCTCAAATGAGGTGTTTATTTACATTCAGGCATCAAAACAAAGACAATATTATTAAATAAAAAATCACATATTTTCTCTACTGTATTTTGCTACTTTTCATTTGAAGTGCTTTTAAAGCCCCTCTTAAGTGTTGGGAGCCAGCTCTATAAAATGAATTTGATGGCAGAGTTTCACTTTAATTGTGTCATAATGTGAAAGAGGATGTTATTAGAGACACATTTCTGCAAGGGTTTTCAAAACAAACGTGTTTGATATCGAATATTGATGAAAGAATACAAAACATAGGTTTTCTGCGTACATCAGATCACCTAATTATGTATTCTTACATCAATATTTATCTTTAAACACATTTTCTTTTTGGGGGAATCTTTGTCGAAGTGTGTTTTAAATGACTTCCTTTTTCACATTATATTTACAATTGAGTGAAATTTTCCCATCAAATTTTTGACGAATTCGGGCCCCCAACACTTCAGAGGGGTTTTAACAGTCAAATCTGTTTCAATCTTTTCCAAGAACCACACATTTGTATTTTTATCTTTCCATCTTTTTATTTATTAGCCATGTTATCAGCTGCCAAAACGAACTATAATGCTGAAAGGGGACGTCCCTATTCTATTCCTCTTTTGACTGGGAACGTTTCTAATACCCATCCAATTATAATGACTGAACTTGAAATGTTCGTGTAGAGAACCTCGACCCACTTTCGAAAAGACGGACCAAAGTTCAAGTTTTCAAGTTTTTTTTCTCCAGATTCCAGATTCCAGATTTATTCCTTTTATTCGATAAAAAACACATATGTAGATACACAATATAACAGGTGTAGAAAAGAAATACGAATTATACAAACATGAGAAGCTCACTGATCAATAGATACAAAGGAAAGAAATCAACTGGAAATTGGGTTACTGCGAAAGTTAAAAAAAATTGAACTTGTCGAGGCTGTGCCAAAAGTTTGAATTAAAATATTTTTGCAATGGGTAACTATGGACATACATAATATAGTGGACAATAACAAAACAATTATTTACAAAAAGTATATCAAAAACATCAAATGCTTTAGTGAAATCTACCATCAAATTGCTCCAGTTTCATTTTTCTGTAACATAAATGCACTAATGTCTTCTGTTAATCGAAAATTGTGAGCAGCTAAATGACGATTAATATACCCAATTTGGTTGTGGTCAATAATTTGCTAAATAACTTTTTGTATTAAACATACGTCATAAAACAGCTGCTCTGATTTTGTAATCACAGTTCAGGAGTGCTATAGGCCTCCAATTATCAGGGTCAAACGGCCGGTCTCCTCTCTTATATACTAGAGCGCCTTCGCAAACACGACGGAAGAAAAGACGACGGGAAAATTCACTCAACCGAGATGTCCCCTTACCCCCCCCCCCCCGCTTATTCAGTGGCTGGCTGAGTCGTTGCGAAAAAAATAATAATAATATGTCCTCTTACCCCCCCCCCCCCCGCTTATTCAGCGGCTGGCTGAGTCGGTGCGAAATTTTTGGGACCAAATTTCAAAATGTTAAACCCCCCCCCCCCCCCCCCTTGAAAAAATCATGCGAACGCCACTGCAGGACGCTGTCGGTTGAGTGAAATTTCCCGTCGTCTTTGCTTCAGTCGTTTTTGCGAAAGCGCTCTAATAATGAAATGAGTCCTTTCATTCCAGTACTTGACATAGCTTCATTAGTATAACACTCATCCCAGGCATCCACAATAATGTAATTTAGGTCGACCCAAAACACCTGGTAAAATTCTACAGGGATTCCATCGGAACAAGGTGCTTTATTTTTCTGCATAGAGGAAATTGTATGTTTGCATTCTACAACTGTCAACAGACCTTCTCATGAATTCCCATCATCACAATTAAGAAGTGGTATTTTTTTGAGTGCACATTATTTTTGATAAGCTCACAATTTAGGTTTTCATTTGATTTGATTTGATTTGATTTGATTTGATTTATCGTTTTTGATTTGATTTATTGGTTTCTGCATCTTTTTTCTTTTGTTCATCATACATTTTCATGAACATAATATTGTTTGATTCAATATTTTAAGTGCATATGATTTTATACAGATAACAAACGAAATTAAACAAATATATTAAATGCATAATTAACATACATTAGATGCAGGAGGGCTAAAGAAATAAGCAAAGTAGCTTGATGTGCCCGCAGCCCTCAACTTAGATACAACAATAAAAATTAAAATAAAAGAGAGTGACTTGCACTAGAAAATGTCACTGTTTCTTTTAAAATGTCATTATCTTTTTCCATTGATGGAAGATAAATTGTCTACAGAGTGGGTTTTTTCTTCTCCAAATGTTATACAGAGAATATAGCTTTAATAATTTACACTCAAAATACTGGTGTTCATTTTCCAGTAGCTTGACCAGTCTTTTTTTCTTTTTTTTCTTCTAATTTTGAGGGATATTGCATTATGGTCGGCACGTATTGCCGGTCTATTTGAAGATAAATGGGTTATTCCCTTTTGAAAAGCATTCCTTTTTTTCAAGCTGAGGAAATACTGTACTTATTTCCCCTTCCTCCATCCATTTCACTCTAACCCTTACGCCTGCACGTCTAGATCCAAATGTATAGGTCATTTCTAATTCTTTTCTAAAGATATATAGCTCTTTTTTGTTTCAATATTATTCTTATTAACATCAATTTGTTTCTCGAGAGTCTCTGTTTTTTCCTGTAATATTTCATTTCTCTTCTTCTTTTAAATCATTTTGCTTTTACATAAATTTTGTGTAAACTCACGAATCTTTATTTTCGAAAATTCCCACATTTCAGAGGGAGAATACCCTTTTTCGTGAACCATGTTTATAATATTACGAACACTATTTCGATATTTCTCATCACTCAAAATACTGGTGTTCATCTTCCAGGAGCCTGGACCAGTCTTTTTTTTTTTGGGTACATTATGGTCGGCACGTATTGCCCGTCCAATATCTGCTGTGATCACCTTAAAGTTGATGTTCATTGATTTTAAAAACTAACTTAATTTCATTATTGCAAAGTTGAAACTGTGATTCGACAAGGTTATCAAACTTCAATGCTTGGAAACATTCGAGGTGATTATTATTATAAATTATAAAACGCTTAAATACAGCCCCGGCATAGCACCTGAAGAGCTCTCCGAACGCTCCTGAGATGTGTGAGATCACTGTATGGACACGATTTGCACAAGCAGACGATGTCCCATGACATCACACACATTTTCAGTGCCTGTGTTTACATCTTCTCTTGAGTTCTTTCTCTTACTTCACTACCGTCAGGCTAAAATTATAATATATTGCCTCACTCTAAACCCCGCACACGGTTTTATTTTGATGACAAATGCAGCGATACAAAAATAAAGGAATTTGTCGCTTGTAAACAAAATAAGACGGTATTGAATATTCAGCTGCACACAGCGCGGTATGTTCGGCGTTTCAAGAGGGAACAAATGCCGTCCTGATATCATTCCGGGGGGTTTTCAATTCGAAAGTCTGGTTTCTTTGATCGTTAATTAACACATATCCTTCGTATTTACAAGCAAAAGATTTTAGATATCGGAATCGGGTCATATCCCCCTTTGAATGGTTTGACATGCCATTACATTTATATACACTAAACTCATTATAATTTGAGAAATAATAGCTTTGCAATTATGTTCATTCTCTATGGAATGTCGTCTGCTTGGGCAGTGTTGGTCCATATAGTGACGTCATTAAAAACATCGTTATTTTTCCGGCGAATCTCTCGCATATCCCAGCTGCTACTGGAGGTGGTTGTATTTGTATTTTTATAAATCACCCGATATGTAGTTGACCTAAAACTTGTACGATGGCTATCTGTTAGCTTACCAGTTTCTAGTGATACATTAGTTGACATGTTTGTGATTTTCTTTGAAGTTCACCTTTAACTTGAACGCTATTGTTTACAAGCCAATTGTTTAGTCTTGATGCTATTTGTAGAGAAAATTTCGACAAGTAAATTTTGTCTACAGAGTGGGTTTGTTATTCTCCAAATGTCAAACAGAGAATATCGTTTTAACAATTTACAAACATTTCGTGGCTTTTTATAAAACTCTCTTTTGGTACATTGAACACCATGTTGCACATTTACTACACTATTAAAATCTCCAAATCATATGATTATAATCAGTTTCATTTACACGGTTTCTAATGAGAATGTGTTGTAAGTTTTAAACAAATCTTTTGCTCACTTGTTTCTGTTTGGTTGCATACACATTGACAAGAGTATAATTCATGGTGTCAATATTTACTTTTAGAAGCAACATTCTACCACCGTTATTTTGCTTCGCATGATTAGTATTTACATCTAATGTCTGATTAAAAAAAGGATGGCAACTCCCGAAGAATGATTAGACCCATGAGAAAAATAACATGGTCTGCGCCATTCATTCTTAACAATGTTTTCAATATCTGATGTCCAATAACGTTCTTGGATGACGATTACATTGGCTTGTTGACATCTAACCATCTAAAAAATTGACTTCTTTTGCTTTGTTTCTAAGCCCGCGGGCATATAACCTAATAAAGAGAAAGGCAGACATTTTATGGAAGAGGGTGAGAGCAGATTACATAGCACTCTAAACATAAAACGACTGTAGACAAGACATTTAATTCTTTTTACATTCATTTTTCGCACTGCGCTATTTTCTTTTCCGACTGTTAGCGCCTCCTGATCTTATATTAATATATCAGATTACTGCGAGCCAATGGTGTGTCTCCCAACGCTGTGTCGTTGTCAGAAGCTCCGTGTGTGATTTCCGGTGATGGACGCGTATAGGTAGTTGATGTATCCTGTTGCGAAACACGTGTAGCCGTGATAAATCTTTTAATCTTCGCTTGCGAATCGCCGCTGCATGGAATTCGATCGCCAGTACGAGCTAGTGTGCTTAGAAAGTTCGCTGTCGTCGTCTCCGTCGTTGTTAGAATCGTTGCTCGTAGTATGCGATTCGGAGGGGAGAACAGCGCTTTCTGTAGCAGCTTGTCGTTGTTGCTGTAGATACTTCGTAATAATACTTTGTTGTGCACCAGCAGAGGACTTACGCGGTTTGGCGGGGGCTGTTGCTATGTACATGACTTCTGAGATGGTCTCAGCTCGATCATTCCGGCATTCGGTAGAGGCGTAACGCTGAGACTAGACATGCTAGGGTAGGGGTTGGGATGACTCATCGTGATCGTCCAATCTCTCTGGTAGTGCCCAGGTCTGCAGCAAGAGCGACATATCACTTTAATCTTACAGGTGGATGATTATGCCCTTTGATAAGCCAATTGGAACATACAGTGCTCGGGTGGTTAGTGAGTTGATCGGGGCGAAACACTCTATCTTTGAATGAGGCGAAGAAGACAAACCTAGGGAGGGGTTCGGCTGGTTTTTCAATGTACAACACTCTATCTCCTGTAAGGTACTCTGTGAGTCTACCGTCAACTGTTAGACGCTGAGATATTATTTATCCAAACTTGATTTCCACTGTTACTCGTACCAAACTTTATTTGAACAAAGTAATCACTTTATATGTGAACCCATAATGACAGTGCAAGTTTCATGCTGATTATTGCATTAAGTACGACACATACAAATCATTAAACAAAAATCATGTTCTGTTCGTCGGTGTGATTTCCTTTTCATCATCACGTTTTAAGACTTGTCAAGAGCTGGGTCCTATCACTTAGGTGTGAACAGTCACTTCACTTTGCAACAGCATGTTCATAATACTTGCAAAATAGCATCCTTGGCCTCAGGACAATAAGTAGTGTCCGTCAGTTTCTTTATTGTAAAACAACTGAGAATCTAGTCCTAGCCTTAGTAACATAATTGCATGACGGCTGCAAATTGCCATCTTTTGATGGTTCTGGAGATGGATTCAGAACTCTGCAGCTCGTGACCATTACAAAATCTTCCTCACCATCTTCACAGCTCTCCATGGCATGTGTCCAGACTACATCTCAGAGTTTTTCTTACCTTACATCCCTTCAAGACGTCTACGGCTATCTTCACAACCCCTTCCTATTATCAACCCTAGAGGAACAAAATCCTATGGTTACAGAGCACTGGCATGTGGAGGCCAACAACTGCGGAATGTTCTCGCAGTATCGCTATACGCTTCATTATAGACCGTCAGAGTTTTTAAGAAAACACTTTAACCTTATTTATAATTTTGATAAGTGTTTATCTTGATTAAACATGGTACATTGTAAAGCGCATTGAGAGGGCACATCCCAACTAACAATTGGACGTTTTCTGAACGTTCTAAAAACGTTCCAAGTTGGTTTTTGGACGTTTTGTGAAAACGTTTTTTGGACGTCAAAATGTGGTAGGTTTTCGACGTATTTAAAACGTTTTATTGGACGTTTTAAAAACGTGTTTTAAACGTTAAAAGAACCAAAAAAAAACCTTTAAAAACCTTTCAGACATTCGAAAAGTCCAAAAACCTTTTGAAAACGTTCTAAATATATTGTTGACGTTGTTAAAAACGTTTGGAACGTTCTTAAAACGTTTTTAAAACGTTAAAATGCACTACAAACGTTTTAAGAACGTCTAGAAAACCTTTTAAAACACGTCTGGAACGTTTATAAAACGTTTTCTAAACGTCCAAATGTTCTACAAACGTTTTAAGAACGTCTAGAAAACCTTTTAAAACACGTCTGGAACGTTTATAAAACGTTTTCTAAACGTCCAAATGTTCTACAAACGTTTAAAAAACCTTTTAAAACACGTCTGGAACGTTTATAGAACGTTTTCTAAACGTCCAAATGGTCTACAAACGTTTTAAGAACGTTTAAAAAACCTTTTAAAACACGTCTAAAACGTTCATAAAACGTTTTAGGAGATTGTTCAGAAAACCTTTATAGAATGTCTGAAAATGTCTCGGGCGTTGAAAGAATGCGCAACAAACATTTAAGAACGTCCTGCAAAAGTGTTAAGAATGTTCATCAAATACAAATGGTATATGAAATAAATACTGGGTCACACATTTGATCGATTTCAGGATTTTATTATCAAACATAAATAAATGTTCAAAGACTTGGTAATAATAGTTCATGTATTTCAAGGTTACTTATAAAAAGATACAATGTTCTCTGTAGGTTTCCGTGGTGATAAAGTATTCACAACTGAAAGTTTTCATAACACCATGTGGTATACGAACATCCAATAGACGTCTATTTCAGGCTGGTGATAGACAAGTGATATCACAAGGAGAAAATCTAGAGAAATACGGTTGAAAAATTGGCGTAAAATAGACTTAAATAAGATTATAAACAGCCAACAGAAATTTGGTTGGGATGGTCCATTTGAAACCACAGATACAATGGTTATTTACAAGAAAAAAATGTACAAGATGACGATATGTCATTATAGTAAGTGGCAAGTATGAATACTCAATATTACCAATCTATTAATAAAAAAGGCAAGTCTATGAATATATCTAGTGTAAAAAAATTGGCAGCACACATGTTGCATTTTTGGTTACAGCATACTCAACAAAAGTAACTTGAGTGATTTATAGAACCCGTAATTTCTTTGATTCCTGAAAAGATGTTGTTAATTCGTACCGAAAACATGTACCAACTAAATGACAAAAAAAAATGGGCATAATTGGTGTGATTGACCTCTGGTAAAACCTTAACGAGAACTGTATAGTATTACCATTTACTATATTGTCCTTTTGATCCCCAACAGATGTTTTAGTCAGGTCCAGATTTGTGCTATAAACGAGTTTTATCAGAAGCCAGCATTAGAACTTTCATCTTCCATGAAATACAAAATCCATCATATAACATAGTAACAATCAACACATAATTATTTACATTAATGAGATACAATTTGAAGATATGTCATATAACTGGCAAGTATGAAAACTTAAATTTACCAATCTATACATAGGAAAGGCAAGACTATAAATATATCTAGTGTCATGAATTTGGCAGCACACGCATAGCATTTTTGGTTACAGCATACTCAACAAAAGTAACTCAAGTGATTTACGGAACCCGTAATTTCCTCTTTGATTCCTGAAATATGTTGTTAGTTTGTACTGAAAACATGTACCAACTAAATGACAAAGAAAACTTGGCATAATTGGTGTGATTGACCTCTGGTAAAACCTTAACGAGAACTGTATAGTTTTACCATTTACTATATCGTCCTCTTGATCCCACACAGATTTTGTAGTCGGGTCCAGATTTGTGCTATAAACGAGTTTTATCAGAAGCCAGCATTAGAACTTTCATCTTCCATGAAAAACAAAATCCATCATAATCAACACATAGTTATTTACATTAATGAGATACAAGTTGAAAATATGTCATATAACTGGCAAGTATGAAAACTCAAATCTACCGGGCTATTTAGAGAAAAGGCAAGACTATAAATATATCTAGTGTTAAGAATTTGGCAGCACATATGTAGCATTTTTGGTTACAGCACACTCAACAAAAGTAACTTGAGTGATTTATAGAACCTGTAATTTCCTCTTTGATTCCTGAAAGATGTTGTTAATTCATACTGAAAACATGTACCAACTAAATGACAAAGAAAACTTGGCATAATTGGTGTGATTGACCTCCGGTAAAACCTTTATGAGAACTGTATATGTCTCAAATACCATTTAATATATTGTCCTTTTGATCCACCAAAGATTTTGTAGTTAGGTCCAGATTTGTTCTATAAATGAGTTTTATCAGAAGCCAGTATGTAACTACATAGCGAATCGAGAACAGATGTCATCAGTGTTATCCTTTTTAATTCTCCATGACACCCTCCTCCTCGTCTTCAGTGGCATCTGCAACAGCAGCAACATCTTGGGCAGCGACAGCTGGAACTCTAGCCCCATCGGTATCAGGTTTCTGCAAATCAGAGCAAACAACCTTTATTTATAAATTAAATGTTCATTTCAACTAAACCATAAAAAAAACTAGGGGGCATGATGTTCCCCCTCCCTAAAAACAGCGCCTATACAAGCTCATTTGGTGACAAACTGGCATAATGTAAATTATGAACCAAAATTATATCTGAAGAGGCTGCACATAAGTAAATATTATTGCCTGTCCACAAAATATTAAGTCTCGAGACCAATGCCTAAAAACTGACGTCTGGATAAGCTAGGGTGGCAGTGAGGTGAATCCGGCCACCCCTATCAACAAGGGCAAAACTGGACTAATGATGTGCTTCATGTACAATATTGTTTTACAGATATTGGGTCTATCCCTTTAAAAGGGAACATACACGTAACACCAGAATTTTCACTCATTCAATCAAAAGATAACTTTGAAATACACATTTTTTTAATGTCCAAACAAAAATTGGTCAAAAAAGGCTGAATGCCCTTTGAAATAGTAAATTGATCTGATATTCTCTTGCAACATATTTTTGTATTTTGATAGAAATCCACATAATATAAAGAGAAAAAAATAAAAAATAAAAAATAAAAACACAAACAAAAGTAAAAGGAATTTACCTTCCATTTCTTTCCTCCTGGAAGAAATGGGGTTCGCTTGAGAAAGTCCCCTACGACTTCTTCAATCTCCATCTCTTTGGCGCCCTGGTCGGTCTTCATGCAGGCTCCTGAAAGACGTAAGTGCAGACGCCATGGATCATTATATTAAAATTTTGTATGAAGAAATACATGGATACACATCTGCACACTCTCACATAAGTAATTCCTTGTTCAGATGGGCATAAAACATAACTACTCCTTAGAGGCCAAATTCAACAGCTACCTTACAAGCAGAAAACAATGCTATTATGCGACTTCAAAGGCAGCAAGGTTGCTAGAGACCATCAATGTCCAATTGATCACCAATCATTGTAACTCATCGGGTGAATCCAGAAACATATAAAATAAAATTGAAATTGGCTAATCATATACTAATTGATTACTTACTGACAATGACGGGAACAAATCTTGTTGACTTCAGACCACGCTTCCCCTTCCTCCCATTCACGTTGAAATCTGACCAAAGATTATTTGACCCCAGCTTTTTCATGATACGCCGACTTGTTTGGGCAATATTGCCCCCGCCGACTAGACTCAGGTAGTTGATCTGAAATTAAAAGAACCATTATCAATTACAATGCCGTAGATTCTCACATAAATAGGAGCCAACCGTCTCATTTCCAGACATTATTATGAATGTTTCTCCGCTAAAACCTTCACCCTGATGCGGTAAATATTAATTTATCATTTGCAAAATTCACAGGCTTTCACTTTTTTTTTTAAACATGGCTATAAAGTAATCAAGGCATGTATAAATCAGAAACTCAGGATATTTCAGGTTTAGATAATTAAACCTGTACAAAAAGGAAAAACAAAGTCATTTGAATGGATGATCAAATAATGCCAAATTAGTATGCAAGTATTTTTAAACTTACCATTCTCTTCTTAAAATCAGACTCTACGAGTCTCATTTCGAGCAAGTCGAATTCACTCCCTGTCTTGAGCGGTTCCGCAAAGGGCTCCTGCAGGTCGGCAGGACCTGCCCGTAAACTCACTGATGATTTGGCAACCAGGTTTGCCAGCGTCTCCACTATCTGGGCCTGGACATCTTCCAGCTTCTGAAGTTTTTGAAGTACCTGCTGTTGAAAATTGTCTAGGAAAACAAAAGGAGTAAAAAAAAAGTACATTAACAAATTAGGTCATTTTGGTAGCTAAGAAGAGTATGTAATTTTAGTGTGACTGATATGTACGACAGCTTTTCAACTATCGCATTTCAGGAATACATCACCAAGCTGCAATGACAATAGTTGTACAAAGCATCAGACAATGCAACACATACAGAAAGAATCTGAAAGCAATTTTGCAGAAAAATATACCCCTGCTTTTTTGATAAAAATAAATCAAAATTAAACACATCAAAAGAAAGTTTCCCCCTAAAGAACCCCATCAAATCTTCGAGTATAACAAATTATTCAAGTTGAAACCAAGCATTGAATATAGCTAGGGTTGTTAGGAAGCAGATTCTCGAAAATTAGTGACATCCGTGACTTAACGGCTGAATGATCACAACATGAACAAAAAATTACGTTTTTTTTCTTGATTTTTCCACTGGAAGATTTGATGGGGCTCTTTAGGGGGGAACTTACTTTTGATGTTGTATTTATATCGACAACCTCTCTCTCTTATATCAGTGTAGCATCTTGGTAAAAAATAGTAAATTGTGTTTGTAGTTTAAATATGCTGTACTCCAAAATCTAATCAATTGACCTCCTATGAAACATACTATTAAGTTCTTGAGAAGAGATATTTTGTTTGTGAAATTCTCTACGTAAATACTTACTGTCCAAGGTTCTAGCTTTTGGTGTCGGCGGCTGGCTTTGGCGAGAAGTCGAAGGAGAGGGGAATGTAGTTGTAGATGGAGATGATCCCCTCTGGATTGGGCCCGTCGGGCTTAAGGGGACAAATCTGGCCATCATGGATGTTGTTGACAATTTGGGGAGAGGAAGTTCCTTAGTCTTCGACTTATCTGCCTTTCTCGGGCTTCTGCGAAGTGGCTCAGGGTCACACTCCATATCTGGAAAAACAACACAGACATTAGAAAAATATCAAGCAAGAAAAGAATTTTTGAAAAATGTTCAAGCTTTATGAATTCATTTTGAGTTCAACATGTTAATTTTCAATTTTGATGAATTGGTACATTATGCCCCCCCCCCCCCTCCCTCCCCCAGGTGCTATTAGGGTTAAAACATCATCTAGCATCCTTCTAGCATATAAATTCAATTGCAGCGCAGCACTCGACAACAAAGGCAGTGGTCTACTGTACTCATACAAGTAGCGTATGTTGATGCACACCTAGAGATTGACAATGTCCAGGCCAAAAATGCTAACAAAATTCTTTATGCTGGTGATTCGTTGTGTATATCAGCAGGGGTGGTATTCAGAAAACTCTCTTAACCCTAATAGCACCGGGGTATTTCAGACCTTGCTACCACCTTTGTTTTTGTTGTGTTTTTTTCGTAAAATTTATCATAGAACTATTTTGAAGCATAATTGTGCTATAATAAATTAATTTCAGCCAAAGAAAGTGAAAATAATCATATCTTTATGAATAAGGTTTGTACACAAAATCACGTTTTTGAGCCATTTTCGTTTGGACGAGCGTGTATAAAAGGCCGTGCAGCATCATAACGGTATTCCTGATTTTCGCGAAAATGGTGTCACAAGATGAGCAAGACTTGAAAGTAAAAAGTCAGCGAGCAGCGCGGTCAAAAAAAATTGCGCGGCGGAATGGTCGCGAACAATCTCGAGGGGGGGGGGGGGGCCATTATGCCCCCCCCCCCAGGTGCTATTAGGGTTAAGTTAGCACTTAAAGTGGTACTCCAGGCTGAAATTGGGATGTTATGTAAAGTAGAGTAAAATTTAACAAGAACACTAAAAATTTCATCAAAATTGGATGAAAGGGTAAAAAAAAAAAAAAAAATCCACTTAAACATTTTTTCTAAAGTCTTTATTTTGTTTTTCTTATTTTGTTTTCTTGTTCAATTTCAATTCAACACGGACATAGGCAGACCACCCCCTCCCTTTTTTGTTCATTTGATAGGGGGCTGGGGCGCAAGCCCCCTCCCCCTATTATTATTTATTTTATTATTTTTTTTAATTTGATAATTATATATAACACGGACATAAGCGGACCCTGCAGGGGGGGGGGGGGGGTCGTGGGGCAAGCCCCCCTCTCCCTTTTTATTTATTTTTTTATTTATTTAATTATTTTTTTATTTGATAATTCTATTAAACACGCCCCAGCTTGCGCCCCAGCCCCCTTTCAAATGAACAAACAAAAAAGGGGGTCTGCCTATCAAATGAGGCAGACCCCCCCCCCCCCTGATTTTGACTCCCGTGCAAATGTGTGGCTGTATTCACGTTTGGAAATGTGAAATTTAGTGGGCAAAATGGCCACGCGCAATCTAATACCAGCGGTGCGGATACGTGTGGGGAGTCCGAAACACATGGCCATCTTCACTGAAGACTTTAAGTCACTCGGTCATAGATCTACTAGACTAACTTACAGTTACAATGTACATGTAGACCTTTACCATATCAGAAATAAATTCAAGTTCTTTCAGTGATTTTAAGTAACTCTTTCTGCTACATGACATGTATTAATGTGTTACTGTTAGGTGAAAGTTGGGTTAATTCACATCATTCTGGATTCAATCATACAACAATCAACAATAACAGTAACGCGTCTGGTTAACATACGCCTTTTTGTTTGGCATGTATCACATTGCATTCACACTCACAGGTTGGTTAAAAGTAAATTTTCATGCACGTTATTATCGCTAATGCATGAATGCAGCATGCAGACTAACTCCGGGAAGCTCCAACACCGGCGCGCCGACGCTGCGCGCCGGTGTTAGAGCTTCCCGGAGTTACATGCAGACATGTCACGACACAAGCCGATACTCATTTAAATGTTTTCCCACATTTTACACGTCTCGAATTCACTCAAACAACATTTAAACACCTAACAGATATCAAAATGGTAAAATATCACTTACATTGGTGTTGCAGTCTCACAAATTAGGTAGATAGTTCAGGATTTCTTGATAGCTCTTGCAAAGGCACACACGGACGGTATTCAATGGGAAAATTCTCAATGTAATTTTCACGCACATGGCCGGCTAGCTAGCTAGCCGGGCAATAACGCAGCCGGGCAGCACGGCTAGCGCTGACGTCATCGATCAATCCTCGGCGGCGGCGGCCTCGTTCGTTGTTGTGTAAAGATGTAAGATAAATGATTTGAAATTACCGGTAATAAAATTGAGTATGTAAAATGTATAAAAATATGTTTTGCTTGTGTATTTTTGTTTATGAATTGTGTATGCATTTATATGATAAAACAAACAAATCTCGTTTTCATTTCAATTCAAGAAATCGCCTACAGTATTTTAGTGATCTGTTTTCATTTGTTTTTATTTATCCTTAGTAGTTGGACGTAGACAAAATATGATGCTTAATTCTGGTATTTGTTTAAAAAAAAAATCTTAGTTGATTTATTGAATTGGACGTATATAAAACGTTCTGTGAACGTTATGTACAAAACGTTTATTTTGTAACGTCCACAAACGTTTTGTAAACGTCCTATATCAAACGTTCTGTAAACGTCCTATATCAAACGTTCTGTAAATGTCCTATACCAAACGTTTAATTTTGTAACGTCCAAAAAACGTTTTTTAAACGTTCTCAAAAACCTAAACTTTGACGTAAATGAGAAGTCCAAACTTTAATGTTATATAAACGTTTTTAAAACGTTCATTTAGGACGAAGACGTACAGGACCTAAAAAAAACGTTTTGAAAACGTTCTGAAAACGTTCTGTGTTTGCTGGGATGGTTTTGAAACACACCATAGAAGAACAGAACATTACTATTATTATTATCACGTAACTTAAAATTAAGCGATTCTGAAATTGGTTAATAATTATGAGGGATAGAAGTGATGGAATATTTCACATGTCTGTGCGTTGCTAACCGTTTGATTTAGTTCTATTTAATTTGGTTTCACCTATGAGAAGCTTTAAACTGGACTTTTACTTCCTACCGTCTAGTGCCACACCAATATCCGGTGGTGTTCATTTTTTTCTTCTAGTACTTGAACTAGATTGACAATGAACCGTTGTCGTTGCTGTTAGTTTCACTACTGCTGCTCATCCAACTTTCTACGGAATTTGAAGAGGATGTGCAAATGTTATCCGCGTAATCATAAACTTCGTTTGGCAATTTTTCCTTTTGGTTAATTGGAAACAGCTCCACACCTGGCACCTCATACATGGAGTCGCTAATAGATATGGTTTCGAGTGTTTCACTTTCCTGTTTCGTACTTTGGCTAGTTACACATGCATTTGCAGTGCCGTCTGAGTTGTTCTTCTTTATAAGGTTTAATATCGTAAAAGATACGATTGCCACTGCGCAAGCAATACAAATTATTACAAGCACGATTCCACACACAACTATTGCAATGACATGATTAACATGAAGAATCTTCTTTCCATCTTCGGAAGTTTGAATGACCATAGTTGAATCTGCTCCAGTCAATTGAGATGTCTTTGACAAGTTCTGATTCCCTGCTGTTGAGATTTGCGTCTGGAATGACGCTGGGACCATTTTGATATCCAAATAATTAATATCCTCTTTAAGACCAGATACGTGATGAAGAGTGATTGTACTCTTCGAACTTTCGGTTCGAAACGCTGTATTTTCTGTTTCATCAGAGGGAATGGATGCATCGGCTGAATTATTCATTTTCTTTTGTGAACATGTTGGTCCACAATTTGGTGTGGAAAATGGAGGCGTTGTTCGGTCAATGTCGGTTGGAAATCCTGTGGGAAACTCCACCCGACGGGGTCCGATGTGACACTCCAGTTGTCTATTAGGAAATTCAACTTCACTCGTTACAACACAAGTAACCTTCTGAAAATAGAGTTGATGCGTCATTTTAACTTGCTGTGTTAGAACTCTTAAGTGGCCTTCAGTAGTTGAACGTGTAGCAACAATATTATCTTCAAACATTCTGTTCTGTCTCCATCCCATATCAACAGGTGGATTGCATGACTTTACACGACACTGAAATGTGATTATTTGCTCTTTTTCAGTTTCTCCAATGCTGTTATGACCACAGTTTATATCTTCCCTCGTTGGAAAGCAATTAATAAAAGCCCAAGCACTTCTTGAATCATAACAATCGTCATTGGCCCGATCTCTGACGGTACAACTGACAAATCTGTCTCTTCCTCTGAACGAGTTTAGTAAAAGTGTAGATGTTAATAAGTCACTGTTTTCATATTCCTCTGACGTCTCAGTGCTTTGAAATTGTGGGAAAACTTCCCACGTCACAACATGACTTTCTTTATTAATATTCCTAACCGAACAAGTAAATGTAGCACTATTGCCTTCTCTTACGTGCACGTTAGTTGGTTCAACTAAAAATTCATGTGATGTCGTGCAAGGAGAATGTGAAAAAACGTCCTGAAACTGTGAAAGAGAAAGTATGTACATGCTAAAAGTCGTCATTAAAAGATAACCCATGATGTATGCTGCAGCAACTATCCAATGTAGAACTCAATCAAAATATGCTGGTGATGTGAAGATATCAGTACATGCAGGTTCACCTTATCATAAAACATGCGCACCAAACTCTGATTAAAATACATGTGAAACTGTTTCAAGAGAAGGCCTACTCGAGAATCCTTGAGTACAATAAATTGATAATTTCTGAGAGTGCATGGTTTCCATTTATAAAGAGGGACAAGTGCTTATCGCAACATAGGAGCGGTGAACTGTCTAAACAAAATGGTTCAATGACAAATGGAAAAAATAATAATAATAAATCAAAGACGGGCTAACAAAACTTAAGTTCAAATACTCTCCATTTTCTTACAAAACTAAGAACATGTTTAAGAAGTGGCCAAAATGTGTGCGCGTGGGCACGTAGAGTACGTCTGTGTGTGCGTGACTGTGTGTGTGTCTGGTGAGGAATGATTATCGTGGAGGTGGCTTGGCTATTAAAAGACCGTTGCAACATTTAACAATCTACGCAAATCTATACGCATTCACATGCAATGAGGGGGCGTGAGCTTAAGTATGTTGTGAATAGTCTTGTTCAGACGGAGGCAAGTTGCCCTGGGGTTAAGGTAGTTTTAAGAGCTAGTCGGGGGTAAATACGGTGAGGTAGGTGTAAAGGTCGGAGTAGTGACCGTCTGAACGATGATCGTGTTAGCTACACCTACCTTTACCCCTGACCTACTTACTCTTAGATAAATCCAGGAACAACTCGCTAACACGACTAGAGGGTAGCGTAAGTTGATCGTGTGGATGCTCTCAACTTACGCCGGGAGCAGTAACGGATCCAGGGGGGCGGGGGCCCGGCCCCCCACCCCCTGGGGAAAAAAAAAGGAAAACAAAAAGGAAACAAAAGAAGGACAAAAAAAGGGGGGGAAAAAGGACAAAAAAAGGACCAAAAAAAGAAGGAAAAAAAAGAAGGAAAAAAAAAGAAGGGAAAAAAAAGGGGAAAAAGAGAGAGAGAGAGAGAAAGAGAAGGAAAAGAAGGGAAAGAGGAGTGAAAGGGAAAGAAAAAGAGGAAGAAGAAAAGAAAAGGGGAAAAAAGGAGATCGGGGGGGGGGAGGGGGGGGGGAGGGCCTCGCCTCCTAGGCTGTTGCTTCCCCCCCCCCCCAATCAAAAAAATAAGAGAGAAGGAAGGAAATTGAAAGAAAAAAGGAAAAGAGGAGATAAAGGGAAGGAAATTGGGAAAGAAGAAAAGAAAAGAAGGGGGTATTAGTTGCAATTTTCCCGCCAAAAGTTGTGGATCGGGGTGGGGTGAGGCAAAAGGCCCTCGTCTCCCCCGCCCCCGCTAAAAAAAAGAGAGAAGGAAGGAAAAGGAAAAAAGGAGAGCTAAAAGGGACCGAAAAAGAAGAAGAGGGTGAAAAGGGTTAAAAGAAGGGGAAATAGATCATTTGCGGTTAATCCCGCCAACAACGTGCGTAAAAGGGTGGGGGCCGAAATGACCTTGCCTCCCCCCCCCCCTAAACCTAAAAGAGAGAGAAGGAAGGGAAGGGAAGGGAAAGGGAAAGAGGGGAGAAAGGGAAAGAAAAAAGAGAAAGAAGAAAGGTAGGGGAGATCTACAAAATGTAGATCGGGGGAGGGGGGGGGGGGGGGGGGCTCGAGGGAAATAAAATGTAATCGTGGTTTATTTCTAATTCCATAACGGTGGTTTACACATAATGCTGAAATGACATAATTTTCCAAGATTTTTTCTCATTTTTTAGTAAATTATACTTTTTTTATGCGTTTGTTGTAAAGCTTACGGGGGCTCTGCCCCCGGGACCCAACTGAGGGCCCTAAGGCGGGCCCCTTGATACTCATCTGACCGTAATTTAGTGCCTAAAACCCTTGAGCTTCTGGGGGCTCCGCCCGCTGGACCTCACGCCAATCAGTGTCCTGCCAGTGTCACAAAAAGGGTATAAAAATATGTTCATCTGACCGTAATCAAATGCCTAAAACCCCTGAGATTCCGGGGTTTCCGCATCCTCGCCCCCACCAGGGGCCCTAAGGCGGGACCCTGAATGCTTATCTGACCGTAATTTATTGCCTTAAACCCCTGAGTTTCCGGGGGCGGACAAGGTATCAAAATATGTTCATCTGACAGCAGGCGCGTAGCCAGGGGACAGTGGGGGCGGCCCCCCCCCAAAAAAAAAGCCGGCCAAAATAAGAGAGGATAGAAAAGGAAGAGGACGTAGGGAGGAAAAGGAACAGACAATTTTTTTTTGTTGAAATTCAGACAAGGATTAAGAGTCGAGAACGTTACAGCAAATCGTCTTCTTTCTTAAATAATTTTAATGAAACGTCAATGCTTTCGCGCTTCGCGCGGGAGGGGGGGGGAACTGTATTGAGACAAGGGTGAAGAGTCGAGAATAGTAAAACGAATCGTCTTCTTTCTCTAATAATTTAATGAAACGTAAAAGCTTCCGCGCTTCGCGCGAGAGGGGAAACTGAATTCAGACGAGGAATAAGAGTCGAGAACGGTACAACGAATCGTCTTCTTTCTCTAATAATTTAATGAAACGTAATAGCTCCCGCGCTTTGCGCGGGAGGGGGGGGGGGCGGGCTAAACTGAATTCAGACGAGGATTATTTCGAGAACGGTACAACGAATCGTCTTCTTTCTCTAATGATTAAATTAAACGTAAAAGCTTCCGCGCTTCGCGCGCGCGGAAAGGGGGAAATAAATTCAGACGAGGAATAAGAGTCGAGAACGGTACAACGAATCGTCTTCTTTCTCTAATGATTTAATTAAACGTAAAAGCTTCCGCGCTTCGCGCGCACGGAATGGGGGGGGGGAAATGAATTCAGACGAGGATTAAGAGTCGAGAACGGTACAACGAATCGTCTTCTTTCTCTAATGATTTTAATGAAACGTAAAAGCTTCCGCGCTTCGCGCGGAAGGGAGGAGGGGAAAACTGAATTCAGACGAGGATTAAGAGTCGAGAACGGTACAACGAACAGTCTTCTTTCTCTAATGATTTAATTAAACGTAAAAGCTTCCGCGCTTTGCGCGCGCGGAAGAAGGGGGGGGGGGGGAAAAAAATAAATTCTGACGAGGATTAAGAGCCGAGAACGGTACAACGAATCGTCTTCTTTCTGGCTGAGTCGTTGCGATTTTGTTGGGACCCATAATTTCAAATGTGGGCCCCCCTAAGAAATCCTGGATCCGCGCCTGCCCGGGAGTAACATTGACCTTTCACGAGCCACCTATACACAGAGTTTGGCCAACTTGCTTTCACTGGGTCACAACATGGCGTACATTCGTTTGTTTTGTGCTTGCCCAACAAAGCAGTAGTCGTCATAGTGTGTCCAACTCCAACCGGGTTGGCCATACTCTGTGTATAGATGGCTCTGCCGTCTCAGCGTAAGTTACGCTGGTCGGTAGAAGGGCGTGTTAACTTAACCGTGGCAAGTTGGTCCGAGTAAGAGCATGTGGACAACTCGTGGTGTATTAAGTGAAATATACATGAGGTATAAATTCAATAACTATTCGTTAAATAGTATGCTCCAGATTCAAATTTACAATATTCATTTGAACAGCTTCTTGCATGAACAACGATTAAGAACGAACAAATTTGTTTTAATAACAAAAATCTAACAATATTTTGTACACAAAATTATAATAATTTTTAAATATTGCAAAGTAATATCCCTGAAGATAGAAAATTATCATAAAAACCAGCAAACAAACACACACAAAAAACACAGTAACACGACAACAGATTAGGAAAAAAACTCACACACACACAAAAAAAAAATACCTTCGTACACCACATTCCCATTACCCTCATCCCTCCTCCTCCATCTTCCCAACCCATTAACAGGTAGGTGAGGCAAAGAAAAGTATTGGTAATGATAATAACACCAATCATAGTAATGGTTCAATGTAGTCTAATTTAAGTGTCACTGTTTTCTGTACAATTATCCCTTTTTCGGAATTTAAATCCTAAAGTATTTCTCTAGTCAAAGGAGTTCTATTTTGTTCCGTCAAAAATTGTATTATCATATATGTCACCAATAAATTAATATGATTGACCAATTTAATTGTTGTATCATTGGCAACTCAATTTTTTTGTAGCAAGTTCTACACAATTGCTCAATTGCTGAAATTGTTCACATTGATAAAAAATATGTTCATACGAACACAAAAACAGTTTGTCATGGCTTTCACTACTACCGTGAATTTGAATGCTTTTAACATTGAATTGAATGACAAAATTGCAAAACTTTGGTTGTCTATAGGCCCTACAATTTTCGGGGAGTCGATGGTCATCACAATGCCTATACTGCGTATCGACAATATTAAACGATTTTATTCAGCACTCAAAAGATTATACTAAATTTAAGTTCCACCTTGAAACGACGATAATAATTACAAAGATCCGCAATTTGCATATCAGAAATATATGAATTTTTAATATAATCACATACATAAAATCATACATAGGGTCATCATAAGCAAAGCTTGAACTGATGTCCTTAATCATACAATATATATACATGAAATGTAAACAATGCATAATGGAATAGCGATTGGACAACAAAATATGAAAGAGAGAGAGAGAGAGAGAGAGAGAGAGAGAGGGGGGGGGGGGATAAGAAAGGGAAAAGGAGGGGAAGAATTGCATTCACATAGTATCAATTTGAACATTCAAAGTCTGTGGATACCGAACAGCTTAATCAAATTCCTGGCAATTGAGATTTAAACATAGTAGGGTAAAAGGATATAATTATGCATAAGATATTAACTGTATCGACATGTAAATTTCCATGAATAAATACATGTGTTACAAATAGAGGAATTTTCCAAACAAATTGATAGAATGGAAGGCGAGTGGAAGATGATGTGGGTAAAACCAGGAAAAAGGGCTTTATTTAAAGCTTTATCGATGTAAAAGAATATCTGACAAGAAAGCGTACATCAGTATGCAGGTCGAAAATATACTTATATAAAATGATATAAGCTTCGCTGTCGAATTTGTAAAAAAAAAAAAAAAAAAATCATCATTCAATGTCATCAACATAGAATCAACATCCGACAAATTTGGCCCCTTACATTGAATACTTTCCTATTGTTGGTCAGCTTTATTTTTCTGATTTCATAGCAAAGGAATTATTTTAAAGGTTGTCCTTAAATGATCCTAGGCTTTCTTTTAAAACTTTTTTCTCTCATTGGTGAGATTTACCATCTCTTAAATTATTTGTTTGTCTATCTTTGGTAGCGTCACCTCCTTATTGGGTTTATATGATGGATACCTCGGTTTATACTAAATTGAATTGAATTGAAGAATTATACTCGATGCCACCAAGTGCCCCTTTTCTAGAGGCTTTAAACAAAATCCTTTAAATACTACATGTATTACTTCATAACTATAACTTATAACTACACATTAAGACAGAAACATGTTAGTGATAATAATTATTATTATAATAATAGGCTCTTCGCTAGCGTATTTCAAAACCACAGGCCCTCACAAGCGCGTTTTACAAAGTACAATTTGCAATCAATGATAACACTTATTAAAAAAACAACAACAAGGTATTAATGGCTTGTTTGAAGAATTCGACGTCTGTAATGGAGCATATCGATACTGGATGAGCGTTCCAAAGTTTTGGGCCTCCTCATGCTAGTGCTCTGTCACCATATGTCTTAGTTGCTTCGTGAGTGGTTGAAAGAAGGTGTTTTAAAGATAATCGTAGACGTCTTGGTGGGATGTAAGTTATGAACAGTTCTGAGATAAAATGTGGACACATGCCATTAGGAGCTTTAAATATGAGGAGGAGGACTTTGAAGTGGATATGGTACTGTACAGGCAGCCAGTGAAGATCTTTCACGGCAGGTTTTATGTGTTCTTAGCTCTAGACAGCAGGTGAGTGCCAAAGTCCTGAATTATGTGCCGTTTGTTGACTTCCCTCTCAGGAACATTCAGGAAGAAGGTAAATGCAGCTATGTAGTGATATCACGAACGGACACTTCTAATTCTTCTGAGGGCCAAGGGTGCTTTCCTGAAAGTGTTATTAACATGCTGTTGCAAAATGAGGTGATTGTCAAGGATAACACCAATGCCATGCAGTGAGATGGATGGTCGGACTCGACAATTACATGATGTGATAGGACCAAGCTCTTGACATGGCTTGAAACATGATAATCAATTTGTGTGTTATCAGCATCAGCAAATCGAGCAACCATGGGCATTGTCTTCAACAAGAGCGCTGTAAAACATATACACACTTGCGGGTCGATCACCGATTCTTGTGGCACGCCACACAAAAATGGTCTTAGTCCAATACAACCCCATTCACACCAAATCTGTCCCTAAGCCTGCATGGAGTGATAATACGAGAAGAACGACTCATTGCCTGTATCTGGGGACTGTAAAAGGCAATTTGGAACTCGGATGATTGCAGTCTCAACACTGTGAAACTGCCTGTATGCAGATTGTCTTGATGGCTGTAGAGAGTTCAAATTCATGTAATTCATCAGCTGCTGAATAACAATCCGCTTTATAACTTTCCTAAGGTAGTGGAAATTCGAATAGGACGATAGTTCTTTAGCGTTTCTAGGTCTGTAGAGGGGCCTTTTAGCGTCGGGATGATAATGGCAGACTTCAGTGAAGATGGTAAGATTCCAGTCTGAAGTGACTGGTTCGTCATATCTGCCAGAGTAGGAAGGGAATATCCAAGCACTTTATAAACACTCATACCGGAACAGGGTCGATTGAACAAGTGATTATTATGCCCTTTCTGCTCCATTATATTATAGTTTAAAAACCCTGAACGCTTTTTATTTATTCAAATACCATACTGCACTATTTGGATTCCAATTTTTTCAAAATGTACTCTAAAAAAAAAACATTATCCATATTCTCGGTCAATAACCAAATTCATTCTCATAATACTCGGCTTTGCAACACGTTTCATTTATGAAAAGTGAAAAGTTCATTCTCTAAAAACTCTCTTTGAAACACTTTGCCTCAAGTCATACGCTTATATAAAAAAAATTCAATGTTTACAAAACAAATGAAACCGACCTTGTATTCTGAGTACCATTGAATTTACCTTCCAAGCCTCTTTACCCCCTCCAATTTTACATTATTTCTCACGTGTTTTTGTAATTCTTGTATTTATATTGTGTTTATCGCTGTCTTTTGTGATATCTTCAACTAATATATACTCAGTAATATAAATTATGATATTCAGGGGAACTTTTTTAACAAGGCCACCATGGGCTTTTCCTTATTCTCCTATTTCATTTGAAGTTATCGTATATACTGAACATTCTCTGCCTCGGCATATATACTTGTATGTTTACATATTACTTTTTTCTGTGTTTTTTATGAAAAAGGAATGAATAAACGAACGAACGAAAGAAGGAACAAGCCTTTTCCTTATTTGAATTGATAAGTAGATCAGCTTGATTGACCTTCTCCTAAAACCAAATCGGCTTGTCTTGAACTACCAGACCATTGGGAGGCACTGAAGGGTCAGAACTCTGGTTTTCTGTCAATTTGTCATTTTATGTTCTCAGATTGGTGATCACTTTCTTTGAAGTGTGGAGCCAGGGTTCTCCACGGTCAATATTTGGATGGTTTAAAAGAACCCCATCTGGTCACAGCTTGAAATTTCATCATTAACTGTACGGCTTGAGCTTCCTCAGTGACTCGTTATACCATGGTTGAATGGATTGATGTGGTACTGGGGCATGCTGATCTAAAGTGTCCGACAGAATTGCATTATAAAGCAATGTTAGGTGCTTCCAAATCATGACGCGATGTCATCTTTTGATGTCCCAAATTCTAGATCTAAAAGAGTTTGTCAGAGACTTGTTCCTTGATTGGTGGTTGGCGCAAAAATGTGCTACTGTGATGGCAATGGCAATATTGTCAGAAAGCATGGCAGGTAGAACAGTTAAGTTCTTGGTAGAGTTATTTTATAACACGATTTCAAATATCAACCCAAATCCGATTGTGTTACGATACTGGCTGCTATTTCGGACGCCATTTTTTATTTCCAAGTTTCCGGACCACCATTACAAATTTTAAACAGTCTAAATGGATGTCTCGACCCAGAAACCTAGATATATATCACAAAGTACATCTGTTATAATATGGATACATCACGATTTATGGCCACTTTCAGTTTTCAGCGGTCATCTTGGATTATAAAATGCCGCCATCGTTGGTATTTTTTTAGTATAAGGTTTCTCTATACTGTAAAGCATATCAGTAAATATCCTGACCTCTAAAACATACTTTTAATCTTGCTAATTACATCTTTACTGTAAATAATAACTCACTTTTGATCTTTGTTGGGAGACTGGGGCCATTTGGGACGCAATCTTGAATTTCCAGGTTTCCTGGCCGCCATTACCCAGTGTAAATGGTTTGGATGAATTCTTAGACCGCCGAAACCTAGGTATAGATACCAAAATCTCTTCTTAAAGATGAATATGTCATGAGTTATGGCTATTATGCTGTATAAGATATTGGCGGCCATTTTGATGACTTTTGAAAATAATCACTTTCCGCGGTTCTGATTTTATTATATTTGGAGTATGATTTTCCAAACGTCAAATGCTACTGGAAACAGTTGAAAAAACTTTTGTAGAAGTTTATTTATTTGTCAAAAACCTAAATCGACCTGACCTTATAGCCAGTCAGATAACACAAGAGATTGCTACACTGTCCTACAATAGGTGATTGGTCAGTACTGCATGTCTGTAGTAAAATGGAGGTTCAAGAAGCTGACTTAAAATGCGTTTCCATGTAAAACAAAATTCAGATACTGCTGCTCAATCCTGAACATTTGGAACTCATTTTGTTTAAAGCAATTTCCTGGCTGTCCTGGAAATATGCTGGTGTCAGGAAATACATGCATCGATAGCGCAGTGCATGTAAATGCCCTAACAGAGAGAGATATCAGAAGTTGAGTGCAACCACAGCGACACATCACAGTTTATTTCGTGCTCGATATCTCTGCCACTCATCAATACAGACAACAAGCGCCGTAATAATGATACAAATGATGACTATAGCGAAAAATGTAAAAGAAATTATGGTCAGAATCATGGCGACCTTTATCTGAGAATCATGCCATTGTTCATCATCTTTATTCGCTTGCGTTGTACCCAGGTTAGTTGTACCCACACCAGGAGTGGTAATGTTGTTTGAGTTAAAGTATTCTGCACAATTCGAATCATCGCTAATGGTGTCCGCTTTCAAACTAGCACAACATTGAAATGGCACATTTTCCTTTACCCACATTTGCTGATACAGTGTGGTAACATTACTAAACAGTTCATTCCTGGTTAGGGCCAGTTGATCATTTTGAAAACACATAATGTAACCTTGAATGATATATCCTGCTTCTGCATAACATTCTATTGCGACATAATCCTGTACTTCTAACGGCAACGGAACACAATGCACCTTGTCTGGTAGATAATTAACAGATAAGTCAGCCTCCTTCAAAATGGTGGTATTTACTAGACACCTATATTCTCCGGCATCGTACCTTGAAACATTCAGTATCGTAAAATATAAGTTAACCCTATCACTATATCTCTTTTTTGCCACAAGAAATCGTGATTGCTGATCTTTCCTAAGCATCGAATGAACAATTTGATTATTCGTGTAGAATGGTGGATTATCCTTATATTGCAATGCAAAATTGACGTCATTTTTTGATTCCGTTCCAAAAACAAGGTTGACATTTTGTCCTTCTATCGCTATTAATTGAGCATTACTAAGTTTTGGTTTATGTAAAATGAATAAGATAATAATATAATTAATAAAGTAAGCTTGAACATTTTCCATTCCGGTAACCAGTACATTAACGTTGGATTCAGTCTGGCTGTATAAAGGGTTTAGAATATATATGAAATACTTATACATCCAAGTTGTATGCTTATTGATTAATAAATAATATGCAGCACAAAAATCAGAGTAGCAATGGAAAACCATACGTTGATTGTACAACAGAAACCTAACGGAGCCGCAGATATTGAACCTTTATGAATCGATTTGGTTGGATCTTCCGTTGCAGGTGATCGATGAGATGAGGAGGGGTAATTTTCTAGCTCTTTCGATCGAGGAGAAACGTTCCTGGAGGATGACGGAAAATCACAGCAGTTACTGTAGTGTTTCGGAAACCTTCGACTCACAGAGCAACACGAAACGTCTTCTCCAGGAGAAAACGTAAATTCGGCTTGAATTCCTTCTTGTGAAACAGATTCTATCGGAGGAAAATGTGCGAACGAATGCTCACTTTCAAAGGTATAACACAAGACAGTGCCTGGTGGGTTGCCTGACTGTGCTTCGCACTTTAGCGTAAACGATGAAAAATATGTAGGTCCTTTTCCCCATGTACATACAGCTGGTCCTGGAGGATATATTACATCAAGTTCATAGCTGCTGGACTGAATATCATCAGGACACTCAAAAATACAAGTATATAAACCTTTGTCACTTCGAAGCAAAGATTCTAGTAATAAATGCACTATAATATTGTTATTATGGACTTTTTCCACTCTCACCAATGCGCGGTTTTCAAGTCCACTGATGTACGTTCCTGCATCGGTCAGTGTCCCGTGGTGAAATATGACATCGTCATTACGTTCTATATTCAGAAAACAGCTTTCGTTGAATAATTCAGGGAGAAAACTTAATCTAATGTTTTCACCTTCCTTCCTTTCTTTAACGACGTGAGAAACCGTTAAACAGAAAAGGAGAACTAACAAAAACTCAGCAATCCCCCTTTTCACCATGTTTAATGATGAATTTCCTTTGAAGCACGTAGACTGAAAGTGACGTTGGCATCATGCCAGGAGTGGACGTCATCTACAATGATCAAAGAAATTAAGTCAAGATAATCCATCTTGTAATGTGGTAATACAAATTGTCATCATTTCATAGAAAAGAAGGCAATGATATCATTATTCAAGTTCCGTTATCGAGTGCAAACAGTATGCAATTTCGAAATAAATGTTAAGAAATTGCTGTAAAAGTTACTGTTTAGCACCATCTATTTTTTACTGTCCGCTATCCACCTATGAACATGCCTTTAGTACATAAATAATCTAAGTTTGATTTGACACTGTATACGAACCTGCCCCTACAAATTATGCTTCCCAAAAGATTTAGAAACTGTACTGGATAGGATCGTGCATCTTCACACACATACGAATTGTTGGGATGTGAGTTCAACCAAAGACACGTGTACATATCATTGTATTGTTCATGCAACACAAAATCCTTGTGAACGAATATAAAAGTTTAACCAGGGAGGTGAAAGAAAGGAGGCGAAACTCTTGTAATTTATTCAAACGCATTCGTGAGTTCTAAAGTGTAACAATGGAATGTGTAACATTCCACTTGGCTTTGAAGTTCCATGCTCCGAACCGCGTTTCCATCGCGGAGACTTTTGGAAGCCAGACACCAGTTTTCCATTTATTACAAAATATTAAATTACCGGCAAAATTTCAGTGAAAATCAAAAACTTTATCTGGGGATTGTATTGGGAATAGTGCATCAAACAATTTTTCAAATTTAGTACTCCGTCCTACCTATGATTTGTGTGCGAGAGTTGGTAAAAGAAAAATTACATCCTGACAAAAACTCAATATTTTAGGATAATGCGCTAATTTGTGCATGTTTTAATGTCCCGTTATTTAATCCATGATTTACAATCTTCTATAACATTAAGCTTGCTAATGCGTGTTTTCGCGTGTTTTTTAAAATATTTTTTAAGTTAAAAAAGGATGAAATTACAAAAGTTTGTGTTCGCTTTTTCTACTCTTAACACATTCAACAATGAAGGAGAAATCATTGAAAGGGACACCGAACAGTTGCTATGATACCATTTTCTGATATAGGAATTCTAAATCCTGAAGTTTAATGCGCTCTTTTATCTCACCACCTGGTCAACAGGTGCAGATTAGCGCATAGCTCTTCGGCGGCTTGGAGCATGGGGTCAACGGAGAGCGACTTGATTCCAGTCATTCTCTATCACATCCCTAGTTTAACAACGCAATGTTGTTAAAGTGCGGGTTCATAGAAATCACAAATATGGCAAATAGCGTGTTACTAGAAACTGGTAAGCTAACAGATGGCCATCGTGCAAGTTTTAGGTCAACTACATATCGGGTGATTTATAAAAATACAAATAAAACAACCTCCATAGCATCTGGGATATGCAAGAGATTCGCCGGAAAAATAACGATGTTTTAATGCCGTCACAATATGAACCAACCCTGCCCAAGCAGACAACATCCCATAAAGAATTAACATAATTGCAATGCTTTTATTTCTCAAATTATAATGAGTTTAGTGTATATAAATGTGATGGAATTTTACACCATTCAAAAAGGGATATGACCCCCATTCTGAAAACTAAATTCTTTTGTTTGTATAGGGGTTAATGAACAATCGAAGAAACCACACTTTCAAATTAAAAAACCTCCGGAATGATAGCATGGACGTCATTTTGTTCTCTCTTGAAACGCCGAACATGCCGCGATGTATGCAGCTGAAAATGCAATGGCGTCTTATTTCGTTTACAAGCGACGGATTCCTTTTCTTTCTTTTTCCTTGCATTTTTCATCAAAATAATACCATGCACGGGGTTTAGAGTACTTTAGAGTGAGGCAATAGATTAAACATTTCGCCTGAGGATATTGAAGTAAGAGAAATAACTGAAGAAAAGATGACAAAACAGGCACTGAAATTGGGTGAGATGTCATGGGACATCGTCTGCTTGTGCACATCATGTTCAACATGTGACGTCATATCTCAGCAGCGACCGGAGAGCTTTTCAGGTACTATGTCGGGGCTGTATCTAAGCGTTTTGTAATTGTTAATAATCATTACTTAGAATGTTTCCAAGCATTGGCTTTTGATAACCTTGGCCAATCAAAATGTCACCTTTGCAATAATGACATTAAAGTTAGTTTTTAAAATCAATGAATCTTCTCTTTGAATACAATTTATCAAACATTACCAGTCATAAACCATACAACTCTTTAAAAAAAAGGTGTCTTACATTTCCCATTCGATTGAATGTCGAAAACCTGTGCTTATTGAGAATCAAGCAATAAATCAACATTTCTGTCGAAAATGCATAAACCTAATACTTAGATTTTTCCACATTCATCGAGTACCATTAATCTTAACTTCAAATGAATGAATGAATTGTCTCACCTGCAACGAATACCCCGAGCGTTACGAGAAGTAGAACAAGGACTAAATATTTGGAGAGCTGTAGAATACTCGCACTGGTGCGCACCCCGTCCTCGAGTCAATTTATTATGAGCATGTTTCACTGGTCCCACGTAGATCCTATCTGCATGAGCTGGGTTATTTGCATTTTGGGAGTAGGCATATGTCAATGATTAACATAAAGTTATGTCATCATAAACTTATTCAACTTTGGTACTCATATACCTTGAATAACAGTCATCATCATACCCATGTATCTGTTTATTACATGCAAATAAAAGTTAACCTTTATATCTATATACATGTATTTTAATTTCATCTGGCTGTCCTTATCTCTCAAGTAGACCTCCTAGATTAATAATCAATATGGATCACATGATGCTATGACTCACAACGTTATAAACTTCAAATCTTATCGATATTAAGGAAAATAAGCATAATTCAATTGCAGCCGGAGAAAGCTTAAAATATGTGTTTTAATGTGGAATATCTAGCCCTAAAATCACAGTATTTCTGTTTTTCACCCTATTTGGACCGTCAAAAGATAGGCCATTACATTTCCTTCTTCCAATACATGGGGCACAAAGTTAGTGCAAACCCTGGAGACGTACACGTTTATTCGATGAAATTGACAAGGCAACGTTAGTTTAATAGAGAGGCAACGTAAATTATGACGCCTTTCGATTATTTTAGTAAAATTAATTTATTGAAGAAAAAATAAATGCTATTGAACAAATCAAACAATCATATAAAATCTATTGAAATAACATCATAGAATCCTTACATATTTCAACTAAAATATATTTCATTTTGCTTGAATAACAGTTTTTTTCTAAAATGCGTAACCTTTTTGTTTTACAATACTTTTCGACTTTTAAACGGTTATGAATTAATCTTTTGAAGAAACAAAGAATAGAGACTTTGTAAAACATAAGTTTGAGATTTTCTGCTTGCATAAATGTTAAATAAACTGCGTATTTTGCATATAGCATAATAGAATGTTAACTTTTGCACATTTTGCTTTTCAAGTCATAACCTTTAATTAAAACGAACTTGTTGAAAGAAAAATCAACGTTGTGAAGTTTCGAACTATGTCTCCAAACCTTAACCAAAACAATTGTGTGTGTTTGCATTTTACGAAAAAGTTAAGTTTGTCGTGTAATTCGTCATCATATGAAAATAAGGGATTGTTACATAATTTACATTTGAATAAATTATAACTATTTGGTATTAGAAAGTGTAACAACTTAAAAATTAAAGTATTTAATTCCGTTTCTTTCATAGCTTGTGGATTAAATGATCCTATGACTTTCCAGTCAATTTGTTCTGTACTATCTAATATTTCTCCCAACTTATCTTTCTATTCTATGTCTAACAATTGAATTATAAGAAATCGAAAGTAAAAAAAAACTTCGACTTTCGTTTAGTGTTAACAATCGTTAAAACATTTTTCATAACAACTTGAATTTTCCTGTATCGCATCATATACCGGTCTTAACATACTCTGTTTCCAAACTTTGGGAATCACATTGACTATGATACTATATTCTTTTTAAAAATAATAATAAAAAAAAAAAAAAACTTCAATTTCTTTTAAATTCATTAATCTAGAATCTTTTAAGACATCATTACTTTTCAAAAGACCCTTATCAAACCATCTTTTGATGAAGAATACTTTTTCGTTATGATCTCTTATATTCGATTCAATTTAATTCAATTCTTTTTATTCATCCAAATTTACAGAAATACATGGAAATTTGTTTTGGTCACACATTGTAAAAATACGTAAGATATATATGAAAAACTAAATCGTTGTGTTTATAACCCAGAAGAACCATCAAAATAAAAGATAGACAACATAGCAATATTCTTATTATTACACATTGAAAATGATGAAATGGATAGAACATTAGTGTGAAGGAAGGAAGGAAAACCACACCAAACCGATACTTGGGCCCACATGCTCCTCACTCCATTTGGTTGTACAAACGAACGGAGTTTATCGGCTGGTCCGACATTTCATTGAGCGCATTCTCCATTTGAGTTAAACCATATGTCTTCACTTTCAACATCAATACAATGTAAAATTGTTGTACGTGTATTACTTTCTATTGTCTCTTTAAAGGTAACTGGTAACTCTGTCTCAGATTCTGAAACAAAATCCTGGATTTAGCTCATGATTCAATGATAATTATAAACCTTTAGGTCAGTCAGGAATCCCATGACTTTTACAAGCCGATCGCCTGTCTGATTATTACGATATTTATGATTGGAAATCGATACCGAATTTTGCGTTTGACAAACGGTTTTCATAACACTACAGTCTATTGGGGAAAACGAGTATGGTAAAACCGGTCACTCAAAGATTTTTACTTTTTTGAGGCACTTTTTGATTATTTTGACGCACGAGTTTTTTAGGGCTTCAATATAACAACATTGAATAAATAAAATATCACAGACACTGATAACACGTAGGGCAGTGCATATCAGATTTGACATTGTTAAACGATGCCGTTAAAGTCAAACCAAGTATACACCATCTTCTTGTAATATTGTGGCATCTTTATATTCTCAAAACAAAACATCATATCATCTTATGTACATTTACTAGTCAACACATATTTTAAATTGCCTACTTTTTTAAAGAAACCATCAATTATCCTTTTTCCACTTTGAGTTTTCATGGGAGAAGTAGTACAATATTCACTTTAATGTAAAGCTTTGTATCAGAGCATTCAAATATACCATTTTCAACCATTTTCAATCCTGTTTTGGAACAACCCCGATGGGGGAACAACGAAAATTAAATAATGGAATTGAAGTAAAGGGGCCTACGATGCTGCCAAGTAACACCTCCTTTTCTATCTTTTGCATAATGATTTGATAATAGCCTCCTCCCCCCCCCATAAATAAATCTTTGTCCCTGGAAGCTGTCAATAAACTATTTTAACTTCCTCTGCGCTGGTTAAAATCAATTATATAGATTAACTTTTATTTGCATGTAATAAACAGATACATGGGTATGATGATGACTGTTATTCAAGGTATATGAGTACCAAGGTTGAATAAGTTTATGATGACATAACTTTATGTTAATCATTGACATATGCCTACTCCCAAAATGCAAATAACCCAGCTCATGCAGATAGGATCTACGTGGGACCAGTGAAACATGCTCATAATAAATTGACTCGAGGACGGGGTGCGCACCAGTGCGAGTATTCTACAGCTCTCCAAATATTTACTCCTTGTTCTACTTCTCTGTAACGCTCGGGGTATTCGTTGCAGGTGAGACAATTCATTCATTTATTTGAAGTTAAGATCAATGGTACTCGATGGATATGGAGAAATCTAAGTACATGTTTATGCATTTTCGATAGAAATGCTGAATAGCCGCTTGATTCTCTATAAGCACAGGTTTTCGACATTCAATCCAATGGGGAGTGTAAGTAACCTTTCTAAAAAACAGTCAGAAGATTTATGACTGGTAATGTTTGATAAATTGTATTTAAAAACATTGCGTTGTCAAACTTTCCTATTCTTGTGTTGCATGAACAATAAAATGATATGTACACGTGTCTTTGGTTGAACTCACATCCCAACAATTCGTATGTGTGTGAAGATGCACGATCCTATCCAGTACAGTTTCTAAATCTTTTGGGAAGCATTATTTGTAGGGGCAGGTTCGTAAACAGCGTCAAATTCAACTAAGATTATTTATGTACTAAAGGTATATTAATGGGCGGATAGCGGACAGTAAAATACAGATGCTGCTAAACTGTAACTTTTACAGCAATTTCTTAATATTTATTTTCAAAAATGCATACTGTTTGCACTCGACGACGGAACTTGAATAATGATATCATTGTCTTCCTTTTTTAATAAAATGATGACAATTTTGAATTACCACATTACAAGATGTATTATCTTGACTTAATTTCCATAGGTCTTTGATCATTGTAGATGACGCCACTCCTGGCATGATGCCAACGTCACTTTCAGTCTACGTGCTTTAAAGGAAATTCATCGTTAAACATGGTGAAAAGGGGAATAGCTGAGTTTTTGTTAGTTCTTCATTTCTGTTAAATGATGTTTCACGTCGTTAAAGAAAGGAAGGAAGGTGAAAACATTAGATTAAGTTTTCTCCCTGAATTATTCAACGAAAGCTGTTTTCTGAATATAGAACGTAATGACGATGTCATATTTCACCACGGGACACTGACCGATGCAGGAACGTACATCAGTGGACTTGAAAACCGCGCATTGGTGAGAGTGGAAAAAATCCATAATAACAATATTATAGTGCATTTATTACTAGAATCTTTGCTTTGAAGTGACAAAGGTTTATATACTTGTATTTTTGAGTGTCCTGATGATATTCAGTCCAGCAGCTATGAACTTGATGTAATATATCCTCCAGGACCAGCTGTATGTACATGGGGAAAAGGACCTACATATTTTTCATCGTTTACGCTAAAGTGCGAAGCACAGTCAGGCAACCCACCAGGCACTGTCTTGTGTTATACTTTTGAAAGTGAGCATTCGTTCGCACATTTTCCTCCGATATAATCTGTTTCATGAGAAGAAATTCAAGCAGACTTTATGTTTTCTCAAGGACAAGACGTTTCGTGTTGCTCTGTGAGTCAAAGGTATCCGAAACACTACAGTAACCTCCATGACCGTTTCTCCTCAATCGGAAGAGCTAGAAAATTACCCCTCCTCATCTCATCGATCACCTGCAACGGAAGATCCAACCAAATCGATTCATAAAGGTTCAATATCTGCGGCTCCGCTAGGTTTCTGTTTTACAGTTAACGTTTGGTTTTCAATTGCTACTCTGATTTTTGTGTTGCATATTATTTATTACTCAATAAGCAAACAACTTGGATGTATGAGTTTTTCATATATATTCTAAACCCTTTATACAGCCAGACTGAATCCAACGTTAATGTTCTGGTTACCGGAATGGAAAATGTTCAAGCTTACTTTATTAATTATATTATTATCTTATTCATTTTACATAAACCACAACTTAGTAATGCTCAATTAATAGCGATAGAAGGACAAAATGTAAACCTTGTTTTTGGAACGGAATCAAAAAATGACGTCAATTTTGCATTGTTATATAAGGATAATCCACCATTCTACACGAATAATCAAATTGTTCATTCGATGCTTAGGAAAGATCAGCAATCACGATTTCTTGTGGCAAAAAAGAGATATAGTGATAGGGTTAACTTATATTTTACGATACTGAATGTTTCAAGGTACGATGCCGGAGAATATAGATGTCTAGTAAATACCACCATTTTGAAGGAGGCTGACTTATCTGTTAATTATCTACCAGACAAGGTGCATTGTGTTCCGTTGCAGTTAGAAGTACAGGATTATGTCGCAATAGAATGTTATGCAGAAGCAGGATATATCATTCAAGGTTACATTATGTGTTCTCAAAATGATCAACTGGCCCTAACCAGGACGGAACTGTTTAGTAATGTTACCACACTGTATCAGCAAATGTGGGTAAAGAAACATGTTCCATTTCAATGTTGTGCTAGTTTGAAAGCGGACACCATTAGCGATGATTCGAATTGTGCAGAATACTTTAACTCAAACAACATTACCACTCCTGGTGTGGGTACAACCAACCTGGGTACAACGCAAACGAATAAAGATGATGAACAATGGTTCGAGTCTCGGATAAGGGTTGTCTTGATTCTGACCAGTATGTCTATTACATCTTTCGCTATAATCATCGGTTGTATCATTTTCATGTGTGTTGCTATCCATAAAGATGAGTTGGAAAAACGACGGTGTATTATAGAAGGTCAAGAAGACGCGCAACTTGTCTTGACAATATGAATTAGAATGTGAAATCAGTGAGCTGGGCCTGCGAGTCGGAGCCTTGAAATTTTTGTATACAAAACAGTCTTTAGTTAGTATCCCAAGTAAGCCACTCTTTATTTATACGTGTATTCATATCAGGTCATGGAAGGTTATAATTAACGTTTCAATGAATGGAAGCAAAAAAAGTAACAGTACTGAAAATTATCGAGATTTATAACGACGGGTATAAGAGGAGAACTGTGCTGTGGTTGCACTCTATTTCTGCTCTCTCTCTCTCTCTCTCTCTTCGGGCATTTACATGGACTTCGTGTTAGATGCATGTATAAGCTTTACAACAATGTGTCATTTATTAATTATAATTGTGATCTAAGTTATAATAAAACATCGATGATTCTCGGTTTCGTTTTTTCTGGGACGCACTGTATATTAGCAGTTTTAATTTGTGAAAAATAGTAAAATGTTACAATCCTAAAAACCTGCAATTTGACAATTTTCCGATTATATCCGGCTCACAAAAATTAAAAAATGAATTTGTTCATGTACAGTTCTTTATGATGTTATATGTCAGATTAGTACCCACACATGCCAAGTCGAGTAATTTTTATTAATATTTCAGGAAATTTGGTTCCATTTCCTTTTGCTTGCCTCCTGTGAAGATAAAGGCCCGGTCACACATAGGGACGCATGGGGGACGCACGGCCAGTGCATTGGAAATTTACAATTTTGGCCAGTGCGTTGTCGTTCGCTAGGTTTGCGGCATCATTCGTTACTCGTTCGCCGAGCGCGCTGGACCAACGCTGGAAAAGTGTGCACGGAGCTCGACGCATGGATGTAGACGCCAAAAGGACGCCAGACATGCGCGGAGCGCGCTAGACCAACGCCAGATATACGCGGAGCACACGCCCTGTATACGCGCAGTGCGCTAGCAACACACTACGCATTCGGTGTCAGCTCGCTAGCTTCTCCCAAATCCTGACAAAAATCGGGTTCAAGACTTTTTCCGATTTCCAATGCGCGGGCCGTGCGTCGTCAATGTGTGACCGAGCCTTTAGTCTTACAAAGTGTTGGTATGTGGTCATGAATTTGGTTCAAATGAACACATTGAAAGCATATGCATATGAGAATTGGAAATGTCCGTCAAGATCTGAATAGTAAGACGAGTGAGATTCTGGTTCACGCCTTCATTTCGTCACTTTATAGCTGCAATTGCCTTCCTTCTGAGAGTTCCTGAGAGAGAAAAATGAAAGAGAATTAAAAAACGATAGAAGAGAGGTGCGAGGACATCTTTAGGGGTGCCGCGAGATAAATGAAATAAACATCAGTTTTTTGGATCCATTATGAAAAAACGTCAATTTCGTGAAAACAAAATATTAGAACCGCTACGTATTTCTATAAAGAAACAACATTTTAAAGGGAATTAAGTAGGGTTTTGACATTTAGAAACAGCAAGATGTTTGGCAGTAATGTGCCTGAATACCCACAAAATCAGTCAACGAGATGCCAGAATATCTCTTTTTACAGCAAGGTACCCGAATATTGTCACATTCGGGCAACAAATTACCCGAATATATCTTCTTCTTTTTTTTTAAATATCGAAATTGCATTTCCCGCGCTCGTCCGCTTCACTCGCTCATGACATGATTCTGGACAACGAGATACCCGAATATGTGCATCGGGGTGACTGAAAATATGACTCTTGTATTCATGTAATGGGCAGCGAGGTGCCCGCATACATAATATCATATCTTATCTAGTGTCTTTCGTTTACAAAATAGCATTTATACCAAACTAAAAAAATTACATTGTGTTTAGAAACAATATTTGTCCGTGCGTGTGTACATGGCACTTGACGTGAACCAGAGTGATGGAAAATATGAATCTTTTGGAATGAATTTGGAAGGGTGACGCGAAACTTTTTAAAAGGTAGAAACTATAGAAACTATATAGAAACGATAAAAAGGTTGAAGGAAAAAATGCCAATCAAGTAGTTAAGACCTTGGTGTTCTGAACTGGGTCTTGTTTCCCAGCAAAGACATTTTTTCAACCTTTCCAAAAAAATAATTAAAAAGGGATGACAGTAATAGGGAACTTTTAATTTAAGCTACACAACAAATATTCTCTTTTTCTTTTTCATTGCATTATATACATATAAATATATATATATTCACATACAGTTGAATATAAGCTTATATATAAATCTTCATTAAGAATAATATATATATCCATATATTAAAGTTTCCACTTTATTTCACGAATAATCTTTTTTCTTTCTATCTTTTTTTTAGTCTTCATCAGAATGACCGTTCGTATATTTTCTGTGCTCATATTTATTTTAATGCCAAGGTTAACTTCCCGTTCATGCTTATATGGATGATGAATAATTAAGATGACATATGCACAAGAGAATCTAAAGGCTTTGTGAACTGAAAGAAAATAATAATAACCAATTTTTAGCGAAGTGAAGAAATTATTGCAAGTAGACAATTATCACATTTGCTGTTAAAACCTAAAAAATAGCAGACATTCTGTCGTATCATGGTACTTCGTAGTAGGTCCATGGTCATATGCGACTTTACAATACAATGATGGTACGGATATAATAGGAATTATAACTATATAATGAAGTGAAAGTGAAACACTCCTAATTTCTAAAGCTTAATAAAATAACAAATTATTAAGCTTTTCCTACAATTCTTAAGAACTGAAATTCGTTCTAAAGTAGGGTAAACATAACATAGTTGAATGTCGCTCTTACTAATCACATTACAGTTGAGACAATAATATACCACACCCCCCCTCCCCAAACAAAAACAAAAAAAAACAAAAAAAAAAATAATAATAATAATAATCTAAATTACAAATTAAGACGCAGCAAGAGAAACAACCGTCCACCACGTTATTCCCCTCCCCAGGTCGTACAAAGTAAATAAGTCTTCACAAAAGTGGAGTTCTTGTTGAAATACCGAATCATCTTTGACCCCGATGCTTTGCCCCTCCTGACAACAAAGTTTAACTACGTCACTTGAAGGATAGTAAAGTTCAAATTGGTTTGCACTTCGTACGAATCTAGGAGATTATTGCCATCTGTTATGTCTATTTACTATGTAGATAACCTTTCTTAGCTTTATACTGCTAATTTCAACCCCTACATGACTTCGGTCATGTGATGTTAATTATTAATGTGTTATTTATAAAGAAAGGTAAAGGAACTGTTTTTTTCGAAGTCAGAATCAGCAATTTACCTTGACGATTAAAATCATGAGCAAAATGTTTGAATCGTTTTGTGGAACAATTCAACTTTCCACCAGACAATCTTCGGATGAACCGACTTCATATGACTGAGGAGTCCTAGATATGTTAAATGTTCTTCATTCAAAGCTCTCGTTACAGACTTGTCAATAAGACCATTGCGTCATCATCCGAAAATCAAAACACGACTAGATTTATTAGACACAGAATAACTGAACCACCGCAGCAACACAGGTGAGATTAGTACCGATGCTCTGAATAAATTTTTATTTTAATATATGTTTTTATTCTCATTGTGATGATGACATTACAGATGTGCTCATTACTCTTTTTGATTACAAATGGCCACGTGCATATATCGATTGCCTGCAGTTAATGTGTGGTCAATGTGAAATACGAGACATCCTAGTTGACTGACAGCCAAAATGAGGCCGATCTCCTCAACATCAATACGAAATGTCAGGGGTCCACGAGACCAGTATGTTGATCATGTGAACCCATGGATGGCTTTACTTAAGAAATATACTCTAGCGGTGGAATGTTGCCGTAACAAGGAGCTTGTTATTTCATTCATCACTTCTCACTATGCAATTTCAGGAAAAATATTAAAGCTTGCACTGTTAAATTACTCAATATTTCTCTTAAATCATGTATCATATTATGAAAGGTTGTGATGTATTTTGAAAAAAGTGGCTGACCTTTATTACCTTATAATCGATTTCTTAACAATATTTGTCGCATCAATGTCTGTAAATATTCAAATTCAAATACAAATTCCATACCATCTCCTAACATAGTTATGCCAAAACGTAAGTTCTTTATTGCGTTTGTTTTACATAAGAAGCAGAAATATGGATGTGACAATTTAATTTTAACACTTCTTTATGTTGCGTTTGTTTTCTTCAGATGAATCTCATCGTATACCACCTTTGCCGCCGTTAGGCCTACTTTTCAATTCCATGGTTCGAAATACACTATATTCCTATCAATGACGAGGTACATCATTACTGCACGACCGGCCATGTGACAAAGGTTTATATACTTGTTCCTGTTAATTTCCGGATTGTTTTTTTTTAATGAAAAATTACTACGTTGATGTAATAATATACATCCTTCCGAAGCAGCAATCAGGACGTGGAAAGAATTATTTCAGAACTATCTGTGCAAGATGCACATCGCAGGAGATAATCCAAGCTGAATTTGTGGTCTCTCGAGAAGATAACCTTTCTCGTTTCTCTAAAAGTCGACCATTTTTATAGCAAAACTTTGAGCGTCGAGATTTCTTTCAACAACAGAGTCTGTTCGTTCTCAAGCGAAAGGTCCGAGGAAGTATTTAATCTCCTCGCCCCACAACCTACCGATGACGCTGAAGAGCAAACGAACTCGTCTACAACACGATCGACGCTTTGTCCCATGTATATTGTTTAATGTGTTTTACAAATTTGTTTAAGTCATATATTTTTTTAATTTTGACTACAAATTGAGATGCATAGGATTTTTGTCCTGTAGACAAGTGTAATCAATGTAAATGACCTAATAGCCATGACTGCCAAGTGTTCATACGTGTTTAATGTTTGCATCTTTATTTCATTCATTATCAAATTGCGCTTTGGCAGCTCTCAAGTGATATCAATAGAAAGAGAGAATGTAGAACTTCTTTTCAGATATAATTCAACAAATTATGTCAATTTTCAACTGCAATATGAAGACAATCCAGCATTTTATAGAGATGATCATTTTAACTATTCACACTTTAAGCCTGATCAGCAGTCACGATTTAAGGTACAAGAAACAATTTTAAATGAGAATTGGAGTAGCTTATATTTGACTATACTTAATGTTTCGCGATACGATGCAGGGATATATCGGTGTCTTGTTTCCAATGTTAATTCACCAGTTTATGTCATTTTGAATGAGGTGGATTTAATAGTTGATTATGCACCTGGTAAAGCTCATTGTGATCTTCTGCCATCAAATGAAACATTTCATTTCGACGTCATAGAATGTACCGCAGAGGCAGGTAATGTTCATGGGTATATTATTTGCATTCAAAACAGTGAGTTAGCCATGCCTAAAACAGATCTGTTTAGAAATCCCACGATATTGTACCAGCAGATTTTTGTGGTGAAAAAGGAACCTTTGTGCTGTTGCACTAGTACAGAAAGGAACGTTAATGATATTTCAAAATGTAATGATTTTACACTCAATCTACAAACTACTACTACTCCTGTGCCTAATATAACCACGCCAAAGGACACCAATGGTGTGTATTACGATATGGTCTATGTTTTGACGCTCACCTTTTTTATCTTGTTTTTGTGTGCTTTATTGATACTAATAACATATCTAATGTCTAGATATAAGACATGCAAATGCCCCGAGAAGTATGTCAGATTCTCATGCGGCTGGAAGCCCGTTGATGAAGAGGACACAGCGGCCTTTGTTGACATAGACGAGTTACCCCCCCCCCCCCGAGCTATAGCCAGTAAGTAGGGGTAGACTAGAAACATTAAAAATAATCCTAAATAGTTCAAAAACTTCTCACCCATTGTTTGAATTGTATATTAAAGCCTTGACTTATGCGGTGGTCACATCCCGCCGTACTTGCAAGTGCGTGCTGTCTACGTGCAAAAACGTGGGCAAAATTTGGGTATCCGTACGTGATGAGTACCGCCTCCGTACGGATTTGGGAGCACGCAGACACACCGTAGCACTTTTAGTGCACGAGGAACTTTCGCTGCGTTCGGGCTGCGTTTGGGCTACCGATTCACCCCAGTGCGTGTGACGTGCGTGCCCGGTACTGCCAACGAGCGCATAACGCACTGACTCCGTGCGTCTTTTAAAGGCGCACGTGATAAGTGCGTGGTCCGTGCTTACTCGCCACTTCCCCAGTTCAGCTATCCAATGAGCACGCAGAACTCACGTTGACCGTACCGAGTAAGCACTTACAACGCACGTTGTTCGCACTGATTTATGCAGTATATAGTCTCTTCGGTGGAATGGGCGGCATCCTGAGGCAGCAATAGCTGGGACTTCTGGAGAACATCGGAATGTCGTCCTATATAAACACCGAGTTCATCGCACGTGCACGCACTAACAACATGCGAGTGAGTAAGGACACCGTACGTGAGCAGCACTTGTAAGTACGGCCTCCGTACGATAACGTGGCAACCGCACGGAGACCGTACGTTGTAAGCACGCTGTAAGCACCTACAACGCACTTACGACGTGCGCAACGTACGATGCACGCAACCGTTCACGGCCAGTCGTGGCGTGCGGGCCACGTACTTACACAGTGCGTGTGACGCGCGTTGCCGGTACTCCCTCCCTGCCTTTGCCACTCCCTCCCTACGTTTTCAGAAAAACGTGGCGGCCGTGGCCTCCTCAAAAACCGTACGGACCAAAAACACGCACGGTGGGATGTGACCAACGCTTTATTACCGGACACTCAATGATATTTCCCCATTATTGTATATTTGTAAAATGTTTGATTAAACGACTACAAACTTTGAATTGATCAACGTCTAAAAAAATTGTTATATTTTTAAACTTTAATGATAAATGCGCAATGATGTGTAAAACGTGCCATTTATCGTATTAATATCTTCTCGATTCGAGAGGTATCCGAGGTGTCTGGTAATATAATGATTAATTCATTGCAATGATTGACCATAAATGATTGACCGGACGATAATTTTGATATCGGCAGGAGTAAGCAGAAGAGTCTTCATTCAGCCTAGGACACCGGCTCTCCGTATCTGAAACGCTTTAGATCATTCATGGAGTCTAAACGTGTCGGGGCTACGCAAAGGACAATGAGTAATACAAATTAATGAGCGATGCTATCACAATTTATTGTATTTTGTGTTTGAATGATACAAAAGCAGATGATATTGTTGAATTGTCTCCCTGAAAGGATTTAAGTAAAGGATGTAATATTAAAACATATTATAGTGGCATACATGGAATAGGAATCATAATCAGAAAACAGAATACTCAACAATGCATATGTCGTTAAGACAAATTTTTAGAAGAGTGTAATGGCTAGAAATTTAAATTGAAAAAAAAAAAGCTTGCGGTATATTTAAATACGTGGAGCCTGTATTCAAGGTTTTTTCAAGAGTCATCGTTCGATGATGTTTCGCTTTATACTCGATTTGTATCTAGTTTAGTAATATTTAGGCGTAATGTATGGATGGTGACAGGTTTAACGTGAAATTATCGGAGGTAAAAATGGCAGAACTATTAAAGACAAAGGTAAAAATGCAAGAAGTACACAATGGACTCATAGATAAGTTATTGTAGTATTTTAAAAATTCATTTGAATCCAGTTTTGATTTAGTGTGAACGAACATAATTTTGAAAACCTCAGCATTGCGTCAATCACTCTCCTTGTATTTAGATATTTATTTTTTTAGACAAAATTTAATCTCATTTAAATGTCAAATATTGTCCTAGAGAATTTCATAATGCACGTTAATTTATTAAAGATGTTTATAGACCAAGCTAAATATTATTCTGCCGGGAAACTTGATATACACGCGATGCCGATTGTCCTGTGATATAAAGCGACATGTACACGCATATCGTCATGCTTCTCAAACACAACAAGCAATAGTGTAGTTGGGTCGAACAAAGATTTGAAAGGGCTGAAGGGGGTTTGGTGGGGGTATGGTTTTGAAAACATTTAGTGCAGTGATCTTTTTAAAGGTTATTGTGCTTGAATATTTTCAGGTATGAAGCAGGTTTGATTCTTAGGAGAATGCTTGAAGCCCCCCCCCCCCCCAAAAAAAAAAAAAAAAAAAAAAAATGTTCAATCGTATTAAATATATAAGCCTATACATGTTTTGGTTTTTTATCTCAAAGTGTATTTTCCTCCTCTGGCGTTATTATCTCAGATACATTGGTACCTCTAAAATTGTTATCTCTGACACGTCATTTCAGCTATCACATGTTTACCTCCACTTTTTACCAAACCGGTAAGGCTTGAACGTTTGTTTATCGGAAAGGGAGAACTCGAGGGTAATACAGTTTAGAAATCTATTGTGCAATACAAATTACTACTTTTCACTAATCACATAGGCCTACACATTTGTTTTATTGTTTGAAGGTTATATACTCTGTACTCACGGTTTTGATTTTCATTGTTTATGGTTATGTATTTTCACCATTTTTTGTCTTCGGACTGATGTTTACTGAAAATGAATAAACTGAAACGGTTACCAAGGTTTGCGCATTCATCGCATTCACCTCACGCCATGTTTAAGCACCAATTACTAATTTAAATTAATGTTAACACAATGGACCGTTTTTTATGCAAATTTCACTTTCAGTTTCTCATTCAAATTTTTCATATGATAGTTATCGAGCTTCATTTGAAAATATATATATACTATGCTGATAACCCACTAAACGTTATCAGAATTAAAGTATATGCAAGATATATTGCTGATCAGTTTCTTGTTTGCTTTGCATATTCGAAGAACACAATAATCTTTGATATGACAGAGGACAAGTAGGCTATTTTCCATTTTTTTTTGAAATTTTCTGTTTTTGTTTGAGTATTCTATCGAACCAAATCACAAGGCTGGGAAACATGAAATCATACATAAAGTTTTTATGTTTCGTATTGGTAGCGATAAAATGTAATGGGATAAATACTAAACAAACGCTTTCCGCACGATACCAATAGATAAAGTTCACCAAATGTATGATTAAATGTGTACGACTTTCTATCTATATCCATCAGTTGACATTGTGCGTTTGATATTTGCATTTGTGTTTTTGCCATCAATGCTTTATTGTTCACCATGCATATCCACGCTTACGTATTTTACTCTGTTTGATAGAAACAGGTTGCCCGAGCTTGTTATACTCACTTCTTTATCAATAGAGTATGAGTCTTAAAGACATAATAGGCACTGGATCATTGTTATAATTTAAACAATTTTTTTTTAGCCCTCAAAAGGCTATTTTATTGAGTCAAACAAAACATTTTACAAATCAATAAAATAAAGTCATTCTTTAATTCAAATAAAAGAAATACTTTACAATTTCTCTCTTGTTGCTCATAAAACAAATGTTGCAGTGACTGCCATGTAGTTTTAAAAAATTGTTATACATACCAGATATAGAATGAATATATCTCTCGTCTTCATAATATTTAATAATTTTATTCTACAAAGAAGTAGAATTGGGAATTTTGTGATTAAGCTTTTGTACGAATATATGATGCTTAACCAAAGTCACCAAGCAATTCAAAGCATCGCTTATTTTCTCTTCAAGACCCAAAATTACATTTTCTAAATTAAACTCTATCTGTAATCGAGAACCTATATTTATTCATTTCACCGTTTCATTCCAGATTTATTTACTGATTTTACAATTATAAAAGAAATGAACAATATCTTCCAGCTCTTTGTGTTTCAAAACGAACATTTATCATTACTCACTATTCTCATCTTATACAGTTGCTTGTTCAAATACATAATCCTATTTACTATATTATACTGAAAATATCTTAAACCGATATTTGGAGTAAAACGAAATATCATCCTATGATATTTCTGCATTCTTTGACATTCTAAATGTCGTTCCCATTTTAGACATATTAAGGGTACACAACTTGTTTTTCCAAGTATTTTTTTGTAAATATATTGACAACCTTTTATGTCATGTATCAGTACTTTGATTTTTGACGGCATGTATTTTAACTTATTACTGAATTTGCAAATCTACTGTTTTTAATGCATTTTTATATGATACATTGTTAATCTTTGGACTTTTTATTTGGTATATTTGTAATAAAACCGAAATTGAATTGAATTGAATTTCAGGATCTACTACATTTTTTCACATTTTTCAATATGCTTTCGATATCGACACTTTATAGCTTGAGTTACAGAAGAAAAAGACATATAATTTAGTTTCAAGATGGATTTTTGTTCACACTGCTCACAAGTCAAAAGTTTTCCCTTATCATCAATCAAGTCATTGATACATCTGATGCCCTTTTCGTACCAAGATTTTAAAAACACAGGTTTTTGTCCAATGTTTATCGAGCTTATTCTCTACAACGGATAAGTTAACCAATTTTCTCCCTCTGCACGACTCAACATAGACACAGCGTCAAATACATGTCTCCAAAAAGGATTAGCAACTTCATGAGACAACGCCGAAAAATATTTATCACCAAACCTTACTACAAATGGTTTGTTAAAAATGATTGCATTAAATGATTAACATCCGTACTAAAAACCATGTTAACTTTAGTGACATGTTAAAAAACTCGATATCTGGCAATTTTAAGTCCCCCTTCTTCATATGTGCCAACAACATGTTTCCTAATAGTTTTATCTGGCTCATGCTTCTATATAAGGTTAAAGAACTTAACTTTTATGGTTTTCATTAACTTAGCTAAATGATCTGGGATTGACATAAAAAGATGATTACACTGTGGTAACAGTAATTATTTAGCAACTGTAACTCTTCCAAGAACCGTGATGTTCATTTTGATCCAAGAAATCATCTGGCGTTTTACTTTGTCGAAATTCTGTCATAGTTATAATCTGGCGTTTTGTCAATAACAACATGAAAGTCAGCACCAAGATAACGAATACAAATCATTATGTACAAGATTCACTTGTCTTCCTTCTAATTATATATCTTCATTACATTTTGAGGCCCCAATCCAGACTGCTTTTGTTTTTTGGATATTGATCTCCAGCCCACTACAGTTTCCGAATGAATCCAGAACATTACAGAAACTATAGCAGCTGTGCCATCAAGAAACAATATTGTGTCATCAGCATACTGAAGGATCTGAAATTCTTTTAAACCAACAGAAATTCCTTGCACCGAATGTGTATTTCGAATTAACATCCCAGGAATTTCTGCGCATAACAAAAACAAGTATGGCGGAAGTGGATCTCCTTGCCTACATCCCCTTTCTACACGAAATCTCGATGTTATTTTCCCATTCACCATAACACTAGAGTATGCACCACTATGCAATATCTTTATCCACTTTATAAACGAACTAGTAAACTTAAAGAAGGAAAGTAAGCTAAGAAAGATAACCGACAGTCTTTTTCAAGACTACGTTAACAGTCCTTTTTAGGACTACACACACTCAAGAAAGATTACCGAGAGTCCTTTTCAGGACTCCCCAATTCTCACTCTCTCTCACATGATGCAACTGCAAGCCTACTGTATAAGAAGGAAAGTGTTTTATACAAAAGGGGGCGAGAAACAGTATCAAATCCTTTTCTACACTTTCCTCCTTCTTTCTCTGTCGAATTGCATACATAATTGTCACCAAATAACTGGCCATTAATTGTAAATTTCAGATCTTCTTTACTAACATCTTCAAATTTGTTACCATCAAGACAGTCAACATTAAGGTGCTGTAGAGAAACTTCATTTACCTTCTCCTTAATAAGATTAACAAATTCAGGTAATGAATTCTTGTTAAGAGTTGCACCGTTATATTTAAATCTTACGTTTATTACATTATGTCTTGATGTCCCATTATTGGTCACCCCTTTCAGCAAACGGAAACAGTCCGTTGACTACCACTGGCACGTCAACACTTCCAGAATATGATTTCTTATCGTCAGTCAAATTCTCTGTGACTTAGAAACTACTATGTGGTCATTCATTTAGAAGCCAAGCAATTGGTCAAGCTATCATTATTGGATCAACTATCATGAATACTGTAGGAGTCAAAGGCGTACTAGGCGATGAGAGGGTGAGAGAGGGCTGCATCTATTGTGGGCAACCGTCTCCTAACATTTGGGCAACGGAGAATCCAATTTTTTATGAAAATTTAAGAATCTGTATGGTATTATACTCTCTTGCCACGTTTTTATACAGTAAACTAATATTGACAAAGTAAACAAATAGACAACTATTTCTAAGATGAAATTACCAAACAAAATAACACGTTATTTATTGTGCAACATCATAGGTTGCTTCATTTTTTAAAATCCTGATATTTGAATGTTATTTTCTTAATGTAGGACTTTATACCCATGAAAGAAGACAAGGTTTAATAATTGTAACCCCAACTGAAACAAAACATCCTGCAACGGAAGTAGAAGTAGTAGTAGTAGTAGTAGTAGAAGGAGAAGAAGTAGTAGAGTTTATTGGATAACTTGTTTCGCACAAGGCTAGTTTGCAACAAGGTCCAAACCATAAATTACAAATAATACATTATCAGATACAAACTGTTAACAGTTGAAAGCGTAAAAATACATGCAAAAGGGGAACATTTTACATTTTAACACATAATAACATACTTACATAATGTTGAAGAGAGAAACAAAAACAAAACAAGATAGATACAATACAATTATCAACATTGATTGACGACAAAGACCGACTAAGGCATTTCAATACATGAATCGTTCATAACGAGATCGCGTGGAATAAACGATAAGGACCTGCAATAAATTATTTTAAGTTGATGTTTTGTTAACTCTCGCTAATTGTTTTACAGTGAAAAGAAAAAACAGAAACTGCTCCATGTCATTGAAAGTTGCTTGAGTCCTTGAATCGAAAGCGAGATTAGAAAGTGATCCAAGCTTTGTCAGTACATGCGATGAAAGTGTAATTCTTTTGATAAATGATGGCTAGTATTTTAGGCGCCCGTCGTCACTTGCAACCATGATATCAAATATGCTGAACAATTGATCTTTTATCAATCGAGCTATGGCGGCTATTTTTGATGGTTGCAAGATGTTTTCCTCCTCAAGGAACTCGCTTCATGCTTTTGCATTTCATATATTTCTTGCAATATATGTTAACACATGGAAAATAACATCAGCATGTACAAATCAAGATAGCCCCTTTTTTTCGACACAACCACAAGATGTGACTCTTCATGTAGGCGAGGATGCTGTATTGAACTGCACCGTATCTCGATCCAATGATAGACATGATTCCTTGACCTGGCAATTGAATCCCCGTGAATACATAACAAAGGTATCAATTTCCTTCGATGATCGTACCTGTCGGAAAACATCTCAACTCTCCATCTTCAACGTACGTGGAAATGCAGCATCTGCAAAGTGTGTTTTACGGCATGTGACTGATCTAAACAATTGGCAAACGTTTTACTCTACCGTCGCAACGGTCAACGTGGCGTATTTCCCGAGCAAGGAAGCAATAGGATGCGCTCCACAACATGTTAAGGTACTGACCAAAATGGATAATCTAGTTGCTCGGTGTGAAGTTCCAGTGGGGCGTCCCCCTGTAAATATTACTTGGAGAATAGGAGAAGGGGATGCTTCTATGTCTTATACCAGGGAACATAGTCTTGTCGATGAAAATGGCACTTTTTTCCTGAATCAGACGTTTGAAATCAATCGTAGTTTTCACTCCAAAACGCTGTCTTGTGTTGCCACTAGTCCTGCATTTTTTCCCGATCAAGAAATCCATTGTACAATGGGACCCTTTGTTGTATTATACCGACCTGAGGTTGGCATTCTTCCTTCAGGTGTCCAGTTGTTTCCGAGTCATCCTTCTGCATACATACTGCAACTAACTTGTTCTGTCAACAGTTTTCCAGCAGCAGACACGATTGCTTGGACATGTCATCCTAAATATCTCCTGGACGGATGTGATGGCGAAACTGGTCCGAGCATTGCTTTATCGCTTGCAAGGAATAATAGTGACCATAACTCGGACAGATACCAGCTAGTCACAGCAGCGTGCTCTGCGACCAATTCTTTGGGAACATCAAAGACTGTGACTGAAATCATCATTGATATGTTGTTTAGCATAAATATAAATGACTCTACTGTAGGGGTTGAAAACAAAGTTGAATCTGCTGCATCTGGCATGCTGACGTGCATTGACGCTGCGCTAAATCTCCAACCGCTTGATAGGCCTGAAGAAACATCTTTCCTGTGTGTTGTTGAATGTTATGATATCATTTCATTACGGTCGAGACTTCTGAAATGGTACGTGAATAACTACCCAGCCTCAGATGGTAAGACGTTTCATATCCGGGACTCGGGCTTGTTTGGCGGTTCCATTATGACTGTCAGCTTATTTGGTCACAAACATACATATTTCAATATATCTTGTGAAACGTCCATCGATAACCGCACCATCTGGAAAAATATTCCCTTTGAGGTTCCTGCCGATGCCTCTCTTTCTGCGTCTACTTTATCCGGGGTTACTCACAACTCTCTGGAAGGAATAGCCCAAAGATCTCTTCATACTCTAGAAGATCAGTCTTCAAGCGTTTCCGTTGCAGCTTTAGCGGAACAAACAGAGAGAGGGGTGGAAGAAAAAGGCAAAGGTGATCAGATATTTGGTCTAGGGGGATCTCAGTTCATTGTGATAACTGTCATCGGTATCGTCATGAGCATTTTATTTGCAGCATGTCTTTGTGCCTTTTGTACCGTGTTATTATACAGGTGTCTTCAAAAGCAAGATAGAAGTAGTGATATCCTTGCTGAGATTCGCGCTATGGGTATCGAAAAAAATGAAAGTTTTGATGCTCCAAATCCACATCACAATGCATCGACCAGCCCTGAGAATATCGAGACAACACTTGATCAGAATTACGAAGAACCCATAGGGGCACCACTTCTCTCCTCTTTGTCAAAAAACAATTGCCTACATGCAGGACATGTGCAGTCTGAAATAGTAGAATCTTCTGTGTCTTGTAGCAGTTACAGTTCTGTCACATCAAGTCAGTCCGCAGATGCATATTCCAATGCCTCTGGGGATTCCGTGGAGCACGACTGGGATGAACATTTGCCTTCAGAAAACACTAGGCAGAAAGAAGAGGAAATAATTCCGTGTGATCATGTATATCATAACCAGAACGTCATGCGAATGCATACATATCGTGGAGTAAAAATCTTCCAGGAAAACAAAAGTGCATGGATCCAGGGAGTTGGTCGATGAATCGAACTTGGTTCCTCCGTCTTTACCTACAGCTTGTAAATGAAAGTGTGTAGGTCTATTTAAAAGAGAGATAGAGAGAGAGACTGATTTATACACAAGGTAGCGACTGATTTTAGAGACTGATTTATACACAAGGTAGAAACTAAAGAACCTACGGTACCGTGAATGAAATATAGATAATAGAAAGTCCATGACATGGCCCACGACATGGTCCATAAAGACCGAGACAACTACGTTGAATTACGGATTATATATAAACACCAACTTGTGATGTTCAGATATGAATTGGCCGAAATGTAATTTAGAAGAAGAAAACAATCATTCAAAAAAGCAAAATATAACGGGTTGTCTAAAATTAAATCAGACAGAATACAAAAACAGCAAACAAAATGCAAACTCTTTGGACATAAATGTGAGTTAAAACAAGAACCCTTAGAATTCTGAAAAAATATCATATTCAAATTGTTAAAACTGTCTAGTTATAAGGTTATAACGAACTACTGTTAATTTGCTTAATGTTTTGATGAATTCACCGTGAATCATGTGTATAACATCTATTTGCATGTTGAACTGCTGATGACATTTTAAAAACCTGAATTCCGACTACAGATAAGTTTTTCGCTGTAATAATATTTGGATACATTGTTTAAAATATGTTGAGTATTAACAAGTAGTGCCTAACATGAGAATTAATGTGTGTCCCACCATTTGGGGCAGTTATAAACCCCATCCTGGGCGATTATCAATAATTTTGTGATCGTCATTCGGCAAAATATTATCAAAATCGGGCTTGAAATTGCCCCAAAAGTTGGTGAGGGACCTAATTGCTCTCACGTTGGTAAAGTCTATTCTTTATTTTCACGACGTAAATTGGATTTCCAAATGGCATTCTTGTTATAGCATGTATCAATTTTGATTGTTATTCACTTCTTCATGTACAGGATCAAGATATATTCTGATATTAATCTTATCTAAAAGTCATTTATGGTTAATGTGATATCGTTTGTGCATTTATTACAACATTTGATATATAGCAATACAACGATATAACAATAATGTGGTATAATAATCATGACAATTTCTCGAACCATGTTCCTACCATCAATTTATATTGCATTATGTATTTGTTTTTACTGTATCGTATATCTCTCCTGTTCCAGGCAATGTGCTTGGGTTAGTGAAAGGATGAAGGATAATCAAAAGAATTGCGAGAATACAACAATTTTGAACCTATAGCTGACATGTTATATTTATCAACATTGATATTTTAAAGTAAAATTAAATCTATCCACCTATAGCAAAGATTCCGCTAATGTGGATCATTAAAGGGACTGGGTAACATTGTTCAGATGAGAGATAGTGGTTCTAAGGTAGTGACTTCAATGCTAGATGTACAATTAAAGATAATCTGAAAATTTGAGTGAAAACGGACCATTATTCATGGTACAAATTGGGAAAAACTGATCTGATCGATTCCTTAATTCTCCCAACTAGGTCTAGATCTAGATCTATAGAACAATTTAGTTACATTTTAGGTGAATGGAAATCTCACAAAGCAATAAAATGGCTCTACATTCCATTCCAGACATTTAAGTGTTGACAGATTTTTTTATAGCCTGTTTTATGTCTTTTTTTCATGGAAAAACGGTTGGGAAAATTCAAAAATGGTTGGGAGAATTTACTGTTAATCACTGTTAGAGGGTGCCTCACATCGACGCCTTCACAGAAAACCATAGATATCTTCGTGGTTTGAGAATTTTTTCAGGATTTTTTGCCTGTCAGAGGGTTAGTACAGTAGAAGGAATATAGTAAGTAACATTTTATACAAAAATTAAGCAATTTTTGTCATCAACCTTCAACAATGTTACCCAGTCACTTTAAGACTTCATAGGCAATAGTTTTATCTTGAAGTAAAAACAAGTATTGGACATTATTTTGAAAAGTGAACGGAATGGCGTAAAGGTGTAAAACACATTGATTCTAGATCACATTTCTGTGAATCTTTAGTGCGTTAATTTAATGAACCAATCGAAATAAACCTACAAATGATATTAAAAATTAGGCTAAATAAATACGATATAAATAGTCGAATTACACATGCAGTGAGTTTTAATACTGATATTTCAATTTTCATACAATCCATGGACACTGTAATTCATGTATAAATTAGTGAGCTGAATATTCTTCCATTTAAATGCTTTTTCTATATCAAGTCACAAATTGCTGGGATAGATGATGTGTAGTATTTTCATCTATCCTATGTACAGTGTATTTTGTAGCATGTGAAAACTGTATATGACACTAAAGATGCATGTAAATTATGGCATGATATGAATTCATCACTAAACAAACAAATGTGTATGGCATGTCGGAAATCTTCACGCTCGATTACAAGACACACGGTTTCATTAAAAAGGATTATTAAAATGATTATGTCGTTTTATTCCATCTTTTCGCATATATGAAGAATCATAGTAATTATCCGTAGTGCTATTCCGCCACGTATCATCATATATCAAGTAGGTATAGTGGAGAGAATATATTCAGGAAAGATGAGAACAAACGAAATGCAAAGGTAAAAATTTAAGCAAGAGAGAGTGAGAGAATAAAACCCAAAGAAAGAGCAACAGATAATAGGGGTTGATAAGACAGAGCGGGAAGTGCCTTCTGAAACGCAACACTAACAATCTTTATTAACCAGTCCTGCACTTCCGTTTGCTGGTGTTTCCAACTGTTTATGTTTTATTGATTTTTTGATAGACCAAAACTAATTTTTTTTGTCATGAATCCTGATGGATATAAAATGGAAAGTTAAACAAACTTTCAGGGTGAAATATGATTACATTATAGGATTTCCCGGCCAAATTCGCGAGTTTGTCATTACAATAAATTTGTTGTTTGCGCTCAAATTCGACGGCTTTAGTACTGCCAGTTATATCTCGGGTTTAAATTCCTTTTTCTAGTTTTCAAATCTATGAAGTTTTCGTTATAATCTAATCTATGTATGTTTCATTTAAATTAATGTACCATGTGCTTCTTTCACTATTTGGTCATTTGATTTGGCGCAACACGGTTTCTGACATCGCGATGGTGTACTTCTAGCGTTCAAATTCATTTGTAGCATTCAAATTTGCACTTTGTGGACTTAAATTGATGGTCAATATAGATTTCCCGTTTATTACACACTGTTTATGGCTTATTATTTTTCTTTCATGATTGTTTTTTCATGTGTACTATCATATTTTATTTTCTTGCATGTATACACTTATAGTTAAATATCAGATTTATTCGATATTCATCAGCATTTAAGTTTGATTGTTACGAAGAGAAAAAAACGCCTTGCATCTACAGACCTGATTGTAAATTTTCATGTAAGGAAGTCGTTTGTCTTGTGTTTTATCATAAATTTATCATAATTTTATTATGGAGGAAGGGTACAATATTGTGACTGGGGTAGGGACTAGAGTCACACATTTTGACCATGATTCATTATTTAGCCAAGTCTTTAGCCATCGGTCTGCTGGCGGGCAAGGCATCGGGGGATGTAGGTCTGCATTCTGCGATACCATCCCATTCATTTCCCCTGTGTGATGGAGTCAACGTTTCTCCTGGCTGTACGACAAACGATGTGTACTTGCCACCTCTCCATCGTCAGTCCTGCCTCTTAAGCAGCTTCCCGGTCACCCATTGCCTGATGCATATCAGGACGTGCCAAATCCCTCTAAACTGTTGATTTAAATGCATAATGGGCGTTCTCGGTGAAGTTGAGGAACGGAGAGTAGGGAGGCAAGAGATTAACCTGGATGAGTGGTTCAACGTCAGGCGGAAGTTGAGCCCTCACGTGCGGTCTGGCGTTGTCCTAGATTAAAACGATTGGTTCCCCTGGAGGGAATATGACGAAACACTGGTGTGCCGTTTCTGCGAGGAAGTCCTCGAAGCCGGCTCTAGTAGTTGTCTCGCAGTCGCATGAAACATCGTGGTACACCAGGCCTACCTCTCCTGAGACATCAAAACGTAACGTTGCACCTCTTGCCACGCTGCCCATGAACAACTCTTCGAACCGGTTGACCGCGCTGTGTCCTGCCGAAGGATCGACGAGTCCAGATGTTATAGCCGGTTTCGTTTTTGAAAACTGTGTGGGCGACCACGCCTTCTGCTAAACACCACCGAGCATACTCGGCGCTCAAGAGTTGCTTGTGAATTCTCCCCTCTGGCACATCTTAAGCAAATTTGAGGGTTATAAACATACCATCTAGAGCTCGAGACATGGTCGAAATGGAAACTGCTGGCTTATGCGGCAATGCCGCCTCCATGTCGAGCTCTTATCTCATCGTCTATTTTGTGCATTTTTGCACCTTTCCTTGCCAGCTTACGGTCCGTAATTAAGTCGCCACGATAGATTTGACAGTAGACCGCGTAAATAGTGTAACGGCCAGCTCTAGACTCTCGAAAGCTTGAACTATCAGTCGCTCTGTGTCCTCGTCAAATATGCGCTTATATCTTACGTGACCTTCCATGTCGAAGTGAAATAGCGAAGTGACAAGTAAACTATGAAACTCTTTACAAAAAAACAAAGGGGTGTGCTGGGTGTAATAGACGATGTGAATTAGTTTTGTAAAATTCCAAGTCTGTAGTAAATAGAGGCGATTGAGGGTACCCCCACCTTTCCCGGGTATATGAACATGTTCGTGCAGAAAAGCCATATCCCTTGATTTCACCCCTTCTTTTTTAATGTCTGGCTACATCCAAATGCATTGTCCTGAAAATGAATGAATGGAATAACAGCATAGACCCCAATGGCAAATCATGCATTTTAATTGCATTATTTTAAATCTGCAAACGTGTGTTGCATTTCTTCCCCTCACATTTCTAACTCGAATAAACATATTTCGAATACGAATGACAGGTGTTAAATTATAAAAATGACACCTCGACAAGTGACGATTAATTTGAATGCTAGTTGAGCAGTTTCTAAATTAAATGACAGATCTCTGAAACCCTTTGACCCAAATCCTAAATTAAATGATAATTGGCATGGAAATGCTGATCTGCAATAACTTAAAGGCAAAGTAAATGAATTCAAATGACGAACTCGCGAATTTCGCTGGGAAATCCTATACTAAAGTGTGATCTCTTGCGACAAGCCGCCCACAAAATCTCTTATAAGCAAACACAAAGTTATTTTGGGCTTCATTTACTCTAAAAAAATCTCTGATAATGAAAAAATAGGGAATCGCATTTTTATTTCCGTTTGAGATTCAACACATACACAAACATACACACATTTGAGAATAATTTGCATATACCCTGTTAGTGTCCATTATAAAATCATTGTAGAATATTTCATTCCGTTCCAAAATTGTTTCCATGATCTTCCCATGATGTATTTTACCAGGTTTATATTTATTAGAAGGTAAATCTTTGACAATGTCGACAATATGTCTTCTGGAAATTGATATCGTTTCATAGTTCTTAGAAGTTGAAGTATGAAATACTACAACGTTTTAAGATATAAAAATTCCATAACTAAATCTACCAAAACAGCACTCAAGGCGATAATCATAGAGTCCATCAAAACTGAAATATCTTGAGCGCACTACAATTGTAATAAATCAGAAAAACACCGGAAAGGAGAAGAACTGTAGAGCTTACAAGTGACGGTTTGCATCGTGAAAATTGAATGATTAATTACTGTCTGTAATAAACTTTTTTAAACATTATCCTATAATGCAATCAGAAAAAGAATTCCTTTTAAAAGTTCCTGAAACGTCAAGGAAAGACATCTTCCACACTAACGGCCCAGAAAGCCTATCAAGGGGCGTGTTCACACCGCAAGGGGGGACCGTGAGCGGACCGTGGATCGCGCTATCATAGCGCGACCCACGGTCCGCCCATTGGCATTCGCCGGATCCACACCGCAGTGAGATAGCGCGGTATATCGTAGCACCCCCTTTTTTGAGAGGTCCTGTTGCCATGACACGTGACGTCATGAGCTCAGAGCGGTCAAAGATTCCGCGCGCTATAACGAACCCGGAGTGTTGAGTTGTACCGATTCAGATTCAGATCGCACCAAAATAGAATGAGTATAAAATTCCCCGCGTGTAGAACGATGACTTCCGGCGTGCTATCGTAGCTCGGGTTCACACCGGCAGAGATAGCGCGGTCTAGCGCGCGCTAGACCGCGCTATCTCTCGTGGACCACCCCAAGAGGTGCTCCAGTGGCACACCGTTTTGGCTCGCCGTAGCTCGATGTTGGGCGGACCGAAACGACGTTGTACCTTCCACACCGCAGAGATAGCGCGGTCTAGCGCGCGCTAAACCTCGCTATCTTTGCCGGTGTGAACAGCCTCAAGGACGAATGCCTTGACATTTGCTTATTCTTTGTACCAAGTGCGCTTTTTCAGTATTTTCCAGATGCGCCTTTAAAGAGGGATGCGGGTGTGTGACATTTTCTATCGTTTTTTTAGGGGGGAGGGAGGGATATCTTAGACCCTTGTTTAGAAATCCTTAATGAAAACATTTAAAAAATCCCTTATATGATTATCAGATTTAAACCTTTAAAGGTACTATGTCCCATTTGCAGGTCAAAAAATGAAAAGGTTAATTTCCAACAGCATTTGAAAGATAATACTAATTTAGAACTTCCCTAAAAAAAAGGGGGTGTGAAAATGTCTTTAAGTGGGTATATAACGACTATTAGTTGTCAAATCGACTTAAGAGCTATATAGCCAGTAAGTTTTAGTTTGATTTTCAGACCATTGTATCAAATGATCGTACGTTTTATGCTGCGCAAAGATTCAATCAGTTTAATTTTAGCCATTTCAAGAATCAGTTATTGACGTTGACAAATGCTCATGTACCCTTAACAGCTCATTTTATGTTTGTTACACTGTTGCTCATAACGTTGGAATATTTTTTTTTACCCCAATTTATGGAATTATTTTGACAATGATTTATTTCTAATAGATCTAGATAATAGTATACATTCTCAGATTTAATTGAATAATAATTTGCCAGTGTTTGTTTTGCGTGACTGCTAAATCATGTGTATGGCAATATGCTTATCAACTAGGGGACCTACGCCCTTAAGTCATAAATGACAGTAATGAGGATTATTGCCCCGCAAAAGGGCACTAGTATAGCACATCGACACCGTTTTGATACTGGGGCCTCACAGTTACGAGGCCATTGCTTTGCCACTGAACCATGACTGTACGCAGTGGGGCCTAGGGTAGGGGGCAGTTCCCACAAACAAAATGCAATAAATTATCAATAACTCATTGCATTTTACCCCGGTCCCCAACATAAACAATTCCTCTGTACGGCCATGCATTATGGCTCAAGGCATGGGCACACTGAAGATTTTTTTCTTCCATGAAACCACTTTATAGTTATTCCATAACCATAAATATCATATCAGTTAAGTTTGGACTGGTAATGAAAACTGATTTAATCATCAAAAATCTTATGGAGGTAATGTATGTCTCATCTTATCCATAATATGACGCCAATTTATCGTCTTTATGACTTTCGACTGGATTCATAGCGTTGAACAAACTTAACCTCGATCTAAATCAACTACGAAGTAGTCACGTAAACCATTAAAAGGTTATTGTGCTATCATACTTACTAGGTTATCTGAAGGACATGGCACAATGAACCTCTCCATAATGTTTCACAATCAGGTGATTAAACAAATATTTTCGAAAGAATAGGTGATAAACAATCATTATGGGATAGGATCACACCACCCTTTTCAATCTTCAGCAACCATTCTTTAGATTTGAATCAGCATTTTATCAATATTATGTTTACTCCGAAATATTAAACACGCAAGTTATGGATTTTATGCACTTATTTGTTTGTATAATCATTTAAAAAGGGGAAATAAACGGATCTAACAATCTAAAATCATAACTTCGATTATAGTCATAATATTCATTAAAGTTTCACGTGGCTCTTCGTCTTAACCAAAAAACACTCGGAATATCAAACGTCCCCATTGAACCAACGCTATGATATCAGTGAATATAGTATTTAAAAATGAAGTAAATCAAGTCTACTGTTTGTGAGAACTTATATAGATATTAGTCTTCCACAGATGTCAAAATAAGTACATCTGTACTTCTTATATTGTTTTTTGCCCTTAATTTACGCAAATTTTCGCCGTTTCAAATGTTTTACAGTATTTATCCTACAAAATTACAGAGAACTTGATGTACATCGGAAATTATATACACACACACACACACACACACACGCAAACATAAACCCCTCACAATACTATATATACAACGGTTACTTTTATAGCGCAAAATCCAATGACATATTGTTCAATGCGCATTACATCTAGCTTATTACATTAGTAATGTCAACGGCTTCAACATAACAAAAATACAAATTTTACCGAATTGTTGGGTTTACGATTTTCGCTCCCCCTTCTCTCTCTCTCTCTCTCTGTGATTCGAACGGGTATTAGTAGGATTCAACCTGTGTTCGAAAATCATAATGGTGGTGCAAGTTCTATCTTTGTATTATGATATACATGTATGCCCGACTCACTTTCTTCTGGTTTACTCTGATCATTTCATTGATGATATATTTTGATCGTATCCCAAGCCAACAACAAAAATATATTTGCCTCTATAGCTTCCGCTTGAACTAATAGACATAACACCCAATTCCTTTAACGGCCTAAATTCGCATATTCTCTTATAGATAAAGGCATGATAAATAGCATATCAAAACCAGATTTACAAGGGTCATCACATAACCTGCCAACATCCTCAAGAGCTTACGGGTACTCAAATAAGAAACAAATGTCCGAATTTATGGCTGCTGGAAAATAAAAGACCATGTAGGAAAAAACTAAATGGTGAAACACTGACTAGATACAATACAATAAAGTCAATTATATAGCGCTCTTACAAACTGTTGTTTCACGGCGCTTTACATACAAATTATCAAAGAAGTTGTTGATCATGGTCAAAGAGGAGAGTTTTGAGATATTTTCGGAAGACATCCAGCGAAGGTGATAATCGAATAAAACGAGGGAGCTCATTCCAGTGTCGAGGAGCACATGCATGGAAAGCATTGTCGCTAGCTTTGGTGTATGTTCGAGGAACGTATAGTAGGGTACTAGATTCGTGTCTATAAGTGATGATATTAATTTCGTATCACGCGATCTTAAACAGTGGAGATGCAATCAAAATTATACTCCTGCAAATGGGTTTTACTACCCCCCCCCCCCCGAGAAAAAAATATATGTTCCAGGTTCCAGCAAGATCATCCCAAAATGTGACTCCAGGGGTCACTCAAAATGTAAATCTAGTGCTTTCACAACTTTCTCTTCTATAAAACAGAAATCACTGCAGTTGAAACAATTTGCAATTTCCTTGCAACGGCGAGCAAAGGGAGTTCCCTCCTTCATCTTTTATGTTATATTCTTGAAAGTATAGGCAAGGGCCTTATATTCAAGGAGTAGTCCTGATATACCGCGTTCCCGCAGTACCCCCCCCCCCCCTTCCGCCCCTCCTCGACCACCACCATCGAGAACAACAACTACACCACATTGACGATTGCAACAGTATGGTTTGCTGAATAATCAAATCATACAGAAAGGTAAGGGATACATTTTTTCAAAATTGTCACAAAGGGATGGCAATTACCAGGAGACTCTACCGTCCAGTATAATGCAACCCATATAATTGAGTGATACAGACCAAAAGGGTGTTTCAGCTTGTTACTGGATATAATAAATTATATACTGATCCGTTTCTCTTTCAATTTTTATTTTTTACAGAGTTTTAAAATAACGGAAACACAATCGTTTTTTTTTTTTTTTTTTTGTTAATGCATAATCAATATGAATTGACTAAACATGATGTAGCAAGACTACAGCGTAAGCAGAAACCTTGATGTGCTTGCATTTCTCAGTTTTGACCGGTAGATGGCGGTAATCGGATTTGTTTTCATAATTGATTGAGCAAAATCTGTTTGGAGACAGAAAGGCTATAAACTCTCTGGTAAAGCACTCTTAGTGTCAATGAATTCTGGCACGGATTCCTACTAAATATGTCACAACATGTTTAATATATGCGTAAGTTTGTGTGTGTATGTGTAATTTCTTTCATAAATGCAATCTAGTTTAGAATTGAGCCTAGCACTATCATAATCGATGAGATTACCAGAAAATAATTTTTTAAACAAAGGTTGTCGTTGACAAATTGCAAGCTTGCCCGAGGCTTGCCCCTGGTTTGCCCGACATAGCAACAAATAATGTGTACAGAGTGGATTACAAGTATTGAAGTTCATTCATCAATAACAGGTTAATGGAATAACTCGTTACTAGGTCCCCACGAAAGAAACATCCATAAATTTCAATATGTTACACTATTGTATCGACCATGCTTGAACACCAAATCATACAACACCTGCAAAAACTACTCTGAATGAAGAAGAATGCGCCGAACACATATTTAAAAAATGGTAATTAAACATACGTAAGATCATGAATTCGAAAATATCCTAGCCCTCTAAAAAGCAGCACTGTGTAATTTATAAAGAACTTCAATTCTATCCAACTCTCTCAGTTACCAAAGCCAGTGAAATTGCATATCGTTTTGCCTATATAAATAATTCCGATGATTCTGCTCACAAGCTGTATCACATCTTCATAGATCCGACTACATAATGTTTACACGCAGCCCTACAAATTAGACACATCCTTTTAGCATTATATAGCAATAGCACTTTCTCTACACAAATATAATTCCTTTACGTTATCATTTTCTCTACTTTCACACAATATTTTCTCTCTTCATCACCCCCGGCCGCTCTTCTTCCCCCTCTCACGCTCTATCACGCACGCTCACATACGCACAAACGCTCACAACACACACACACACACGCACACACACGCACACACACACACGCTCTCTTTCTCTTTCTCTCTCTCTCTCTCGCTTTATCACACATGCTCACACACACAAACACACATTCTCTTTCCCTCTCTCTATATCGCTCTATCACGCGCGCGCGCGCACACACACACCCCAAACACACACGATAGATCTATGCACCCACCAACGCAAACACGCACATAAACGTTTGTGGTGTAAATCTAGGACTCATATACTAGCCATCCTGTTATGACAGAGTCGAGGACACACTTTTTTTTCTTTATGAAAAATATCACATACCGAGGACATGTGACAATCTGGAAATTTACTGCATTACCGAGAATCCCCTTTTCATCTCAATATCGAGCACCTAAATTAACCTAACCCCTTTAATTACAAAAGGGCCTACAATAAATATTTAAACAGTTTACAGGATTTTCGAACCGAGGCCGTCCTTGCTTTTGCAAATGGTCGTCAAAGTAAAGGTACACTTTTAATGAAACAGTCTGGAAATTTACTGCATAACCGAGAACCCTCTTTTCATTTCAAAATCGAGCACCTAAATAAATAAAAATTGAAGGTACAGTTTTCATAAATGGCCTCGAAATCCACTCACCGACTCACCCACTCATCCGCACACACAACTAGCATCGCGTACACGCTTGAAACGGGTCTAGAATGTACTTTGAGAGAGTAGACAGGTGCATGAGATTATCAAGATGGCGTCCTTCTACTTACGCCGTGTTGATCTAGTAAGAGGAAAAACTTATCAATAAATAACTATTAGGGATGAAAATCACCCTCGGGCACCTCCAGAACCCTGTCACACTTCCCGAAATAGTTTGGCAACATTTTATTTATAAACAAATAATTTGAGGGACAATTCCTCAATACAGTACAAACATGTGTGAAATGGGACCCTGCCAAAGGGGGGATAGGATCACAATGACATTATATTTGTCATGCTTTTGTTTCCTATGTTAGAGTTTTCTATCATTCATGACGTCACATGCCGGCTCCGGAACCACTGTGCCAAAATATTATGATATGTATATTCAGGGGGGGGGGGGGGTATTAAGGGAAATGGCCTATAAATATTGATAAGAAAAAAGAAAGAAAAATTTGTAGGCACGTAAACTTTAGTCCTCAAGTTTCACTCTTCGATATAAACGTTCTGTTTATATAGTTTCCATTTTTATATGATTTAAAATGGTACCTACTTTACAGCTATTCGCCATTATCAGGGTTGGCGGTTGGGAATATACTATTTGCAAAAAGGTAATATCGCTCTTATCTGATATAATATCAATCATATGTAGATTCTTATTTTCATACAATATCCTCAAAACGTTTTACTCCCTGGTTTCGGTATGTCAGTGTAACAGCAAGTCGCTCATAATTTAACATTTGATACTTTTTGATCTTTGTATGCATTTTCGACAGATCCAAGCACGCATTACCTTGTGATTAGTCATGTTAGTATTAAATAGGTTAAGTTTGATTTGATTTGATTTGATTTGATTTGATTTATTTATTTATGTTTGATTTTCTTTTTCTTTTGCATTTTTACAAATATATAACAAACAAACATTGCAAATTTACACATGACAAAAGAATATATGTAGAGTAAAGTAAGGCTGGCTGTAACTAATTGAAAACATCAAACAGGAGGGTTGACAAAGTAAGCAAAACTTGATAGTATGACTACCCTCAAAGGATACATAATAATACAAATATGGAGGAAAAAATATTGGTAAAAGGGGAAAAAGACAGAAAAAAGAAGAAAAAGAAAGAAAGAGGGGATGTCAAACTGTAAAAGAAAGAAAAGAATAAACAAACACAAAATCAAATCGTGTTATGGCACAATTTACTTTGTTCGATTGGTAACTAGGCATTGTTAAAATAATACATAAGTGGCCAATTCATTTGCGATAGTCCCTGCAAATGCGAATAGACCCACGAGGGTATAGACTTGAGGCGAAGCAGTGTCAATGAAGATGAGAGAAATTAGCTCGTGGACCGTACACACTTTTCGATTTCCTACCTTTAATCTCATACCATTGTTATAGATTATCTTAAAATTCAGAAAATCATATTCAGTTCTCAAAATATTATATCACTGGTTTTACAATTTTGGCGGAGAGTGATTGATTTGCGTAAAATCAAATAAATACAAAACACTGTTTTACTTTTTGTTTTTGTTTGAATTGTTTAATGGTTACGAGGATACATTTTGTCGAATGTAAGTGGAGATTGGGGTTTCAAAAATGCGTTCTGTGAATTTGTGTCCCTTCCAGACTCGCTAAAAATGTAGGAATGGGTAAAACACCCAGCCATTAACACCACAATAATCTCGGAGACTAATGGTCTTCCACTAAATCAAAGTCCCGATAGTTTTAATCAGCTTAGCGCCATCTACCGATGCATCGAGCAAAGGACACACAAATCTCTGAGAAGAAAATCATGTACGATGTATTGATGATTGACTTTCCTCATAATAGGTTTAAATGTTTTGGGAATATGATACAGAAACAAAGAAACATCTTTTAAAAAATAGAATAGAGCAAATCATATCAAACCAAAAGCATAACTGAACAAGACCAGAGAGACCCCGATGACAATTCTTCTGTCAGTGAATTATGAACGAATTCACCTGCCCACGGCTGCATATTATTTGGGAAAAGGGGGGAAATCCTTAATAATTGTGATCCAATGCGATCTCGGCTTCAGATGTAATGTCACATATTTTGTTATTCTATTTAGCAAACCAGCAAACATTCAGTAAACATTAAACAAAATTACTAATGACAATGACAAGAGACAGGGGCGTGATTACTCAGGGACACTGATAGAATTGAAGAAAGGGCATCTTCCCCCATTCAACCTTTTACAGTTATACACGGGAAAAAAACACTTGAAAGAAAATAAAAAGACTGCATGTCATTGAATCGGGAGAGTAGGAAATGGAGAAAATAATCGGTTTGCGAATAATATCTTTACTATCTTGAGCCCTGCCGAAAGAGTGTTATCATTTTGTAGGGTAGATTATTGGTTTTTATAGAAGAGGAAATTGTATTGGCAATAATCTCATCTGAACATGCAGAAGGTTGGCAACCAAATGGGCGATCCGTTTTTGAGGGGGAGGGGTATAAGAATACCTCATTATTACTTGGCAAAATAGCGTGAGTGGAAACATATGAAATTTATCTTGGTCATCATCAAACTGTTTTCTTAACATTCAAATGGTCTCCCCAGTTGCTGTTTTCCTTTCCTGAATTCGGACATTTGTTAATTTAAAGTGCTCTTATGAACTTTCTAGTTTTAACAGGAAATCTTGTTAAATGTGTTAATGTAGTTTTGAGATGTGATATATCGTACCTGAACCTTTTAGAAAACAGAACGAAGGAAAACTTTGTAATTAATTAGCTGAAAACAACAACAAATAGCCTGACAATGTATATAATTGGTTGGAAAGCAAATTAAGCATTGTTAAACTGAAAATAAATTTTGGTATTTTTTGTTGGTCAACACGAACATATATTTGTAAAATCAAACAACAATTCCATGCTGCATACCGTAAGACCTTAATACATTGTATCCATTCAAATACCATTGTTCTTGATGTTTTGTTTCTGTCTCGTTTTCGTCTCCCCCTCCCCCATCTTCTGCTTCTTTTCCCACTACTTATTCCTCTTTTTTCTTTCTGGTCCCTATGGAAGGCCAGCAGTACTATGCAAGCGAAGCTACAATGGGCTTTCCAGCCGTCTGTTTCTCTGTTTTTTGGTTTATTTCGGTGTACATTCTTTTGTTATCGATGTTGCTGTTGTTATCGCGTTTTTCTCTTCAATTTAATGCCATGTGGTTTTTCTTGTTGTATATTATTTTTATATTGATTTTATAGGTCAGTTTATACATATTTTCTATTTGTTAAACTTTTGTTTTCATTGTATATTCTTTTTTATATGACAGAAATAAAAACAAACAAACCGACTATTGTGTTAGATATATTAATCATATTTAATACTGTCGCCATTGGTGTAGCGTAGGTCCAAATAAGTGCGGGGAGGCACCTGTCTTAATAGTGGAATTTGATGTGAGAAAACAAGACCATTAAGTCAGGGGAGAGAGTTGGATGAGTTGGTGTCAGCTTCTTTTCATTTTGCCTCCCCTCCACCTTTCTTCCTATCTCTTTCTCGTATCCTATATTCGTGCTCTCGTGCCACCTGTAGCTATGCCACAGTCTATCATTTACTATTGTGATCGTCAATATGTTCCGCCAGGTGCCGCGGCGGGACCCGAACCGCTAACCATGTGATCCACAGTCCGGTAACATATCCACTAGACCACGACACCTCTTTTTCAGATTCTTTGATGTGCATCATAATCAGAAGACATGCTGGACCATGATTTATGTCTGATTAATGATGATACGTGAGAGATAAGATGCACGTAATCTGGCAATGAAGCACTCTGAGCGGGGTCTATTCGCTATTCATAAGGACCGCTATTCATAAGGTCCGCTATTCATAAGGACCGCTATTCATAACGTGTAAATTCCCGTACTTCCGGGTCCGCTATTCATAATGGCAAAAGAGGGTCACTATTCATAAAGAAATAAGGTTCGTTAATCATAAGGACCGCTATTCATAATGTGAAATGAGGGTCGCTATTCATAATTCATATTAAGGGTCATTAATCATAAGGACCGCTATTCATAATATGAAATCAGGGTCGTTATTCATAATACGACGAGAGGGTCGCTATTCATAATACGAAATAAGGTTCATTACTTATAAGGGTCGCTATTCATAACACGGGAAGAGGGTCGCTATTCATAATACGAAATGAGGGTCGCTATTCATAATAGGAGAAGAGGGTCGCTATTCATAATAGGAGAAGAGGGTCGCTATTCATAATAGGAAATGAGGTTCGCTATTCATAATAGGAGAAGAGGGTCGCTATTCATAATATGAGAAGAGGGTCGCTATTCATAATAGGAAATGAGGGTCGCTATTCATAATAGGAGAAGAGGGTCGCTATTCATGATAGGAGAAGAGGGTCGCTATTCATAATAGGAGAAGAGGGTCGCTATTCATAATAGGAGAAGAGGGTCGCTATTCATAATAGGAGAAGAGGGTCGCTATTCATAATAGGAAATGAGGTTCGCTATTCATAATAGGAGAAGAGGGTCGCTATTCATAATAGGAGAAGAGGGTCGCTATTCATAATAGGAAATGAGGGTCGCTATTCATAATAGGAGAAGAGGGTCGCTATTCATAATAGGAAATGAGGGTCGCTATTCATAATAGGAGAAGAGGGTCGCTATTCATAATAGGAGAAGAGGGTCGCTATTCATAATAGGAGAAGAGGGTCGCTATTCATAAAAGGAGAAGAGGGTCGCTATTCATAATATGAAATGAGGGTCGCTATGCATAATAGGAGTAAGGGGTCGCTATTCATAATATGACCTTGTCAGTATTGGTATGTTGAGTTGAAAAAACGGTCTGCGCATTTTTCAAATTTCCGTCCCCCCCCCGCCCCCCCAATTGGAAAATTGTCAGGTCCAATTCCGCTCAGTAATTTGTAGGTCCATAAGTCCTAATAAAAATTACTTTCTACAAAAACATTATTGTCGTATAAACAATTACTAGTTTCTTAAATAGCAAGCTAAAATGGATAATGGGCCTGCTTGGCGTACTTAATATCTCAGTGGCGTAGCCTGGATAAGATCAGTCGGGGGCAGGGTGGTGGGGCAAGATTTCCAACAAGGAGGAAAATTTACGATAGGATTACATGTGTGTTATGTTTTACTTTTTTTTCGTCACCACATGAGCGGGGGTTGGCTCTATATAATTATCAAAGATAACAGATAAAATAGAATTACTTTAAAAAGAGACAACTATTAAGGGCTATATATCGCCCCCCCCCCTACAGGACCAGGAACGTAGCCGAGGGGGGGGGGACGTATTATGAATAGCGAACCTCATTTCGTATCATGAATAGCGACCGTCTACTCCTATTATGAATAGCGACCCTCATTTCTTTTTTATGAATAGCGACCCTAATTTCGTGTTATGAATAGCGACCCTCATTTCCTATTATGAATAGCGACCCTCATTTCGTATTATGAATAGCGACCCTCTACTCCTATTATGAATAGCGACCCTCTTCTCCTATTATGAATAGCGACCCTCTTCTATTATGAATAGCGACCCTCTTCTCCTATTATGAATAACGACCCTCATTCTTATTATGAATAGCGACCCTCTACTCCTATTATGAATAGCGACCCTCTTCTTCTATTATGAATAGCGACCTTCTTCTCCTATTATGAATAGCGACCCTCATTTCTTATTATGAATAGCGACCCTCTACTCCTATTATGAAAAGCGACCCTCTTCTTCTATTATGAATAGCGACCCTCTTCTTCAATGAATAGCGACCCTCATTTCTTATTATGAATAGCGACCCTCATTTCCTATTATGAATAGCGACCCTCTTCTTCTATTATGAATAGCGACCCTCATTTCTTATTATGAATAGCGACCCTCTACTCCTATTATGAATAGCGACCCTCTTCTTCTATTATGAATAGCGACCCTCTTCTTCTATTATGAATAGCGACCCTCATTTCTTACTATGAATAGCGACCCTCATTTCCTATTATGAATAGCGACCCTCTTCTTCTATTATGAATAGCGACCCTCTTCTTCTATTATGAATAGCGACCCTCATTTCTTATTATGAATAGCGACCCTCTACTCCTATTATGAATAGCGACTCTCTTCTTCTATTATGAATAGTGACCCTCTTCTCCTTTTAATGAATAGCGACCCTCATTTCTTATTATGAATAATGACCCTTATGAATAATAACCCTTATGAATAACGACCCTCATTTTGCATTATGAATAGCGACCCTCATTTCGTATTATGAATAGCGACCCTCATTTCGTATTATGAATAACGACCCCGATTTCGTATTATGAATAGCGACCCTCTTCTAATATTATGAATACCGACCCTCTTCTTTGATTATGAATAGCGTTCCTTATAAATAATGACCCTTATGAATAATGACCCTTTTCTCCAATTATGAAAAGCGGACCTTATGAATAGCGGTCCTTATGAATAATGGACCTTATGAATAGCGGACCTTATGAATAGCGGTCCTTATGAATAGCGACATTGACCCCTCTGAGCACGGGACACCAATATTTTCTTTAAAAGATTTAATCTGTTTATTTTGCAGTATATTTATTTAGTCACTTCATGCAAGCAAGTTGTATCATATATATATGATATTACACATTTCCCATTTACTCTGACATCATTTTTTTTTACTGATAAGGACTAGCAATACAGTGCAAGGCAAATACAGATATCATAAAAACACAAGAGCAAAGTCAAATTTGATATAAAAACACACGTGATCGCAGCTATCTCTTATAAGTTACCAGGCCTCGTAAGCGAATAATTTGCAGGTCACAAACTTTTTGCTTTGAAGTTTATCACGCGTTTCTCCTGGGAAAGCTTACTATAGTTTTATTTTCTTCATGCAAACAACTTGTATCATAATATTTACTCTGACATGATTTTGTAATGATAAGGACCAAGCGTTATTGTGCACAGCAAATATAAATATTATAAACACATGGGCAAAGTCAGATACGGTATCAAATCAACCATACATAATCACATGATCGCTGCGATCTGTACTTTTTACCATAGAATGAGCGTAGAATACAAATACAGTCAAACCTGTCTATAGCGACCGCCCAAGGGAAACAGAAAAAGTAGTCTTTGTAGACAGGTTCCTTTAGTACATGTTCAATGAGAAACTATTTTCAAGTGAAACGACAAATGTGGTCTTTGTAGACAGGTGGTCACTAAAATGGGTATGACTGTATAAAGAAATAAAAAATATTTCTCTTTCAGCATTGCACAAAAGCAAATTATAAAAAATTTCCCCCTCCAAATTACAGGTGAACAGGAGCCAAATTACATGTGGACCCGATCGGCTCGTCTATATAGCGATGAGCCGTGCTTAATTGATGCAGAGTCATTGTGAATATGCGTACTCCACATAAGATGATGTCATCAGATTTTAGATCGACAATTTTCGATTTTCAAAGCTTTAGATTTCCAATTTTCAGAGAACTCCTCGGACAGACACTAATGTATCATAATTATATAAAATATATCGCATTCATCTATTTCATTTTTGTCTTCACTTCCGACACGAAAATGCACCTTTCTAAACTACAAAAATATATTTTTAAATATTTTAAAGGTCGCTTGGCATCCAAATATAAGTTGATTCCTGTCGATGTACAGGCTGCATACAACTCATATATTGTTATTCAAACATCTGAATATATTTCATAGATTTTTAAACATTTCTTTAAAATAATTTTCTCAGACCAGCTAAGCTCCACCCTAAAAAAAAAAATCCAGATCTCATTTATCTTGTGACATAATCTGTCTATCATTAGTGAGCTAACAATAAACAGTGGTATGTAACTTTCCCCAACACATGCTCACAAAAGAGAATGCGAAAATGCGAAAAATGTGAAAAATGTGAAAATAAATCGTGCTTTTCCCTAGACCCCAACTGCAAGGCAACAATCAACAATTTCGATTGACTATTCATATGTGTATTGAAAAACATATTCGTATCTCATGAAAATGACTGTCATATCTACCAAGTTCGGATCGCAGTCGGGTCATAAAGTGTGCAGTGGTCTTTAAAAGTGCAATTCGAATGTTGACGTGTTCGTAATAGTCAGTGTGTAACTGTGGAAGGGGAGTTGTATATCAGGGTGCAATATATGAAGAGCTCGGTTTCAAAAGGTACTACATCAATTCGTATCACCAAACGTGTAAAGGAGGGATAAGACCACCCTGCAAGGTCACATTGCAGGTGGTTATCTCATCAAATCAGCTCTCAATTAAAATTAAGAAAATTGGATAATGGGGGACCAATGGTCACCCATTAGGCATTGTTTGCTATATAGAGGGCGCAAATTGCTACAAGTGGTGCAGTCCCGCTTTAATGTTCACATTTCCCGTATCCTCATACACTGACAGTTCCAAAAAGCTGAATTTCCTTAAAAAGATAAAAAAATTGCATTAAAAAAAATCAGCTCGGTTCCAAAAGGTACTATATCCATTCAAGTTATGCATTGTAACTTTCATCCCGTATCCTCATACACTGACACCTCCAAAAGGCTGAATTTCCTTCAAAAAATAAAACATCGCATTTAAAAATCAGTCCGGTTCCAAAAGGTCCTATATTCATTAAAGTTATGCATTGTAGCGTGCATAAAGTATCTAAGATTTTCGGTTCCAAAAAGTATTATATCAAATTTCGGTTCCAAAAGGTAGTACATCCACACACACACACACACGCACACACACACACACACACACACACACACACACACACACACACACACACACACACACACACAGAGTGGTTTCATACTTGTATCATACAATAGTATAATCAGCCAAAGTATCATTCCAATGATATCGCTAACTATAATACTAAAAAAAAAAAATGTATTTTTCTCACAACTTGGATTTATGGATGTAATACCTTTTGGAACCGAGCTCTTCATATATCGGTCGGAAAATTTGGGTTTCAAGCCCCCCCCCCCCCCCACACACACACACACACACATACTAAAATGTTTGAGCGACGCCCCCGAGTATTAATCAAAGAGTTTTAAGAGCTGGAGTCATATCTAACTCATTCCCTTTGTACCATCTGCCGCCAGGAGAAAATATGTCAGGCATGTGCTCAACTAGATCTTCCTTGCAATGTGACGTCCTTTTAAGGCACTGGCAGTGACGTCACATTGCCTTAAAAGGGCAGTCCACGTTCTCGTCGTGCAGAATCCAAAAGTCCCTAATACGAGCAATACACATCGCTTACCTTCACAGGAGGCAAGCGAAAGGATATAGAGTAAATTTTCTGAAATATTAATCAAAATTATTCGACTGGTATGTGTGGGCACTAATCTGACATATAACACCTTAAAGAACTGTACATGAACAAATTCATTTTTTTTTTCGTGAGCCGGAAGTAAACGGAAAAGTGTCAAATTGCAGGTTTTAGGATTGTAAAATTTAACTATTTTTCACAAATCAACTACTATTATGCAATGTAAGCAAATTTCTTGACACAATTAGGCTTTTGTTTTCATATTTTATCATCTGTTCGATTTTCCCCTTGTTAAGTCAAATAAAAAATTAAAAAGTAACGATATTTCTTTGTGGAAAAAATCACTACTCAAGCTTTCCAATAATATTGGCGGTTTCGAACCTCGGACATCAAATGTAACAGCACACCCAGTGGCAGATCCCCTGGCCAAAAAGCAGGTAAATTGAACTTTTTGAACAAAAAAGAAGACGCCCCCCCCCCGCCCCCCCCCCCCCCTAGCGCAAGGGGGGGGGGGGGTAGGTATTGATTCGGCGCCAAATATTTTCTCACGAATTTGGAGGAAAAAAATAGTGCTCCTTACCAGCCTTAGCAGCACTGCACGTATAATATTTTCTCTTTACCACCTTTTTTTGCCATCCCAAGCTTGTTCTACTTCATATTTATGCCCAGGACGAAACTATTTCCTTTCTTTCATATCAAACTTCAAAATCTATGTCATGTTCGAAAAACTGATAAGTCTGTTTGAAGAGCAATGAATAACACCACAAATTGTTTTCCGCTCACTGTAAGTCCTTTCCCATAGAAACACAAATTATCTTCAAGTCAAATCCTTGATTTAACTTTATCGTGTTGATACAATCGACTGAACTTTAGTCATTATTACCCATGACATGCTCGTAAATGATCAAAGGTTATAAAAGAAGTAGATCATATTTGACTGTCGTTTTCAGTGCTCTTTCATATTGCGATTGCGACTCATCAATAGCCTGTCATTACTTCAGAGGTAATGGGCAATATTCACATCTGTCCATTGATAATCGATATCTGTGGCTTGTACGACTTATTCCTAGTTCTTCCATGAAAGGTTTTTGTAAAGTGATTGATTATTTTTGTATTGGTTTCTTCTTATGTTGAGGTAAGTAAACATTAGGAACACAGAATTTTGTTTCTAGTACGTAGGTCATTCTTTTTATTTCTGTTATTGCTTTAAAACAAAAATGCATTTTTTGGTGAACCACAACAACGCAAAACAGGAATCTTGAAAGTAACAATTGATTTTGATCATTGTTATTTTCATTCATTTTCTTTGGCTTTCTTACGCAGGATGGACTGGCTGGGAGCATGGCTGGCACCTCAGATGCTCTCTATAAGTTGCATCAAATGATATATTTGATGGTCGTTTGGTTCGCACTGTTGTCCTGTGCTGCTTCAATTTCAGCAGAGACTATCGAAGGACACGAAGAGCGGGATATTTCATTGTGAAATTTTCATGCATGTCGTTTAATCCTAATTGTTCATATAAACTGTTCTTCAAGGAAAGTCTTTTTGATAGAAACGGGACATCCATTGCAACCAGCTTGTTTTCACCTGGTCGGCACGACCGTAAACGAGTTCATACAGAAAACGTCTTTGGTACACTGATCGTTCATCTCAGGATTCACTTTTTGCAGAGGTCAGATAAAGGCGTCTATAGTTGTGCATGTGAATGTCCTGAATCAACGGAAGTCCAAAGTTACTCGCTACAAGTTGTATATCCTCCTGTCCTGAGGAACTGTACCTGGGTAGAAGATCAGCATGTGCAACACCAAAATCGACTGAGTCTCTCAATGCTGAAATGTTTTTCAGATCAGGGATTTCCTGAAGGAAGTGTCGTATGTTATTCTCACAAAAACGGGATATCTCGAGCTCACCTATCTCATTTCAGTTCGGGAAAAGAATACATCCAATCAACATTTTGGCTACCTAAGGAGTTAGATATTGAGTGCTGTGCAATTAATCGACATAACTTGAAATTGCCTGATGAATGTAAGGATTTCATATATCCTCTTCATCCAGTCACGCCAACCTTAGAGAAGTCAACAAGAATTAAGAGTACTAGTTCGGCCTCCTTTAAAGAAATCGTTAATTCATCTGATGCGCCATCTCTTCAAGTAGCCTTAGAGTTATTAATGGTGATGTTCTTTCTTCATAAAGTAATACAGTAAACTTTCTTTATTCAAACAATTCCCATTATATTTATATCCTTCATTTCATAGATGCATAAATAAGACTGGGCCTATTTATCAAAGTTGTCTTACTCCTCTGTATTAATTTCCGAAAGTTTAGTGATAATCATTACAAGCGCGCATTGTAGAGTCATTTTGTGTCGTCATGGTGGATATCAGCATCACCTTTGCTGCATTATACATTGTACAAATATTTGTAATCACAAGCAGCACACAACCTGTCATTATAAAGTCGGAAGGTGAACGTGTTGAATTTTTATTCAGTTACGATTATTCCAAGGATTATATGTACAAAGTCACATTTAATGATCTTAGCACTTTTTATGAATATCATCATTTGATTAAATCAAACTTGACAGACAGTAGGCGAGAACGTTTTTCAGTACAAGAGACTATATATGACCATTTAGTTCAACTAAGGGTCGACATAAGAAACGTGTCCAGAGATGATGCTGGGTCTTATAAATGTAGCGTTTTCCAAAATGGGACCCTCTTCGAAGATTTGAGTAAAGAAATTCATTTAATAGTTGTTTATCCTCCCGAGAAAGCACACTGTGTGCAAGTGTCACCATCCCTCCAAGTTCTTCCTGGGCTAGAACGAGACTACATGATAATTGAATGTTTTGCAATTAGGGGCAATGTACAAGGTTATATTTCGTGCTATCAACAAGACAGATTAGCTCTACCTTTTAGTGATCTTCATCTGAACCACACTCTGATGGTTCAGAAAGTGTGGATGAAAACTGCGTTACCAATTACCTGTTGTTCAACGAACAAACCTATGTACCTCCGCCCTTCCCATTGTAGAGATGTAACTATCGATATGGCTACGGAGGCTAAGCCTACCTCACAGCCGAATGCACACACATGTATCCCTTGTTCAGCAGTTGACATCACTACCGCAACTATCGATACAACTCGGCCATTTGAGAAACGGAAATATATTTACACGACCGGATCGTTTTATTTAATTTTAATAGGCTTTATCTTTATCATTTCTATTCTTGGAGTGCACACATACAAATTGCACATATTAAGGAGGCCTACATATAACCGACATATACATGAAGTAGATCAAAAGGGAACTACGTTAGACATCTACAAGCAACCAGATGATGGGGAAGATTCCCAAGGAAATAATTCAGACATCGTTGTTATAAATGAACATGATTTGTTTACATCTTTTGGAATGTATGGCATTAGGCATGCTAAAGAAACTGAGACAAGTTGGCTCCTGTCAGGTGAGGAATGGTCAGATCACGGAATTACAGTTTTTAATTCCGTAGTCAAATAAACTGAATTACGATTGTTATAGCAATAATAAATACAAGTATATATCAGGTATTCATAGGTAATGACGTAGATCATGGGGGAATGCGGGATCCCCCTCCACATGTTCTGTTGATGGTTGCATATAATTTATATAGACGCTCACCACCTTTGCTCACTCAAATTTTACGTCTGAAAGCAGTTACTGTATAAAAGATGAAGTAAATGTAGGAGAAAGAAAGCCTCTTCTGTTTCTCCCTAAATCTGTCGCTTGTGAAGGATTAAATTTACCTGAATAGATATAACGTATTTGGCCTACCCTTGAAATATAGTGCGTATAACAACAGGAAACACTTTGAAAATATCCTCCAAAGTTGGAATTTCACGATATCTGCACAATTTTGTCTCATGAAATTAGGGGTGAGGGTCTATTCAATCAGCTGGCGCTAAACGTATTGACAATATTATGCGCTTGAGTGAGGACTGTATAGATAATGGTGACAGTACAAGAGAGGATACAAGAGGTACAACATTTCGCAGAAAATCCTTGCGTCGGACGCACGGACCTGCACGTTTTTGTCTTGGCACACAGGAGCACGTAAGGAGGCTCGATCTTGGACTTGTCCAATGAACTGTGTGTATCGCCAATTTTTTTTATGAACGCACTTGGCACGTCATCGCATTGGGTTTTCTCGTACATCACCACGGACTTCTTACGGTTTTTTCACAGAGCTGTGTATGACGCGATTAATTACAGTCATGGTTCTGGTTTTATTGAAACCGACTTAATATGCGTTATTGCATGGTTGTGTAGGGCATAAATGGCACCTCCAACCCCTTCCCCTTCCCTCGAAACTGAAGAGCTAGCACCCGTTTCTTCTTGTACATAGAAAACAATTCGTATGACTCTGACTTATAGAACCGCACATATATTTTTTCTCGAAATGTGTAAAGTGTTTATCTACTCCCCAAAATTGTTACTGCCGGATCATGTCATTGTACTGATCAATTATTTCCTGGTAGGCACAGAAACTGAACCCCACAGAGTGTTATCAACATGCTCTCATGAACTGGATTTATCCGATCGGGTCCTACATTTACCATATCCTTTATCAGAACTGAATTATGTGACACTTTGTCTAAAATATCGCAAACGAATCATCATACCTTACTCATCATGCTATGTGTGTTTTTCATCCTGTTCCTTAAATTGGAAAGCACATCCATTTGTGCTGGGTTGGTTTCATCATATTTTCAAACTCATCCTAGTGATGTCAGAACCAGCGAAGGTGGAAATGCTACATTTGCCTGTACCGTATTACAGTTTGATCCTAACACCGAGACCCTGACTTGGCATGTATTTCCAGATGAATATCCCACTGTCACTACGGATTATTGTGACGCATCGTCACACAATAAAACATCAATGATAACTGTACACAATCACTATGAACATGACTGACAATGAGAGCGGACAAAATATACAGTTCCTCAGGTAGACAAAGGAACATCCCTTCACAGCTATTATGTAAAAAGGTGAATATGCATGTGACACCTGTTCTACACATTTTTACATAATAGCAGTGAAGGGATGTTCCTTTGTCTACCTGAGGAACTGTATATTTTGTCCGCTCTCATTGTCAGTCATGTTCATAGTGAATGTTGGGAGGAACGAGCAATCTTTTAAGTGTGTCCTTCGTGGTTTATATGACGACGTTGTTTTTAGGACTTATTCTTCACGAATTTCAACAATGCATGTTCAATACTTCCCAAGAAAGAACGAGATAAATTGTGGCCCTAAGTCTTTGGATGAACTTGATGAGGGATCTATCTTAGCGATTTGGTGTAAGGTTCGAGAGGGTAATCCATCTGTTTATCTTTCATGGAAAATGGACAGACCCAACATGTTTAATGCATCCTTTTCTGAAGCACGTCTAGTTACAGAGGGCCAAAAATTTATCCTCAATCAGGATCTTTACTTAAAGGTAATACAAAGTTTTGGTATGGGGTCATAAATTTGGTTCAAATGAACATGTTGGAAGCATATGCGATCCTACAATAATCAGTAATCGTTGTCGCGGTTGAAATCGAGTCTACAGTTATGAATTTGTAAATAATACACTTTCATGTTGTATAGCTCCCTCTCAAGGTCAAGATATTAATTAAGCTATTAAACAATGTTTCTTGACTAAAATCGACCGATTAGCTATTCTCGTTTGGAAAGTATATGTCACAACTACATATTCTGAGATTTTCAAGGTCGCAGCTACCATTGTACGGCCGTAGGCGCTATTTGAAATTTATCAAAATTTACCGGGAGCACCGGTAAATTTTTATATTCAATTTTGCTCGAAAGCAGAAGCGTTTTAGGTGCTAAATTTTCTAGTGCTTATAATACATCCACAGGGGCATCCAAATATATCAGAATTGTAAAGAATCACTATCCACCCAGTTTTCAAAATTTCCTAAAACTTTGTATTACCTTTAAGATCCAGTCTTCACTCTATGACCATATATTGTGTGGCGTCCAGTGTTACAAGTGTCTTTCATTACCAAAATATATCCTGCTCCATTGGTCCTTTGTTGGTTCGTCATAAGCCAAGAGTTGTGGTTTATCGAACAGGTCGTCTTGTTTCGCCAGCTGACCCGTACGGTGGAGGAAATCAAGTAGATATCAGTTGCATCGCTACTAGTTATCCAGAGGATAAATCATACAGTTGGGTTTGCTATCCGCCAAATGTTTTAGTTGGTTGTTATAATGCAACATCCAAGACTGTTTTGTTGAAAACTAGGTTGGACATTTCAGCAATTACCGCCGTAGATATTGTGATAATTTGTTCTGTAACAAACGCTGAAGGAACTACAACTGCTGAGTTTTGTTTGTCACCTCACGATGATTTGGTAACAGATTCCAATAAGAATGATGCCGTGGAAACTGCTGGATCAGGATTGATTGAAACATCTTCGTGCAAAAAAAACCTCACTCGGATTAAATATCGTAAATGATTCTGTAAACTGGGAGACATTCTCATATGAGGCACATCAGGTTTGTTTCCTTGATTGTTTTCAAGGAATTGGTCCTACCAATCCACAGATGATATGGTTTGTAGATGGAAGGCAGATTGAACATGATAGCAATCATGTTCGATATTTGCGTGCATCATCTACCTCCTATTTAAAGGTCAAGAAATATTTGAAAGAGCACGATACAATTAACGTATCATGTGAAACACTGCATGAACCTATCAATGAGACACTTACCAAAAATATGGTTTTAGCCTTCTTGAAACTAGTAAATGTAGACGACCAACACAATACTCCCACTGTAAACGAAACATCAAAGATCAACACGGTGAAAGTCAATGGAATTGAGATTGTTGTATTGTATTGTATTGTATTTATTTTCCAATCATATTAAAAAGACAAATAACATATGACATAAAACAAAATGAAACATAACAGAATTAAAAAAAAAAAATTACATGTGTATATAGATTGCTTAAAAATGATTGGCTGGATTGCCCGTTCAGTGTCATAAAAATATATGACACTGTTCTTCCTGGGGGTCCAGGTACAGTTAAAAGAAACATTACGTAAATAGAAATTTTAAAAATAATGCACAAGCTGCTGAGTATAACACTTGCATGTCCTCTTTCGTGTTAACCAATGAAACAAAACAATTAAAAGCAAGAAAAGGCTATACATTTACAATTGCTGAGATTTGCGGATAATTAACCCGCCACGCGCGAAACAGTAAGAGGAACGACTGCAAGAAAGAGAGATAGAGAGAGAGAGAGAGAGAGAGAGAAAGGGAGAAAGAGAAATGGAGAAGAACTCTCTTGCAAAGCGTGTGGAAGGCACATGTAATGCCTGGCGCGTCCGGGGAAAGAAATCAAAGCAATTGAATAGGTGAATGAACAAGTACAAAATATGCTACCTAATTCACGGAACCCGGACGCGCCCAGCATAACACCATGTAATTCCAAACCCCACGCGAGAGATCCGCCCACTGTGTTGTCTAAAAATACCATATGGCTACACGAAAGAAAAAGCATCAATAGTTTCAAACAGCAGCTTGATTTACACAATTATGTTTACATACACAAGTAAAACTTAAATACATGTCTACCCTAATTACTAGTAATGTGTCCCCCCGCCCCCCCCCCCCCCCCCACAGCTAAGTGTAACTTCTGGCAAGGCATAATACCACTGAAAGTCTAGGCAAGATCAATGAATGGCAGATAGTTCTTTGCAAAAAACACTTAAGCTGTTGGAGAGTTTAATATTTTTAGGTAAGCGGTTAAATTCTCGCGAGCCTCTGTATAAAAACATTCTCCGACAGCTCTCGGATTTCGGTTTGGGTAGAGCTAAATTTCTCTGGGATCTCAACCCGTATGGATAATTATTATAATTAAAACGATCCTTCAAATAAGAAGGGGCAAGATTGTGTAATGATTTGTACACCATCATGAGCAGGTGTGACTTTCGTCTAGATTGTAATAAGGACCACCCCAATCTTCCGTGAATTTCGTTGTTAGAAATATGATCATAGGGGTTTACACTTAAAATGATTCGACCTGCTCTATTTTGTAATTTCTGGAGTCGGTCAACATGTTTCTTGCTAGCGGAATCATAAACAATATCAGCATAATCAAACAGGGGTAAAATTATTGAATTGTAAACTAACTTTAATTGAGTTTGAGGTAAACAATGACGAAGTCGGGCAAGATAGTTAACTGTTTTTCCAATTTTCTTACACATTTCATCAATATGAATATCCCATTTTAAACGAGGATCGAGCTGCATACCAAGGTATTTAACCACGTTTTTCTGTGTAATAGCTTTGCCAGAAATTTGGACATTAAAAATATTATATTTTGATAACATATAACTTGATCCAAATAACATGCTAATAGTTTTCTCAACATTAAGGCTAAGTTTGTTCTGACATAGCCAATTGTGAACATTGTTTAAATCGATATTTAGGATTCTTTGAATATTACAGACATTTTTATCGGAAAAATATAGCACAGTGTCATCTGCATAAAGATGAATGTTACAATGTTTTACTCTGTTAACCAAATCATTTATATAAATCGTAAAAAGCAGCGGCCCGAGGGTTGACCCTTGAGGAATTCCATACTCGACATCTAAAATGTTTGAAGAAGTAGAGTTCAAACAAGTAAAAATTTGACGGTTGCATAAATAAGTACGAAACCAGTGTAACACGTTGTCAGTAACTCCCAATGACTCGAGTTTGTTTAAAAGAATATTTACGTCAACAGTATCAAAAGCCTTTTTAAGGTCAATGAAAACCGCTCCAGTGTATAAACCTTTGTCCATGGATTCTAACCATTCATCGGTAACCTTCAATAGAGAAGTCATAGTTGAATGCATCTTTCGAAAACCAGACTGCTGTCGGCTCAAAATCTCATGTTCATTCATGTATAATTTCAGTTGTTTACAAACAAGTTTTTCTAGAATTTTAGAAACAGTCGGCAAAATGGATATAGGTCTGTAATTACATGGATCTTCTTTATTTCCTGATTTAAATATTGGAATCACTTTGGCTGTCTTATACTGGTTTGGAAATTTAGAGTCAAGCAGTGATTTATTAAATAAATAAGTAAGATAAGGGGCAATAATTGGAGCTGACATTTTCAACAACCCTATAGAAATACCATCAGTACCACAGGCAGACTTGTTTTTCATAAGTTTGATCTCTTTTTGAACTTCCTCCACTGTGATCATTTGGAAATTGAAACAAGAATCTGTATGATCGTCAAAAATAACTGAATCACTTGCTTCGGGTATTTTGGAAGCTAAAACCTTGCCAACATTTGCGAAATAATCATTGAATTGTTCACTTCTTTGATGTAAATGTTCTTCATTAGAAAAGGTTGATTTCATTGAATTGTTCGAGGGTAATAATGACTTCAATACAGACCAAGTATTTCCAGCATTGGATTGAATTTTTGTCAGTTGATCAGTGTAATATTTTTTCTTGGCTTTTCGAATGTCAAAAGTCACTTTATTTCTCAATTTTCTATAATCTTTCATTTTTTGTTCATCTTTAGCTTTCCATGCCTTTTCTTTTAATTTATTTCTCTTTTTAATGAGATTAAAAATATCTGAGTTCATCCAAGGAGATTTTCTAATCTTCATTCTTTTCTTTTTGACTGGCATATACCGATTAACGACATTCATGAATAAACTCTCCCATTTGCTGATAGCCAAGTCAATATCATCAATATCTAAAACTTCAAACCAAGGCTGATTTTTTAAACTTTCGAAGTATGAGTTCAGATCAATTCCTGATTTTTTCCTAAAATTTACAGTTTGAGGATTTCCACTGTGTTTTGATTTCCAAATGATATAACTCAAAGAATGATCACTGATACCTAGGTGTATAACACCATGACTAAAAACCTTCTCTTTTTTATTTGTTAGAGTGTGGTCAATAAGGGTTGATGAATCGGATGTTATCCTGGTAGGAATTTCAGTATTTATCTGTTCTAGTGAATATACATTATGGATTTAATAACGGGGATATTGAGAAGAAACAGACTAAAACTGAGGAGACCAGTTGGTCAAAACTTAGTGGAATTCATGTCATTGTCTTTACAGCTGTGCTTATTTTAGGGGGACTGCTTTTGACAGCATGCATTTGTGCTTTCTGCACTGTTTTTATTTTCAAATACTTACAAAGGCTCAACCCATATGCTCAAAGATGTCACGACCCTAAGCCTCCCACTTATCGTGTATCTTTCAGAGTATCTCAGAATAAATGTTGTTCGAACCGAAGTGCTCATGATCATGATGGTATTCCTAATGCAGACATACTGTATGAGGAACCTAGAGCATTATCTAGTCCACCATTGTCACCTGTTATGGTGGTTCGAAAAAAAACAAATCGCTAGAAAAGAGGATCTCGTTCTTGCGAGATTACAGTATCGGTTATCAGTCTTCTGATTCCACCACCTCATGTAGATCCAGTAATACTTTTTGTGATATCTCAGTCCCCTCTGAATACTCGGAATGGAAGGGGGACACACATTCCGACCCCCAGGAGCATGCGAAGTTTCATAATATCACATTAGCTAAATTGGAGCACGGTTATGATTATGATTATGCATAGATGATAGGAAATACTTTGCTTAGACTTATGTCTCACTAATACCTTAGCCACGCCGCCTAAAAGACTCAAAAGCGTTCCCGAACTAATAAATTCCAGTCATCTCGATGTAAAATATGTTTAGTTTGGTTTGCAGTAGGTTTGGTGTCTGTCCAGTTAGTGACAGCTCTGGTTTAAGTCGATTCCAGATGCATGAAGTCCAGAATACAATGAACGATACAGAATTTAATCTCCATCCCTTCTAATTCAAAAGCAGAGCTAACCGATCTAGCTTGTCAAGCTTTGAGACAGATTCATTGGAAAGGGTAAATAGTCTGATGATTTCATTATCAAGATAAGTCATCGGATAGGGTAGTTACCTTTTTAAACCAAATTTCCAATCACTTTGTAGTAAAAAACAACAACATTGATTTGAAAAATAAAGAACGTAAAAGCAAAACAATATACGTTACAACATACAAATCTGAAAATCCCAAAACAGGTTGAAAAAGGGACACTCTAAACTATGCATTTTACGAATTCTTCCTTTTCCTGCAAATGATAAAGTGCTTATGCGAATCGTTATGTATTCGATTTTTCTTCTCATGAATATCATCACTATGTGTTAGACAAAGACAAAATTGTTTTTGATATGAGAAACGGTATAGGATGCATGCAGTATTTAAAATTGTAGTATTTTCTTTCTTTTTTTAAACATGATCAATGACAATTTTTTAATAATAACGTTCGAGTGTTGCTCTATCATTCATACTTGTAAATTAAAAATTACTCCTGGAATAACAGTAATAGTATATAAGATTCGTAAGGCGCCAAATCCACTGGAAATGACATACCTAATGCACACTAGTCCACAAGATGAAAACCACATACAAACACTATATAAAAAAGTACATCGTCAGTAGGATATAACATTAAAAAGAAGAACTATTTTTGTACAGGCAAAAATAAAAACAGATACGCCTTCATTTTTTTAAACACTTCAAAAAATCTGTTATTTACAAAAAGAAGGCCTTGCATGAGCGAAGGTCGCCCCTGTTAAGAATCCAGAGTTTTAAGACCATAGTAATTTATCAAAATAATATTGTAACATGGAACAGACTCAGCAGAGCCACATAATGAAAAATAAGCAAAACAATGTTGGCAGCCCTTTTGCTGATCTTTCTTGACGAAAGTGATAGACCATGGTTGTGTACAGAGCCACATATATATGAAAATGCTGCTTGTAGTCTATAAAACGTCAACATCAGAAGTGTATTGATTTGTATGTAGATTGGTTTAGATATAGTAGTAGTAGTAGTAGTAGTAGTAGCTCTATACAGAGCGAGTTTATTTTTCATTTCTTTTCACATAATATAAACAATGACAAACAATAATAAACGTAGTGATATAACAGAAGTGAGCATTGAAATATCTTTGACATTGTATATACTTGTATGTATAGGTTTATTGTTGTTGTTGGAAGTTTTAAAGAATGTACAGATTTCGAGTAACTACATACATTGACAAAATACAAACAATTGAAAGATACGCTATAGTGTTTTCGCAGAAAAAAGGCACTATTTAAATATTTATCACAGGTTATCTATCATGTTAACTACATTCACAACAGCTTGTTTCTGAAATTTTGAATACAAATAATCGCTAATTTATAAGTTAATAATGCCATTATTGATACAGATAAATGTCACTAGAGTAAGTTGCTTTTTGTACTTAGACTTTGCTGTCAAAATATGCAATCGTAACAGCGACGTTTTTTTAATGATCACATAAAGTATACTACATTTCACATTCATGTATCTTATAGCACAGAGCTCAATGAATATCTGCAAAACTTTTAATTTGCTGGGGAAGAAAAATTCGTTCAAAAACTGCATGGTTTCTGAACAGTGTATTCTTCTGATCTTCAAAAATTATCAACACAATCTTGTATATATCTCATAAGGAATCATTGATGAAAATACTGTTAACTAATTAATGATGAAAACGAATGATTGATAACAAAGAATAGTTTAAGGTATGAGTAGACTAAATTTCATGGTAACAATATATGTATAATCCATTTCTTGGCAGTTATATACCAATACGTGAGAATTAATGGATTCCCATATTTCAAACAGTTGATAAATGGGTGTCACAACCCTGTATAAAAATATAGTTTGAGAGGCATGGCAGTCATTTTCCTCTTTTAAAGGAAAGAATTGTATATAGTAATTCTTGATATCACATATTCCACTTTTTATCATACCAATCCCATCACATTGAACAAATGTGTATCATATTATAAATATTTCTTGAAAGTTTCGTCCAAGTTAGCATTTCATATACCTGCTGTAATTATGCTGCTGTTTTATATATATATTTGTTCACATGGATCATATACCTGTATATGAAAAATTATTAGGTATTTAATACAACTTAAATTTGATGGGTCGATCTTAGATGGAAATGAAAAAGATCAGAGTAATGTCGATAAGTAAGGATGTAATTAAAATCAATGTTTTCATGAAAATGAATGTAGTTACTAAAATCAAAGTCGCAATTAAAATCATGGTTGTAATAGAAATAAAGGTTGTAATACAAATCAAGGTTGTAATGAAATTCAAGGTTGCGATACAAAAATCATATCTTAATTCAAATCAATGTTGTAATAAAACATAAAGGTTGTACATTTATTCAAGATTGTTATAAAATTAAGGTTGTATATGAATTCAAAGTTGTAATTAAATTTAAGGTTGTAATTGATATCAAGGTTGTTATTGTTTGTTTGTTTGTTTGTTTTATTTATTTATCCACGGTTAAAAACACCTGCTCTCAGCCACAAGGTTGTTTTTCAGCAAGTTCGTTAAAAAACATTCACACAATATACATAAAAAAAACAAATATAATTCATAATACAAATTAAAATAACAAGAATACAAATGTGGAAATAACAACAAGAATACAAATGTCTAAACAAAATATTAAAAAAAAAATTTATAACAAAAATACATATGTGTATAAAATAACTCTTAATAACAATCACACTAAGTATTTTAAATATCAGAAATTTGAGGCGAAATACAAGTTAGAGAAATCACAAGCTCCTTATCATAAAACAAATCATCAGATGTAGATTGAGTGAACGAGCGAGAGAGCGATGAAGAGGGGGAAAGAGAGAGGGAGAGAGATATGAGAAGATATAAATAGAAAGAGATAGGGGAAAGAGACATAGACAAAGAAAGACAATAAAATTAGAACGTAGGGGGGGGGGGGGAATACCATCGATCGCTTTTATGAAGTTTGAAAGCCGGGTTTCTTTTCTGAAGCACTGGGGTAGGTGATTGAATAGCCGAGATGCGATATAAATAGTACTGTTTCTTAGAAAATTAGTGTTTGGTTTAGGTATGTTAATAGTACATTCCCTGGTTCTAAGGTTATAATTACTTTCTTTCAAAATAACCTTAGTAGAGAAAATATCTGGTACTTCATTGTTAAGTATTCTGTACATCAGAATAACCAGGTCCTTCTTAACTTTAACATTGACACAATCAAGTTTTAATCTATTGTAAAGTTCATGTCTGCTGAAGCGAGAATCCACCCACAGTACTATTCTTAATGCCCTGTTTTGTAATATCTGAAGCTTCTATAGGTGCCCAGAGTCGGGTTTCATCCAAATCGTACTACAATAATCAAAACGAGTTCGGATCATCGTATTATATAATAGTAGAGCAGTCCGTTGATCAATAAATGGTCTAGCTCTTCGTAAGACAAAAACGTTCCGTAGTTTTGTTGATTTCGCCCTTTCAATTTGTGGTGTCCATGAAAAATCTGTATCAAGTATAACACCGCGATATTTACATTGATCGACTCTCTCTAGAGGACAGTTGTCAATACAGACATTGATGTTCTCAAAATCTTTACGTTTACATTTTGTTCCTATGATCATGAACTTACATTTCATTGGATTTAGCATAAGTTGATTATGCAGTAACCAATCATGAATAACAACTAAATCTTCATTAATTATACACTGAAGACTATTTGGATCTCTAGATGCGTAGTATAAACATGTGCCGTCAACAAACATTGATACAGTGCATTGCTTGACAACAGGCGGTAAATCATTCATGTATAATATGAATAACAGTGGCCCCAATATACTTATTAAAATCAAAGGTGTAATTAAATTCAATCACTTTGAAAATTGATTATTTTATTACTCTTATGTTAAAAAAAGAGTGAAATACCATCGCGTGTGTATGTACACACATACACACGCGTATGTGTTTGTGAGCACGTGGGTTTGTGTATGTGTGTGTGTGTGTGTATGATGAACTTGGCTATAAAAGAGAGTGCAGCGAGACCTACTACTCCATCCAATAAATTTATCAAATAGCCCAAAAGAGTCTCAGAAACAGATGGAGATAGAAAGAAAGGTCGAGGGAGTAGGCAATGTAGAAAGGAAGCGATACTAATTCGCGAACACTTTAAAAAAAATCAATTCAAGTGCAGTTTGTCAATACTATATCGTTTGTCCCATAAAAAACATGTTTGGATTATGTAATACGTAATTGTACTGTTCTCACATTTGAAAATCGGATGGACAATATTCCTTTTATTAGCTTAACTAGTCGAAAGGTTTTGCGACCGCGTTATCATCGGTGACCCCTTATGCCTGGACCCACACTACATATACGCCACTGACAACATAAAGAAATGTATAAAAAAAAAAAGACACATCATGAAATACAAGCAGTATGTCACTAAGACCCTCAGATTAAGGTTTTATGTGCTTATGATGTTCATATATATTTGTAATGAATTGTGTAGGGCTATTTCATTTTCATCCTTCAGTCTATGCGAAATACTCTGAATAGAATAGACTTTCTTGCTATTAATTGACGATCACAATTGCACGTAGACCATTATCCATATATCTTAATCAATAATGGCAAACATAATTCATTGTGTACCTTATCTAATCTACATTCAAATCAGAAGTGTAAATCAGTTATTATAAATATTTATTTGCATTTCAAAATGCATCATTAAAGTTAAAAAAGAGCAAAGTTCACAACATTTTGACACACCTTCATATAAATACAGTGCGTATGAAAAGTGTACCAAACTTTTAAAGCTCCTAATTTAGAAGTCATGACCAATATTACTTTGAAATCTATTTCATGATGATAAAAATACTAAATACATTCATACGCATAATAGGCAGATTCATTAAACATAAAAATATACAAAATGCATGAAGATTACTTTTTTTGAATAAAAATCATTTAAGATGCGAACAAAATAAGGGATAGAGCTATTCTTAAAATCGATTGGTTTTGCAAATAAATTAAGAGTATTTCTGTACATTTCGTTAATTACAATTAACAATTCATTGACTTGGTAGCCATTAAGAACAACATTCATGCTTTTCTACATTAATTGCGAAATAAAAACAAAGTTTATTTCAAGTTCTTCCAACGTTAATAAATTGCACAACTCTATAGCATGATTATATGTTTCATAATTAAGTCCCAAAATAATTATACATTCCCGTTTTTGTATTCGTTCAATATTATCTGTTTGTTAACGCGTGAGGTTGGAATGAAAAAGTGGTGCACAATACTCTAACATTAGTCGTATGTATCCAGTATAAACAATAACGAGATCACTAATTGGTAAATTAAAACGTTTCAACTTCAAGGTACGTAACATATATAACTTTCTATTGCACTACTTTATCATTTCCCTTACTTGAGTATCCCATTTTAAATCACATTGAATATAAACTCCAAGAACTTTAATTACATTTTCTTCATTTCAAAGTGTCTCATCAATATACAACAGTTGGTGAGTTTGATTTTTCATAAAAGAGACCGTCATAGCAATGCATTTAGTTGGGTTTAGTTTCATATTATTGAGTAAAGACCAATTTTCTAATAACAATAATTCCGATTGCAATTTTGATATTTGTGGACAAGTCCGGCTATCTACTATAGTTAAATCATCTACATACTTATAAAAAGGGAGTACACAATCATGACATGCATCGTTAACCATAATTAAAAATAATATAGGCCCCAACTTGGTACCTTGAGGGACTCCTACATTGCTAAGTTTTACATTTGAAATACGACCTTAATACATTACTACTTGTTGGCGGCATTCTAAAAAAATCTACAATTAACGAAATGACACATGGTCGTAGATCCAATTTAACAAGTTTACAAATTAAAATATTATGATCAATCCGGTCAAACGCTTTAGAAAAATAGGTTAAAACTATGTTTGAAATAGTTTTTTGTGTATCTGCATTTTTGTATAAATTATGTAACATTCCAATTAAATAATGGCAAGTTGAGAGGCCACGACGATTTCCATACTGGTTTTTACCAATCACATCACCAATATCCTCCCACAACCACTTAGTAATGAAAGTTTTAGCTATTTTAGCAAAGTAAGAATTTAGGGCTATGGGCCGCAATTCAAGAACAGTTTGTGGATATGATTTGGGTACTGGTATTATCTCAGCATACTTCCATACTTGTGGAAAAAAAACCTTGTTTAAATGCAAAATTAAGAATATAACATAATGGATAAGATAACTCATATGCAAATTCACGTAATATTCGAACAAATGTCAGGTAATCACCTAAAATATTTGGTTTGTGTAAATTGAGTTTACGTAACAAATCATACACGTCTTTCGATTATATTATTGGCAATCCACAGGTGAAGGCTAACATGCTGGTAACTTTGTTTATCACGTTTCGGGAGATCTGCTGCCACAGTTAAAAAACTTATTGTTAGTGCAATCGGCTGCTTCCTTAAAATGTTCAGGCTGATCATTTGCAATACCTGGTATGTCGATGGATGGTTGATCTTGAGGTCCTTGAGTAATGAGTTTTATGTGACGATACCAATCAGCGGGATTATTTATTTTAAGTATATGAATTCTTCTATTATAAAATGAGTCCTTTGCTATTAAATATTATTGCATCTATAGCTTTGTCTCTAAAATATGTCCACAGCTCTTTATTACCAGAGTGCCAAGCTTGCTGTTTTCGTTTGATTAATGATTTAATCTCACAAGATATCCAAGGCTTATCACTTCAATGAAAAATTACAGTCTTAGAAGGTAAGGACTGATCAATATGTTCTCGCACAACACTATAAAATAAATTACACATATCCGAAGGGTCGAAGATTTGATAAAAATCTTCCCACGTATGATGGGTTATCCAAGTACAAAACGCTCGGATTCCACACGCGTACACGCGTATGGAGCATAAGGTGGTAATCTCGAATAATGAATGAAAAATCGCATGTCACTAAACCCAAATGCAAGTAAGAACATATATGATGATAAGTATCAATGAAATGGACAATACACTTTCATTTACAAAAAATAACAACCAAATAAACTTTATCAGTTTTGTATCACTCAATGAGAAGCGTTACCTTAATCACGGGGTGCGAGTGAAGTCAAGGTTATAATCATAATACCGAAGAGAATAAAACTAATTTTATTTGAAATAAGCATTACACTGCGTTTGAGTTGATATTAACATCCTTTCTTTTCAACTGCCTTTTAGTCAATGTTCCAAAATATGTGTAATTGTTTTTAATGGGATAAAACACACATAATGGATTTCGTCCCACATTATATGCTTCAGCCAATACTTGTTACAAAAATAATTTTTGCAATACAATTTGAAAGGCCTGCTGCTCAGTCAACCGTGGCAGCAAAATTATGAAGTTGGTATCATTATTCAAGGTATTAATTCATTAAGGTAGGGGGCTGGTAAATGAGGATGAATGCTATTACGAGAGCTATTTTTATCTCATTTTAGGAAGACAAACTAATATCGCTCAATAATCAGCTTAGCGCAATCCACCGATACATCGAGCACAGGACAAACAAATGACCTTTTCCCGAAATCTCCGAGAGAAGAAACATGAACGATGTACTGATGATTGACTGTTACATGATAGGTCTAAATGATTTAGGAATATGATACAGAAACAAAGAAACACACAAAAACAAAACTAAAATGAAATTGGGCACATTATAACAAACTAAAACATAACTAAACAAAACAAAATCTCAGTGAGATTTCAATGGGTTCACCTTCCCATATTTTGTACATGTATTTATATCATTACACTCGGATGTGAACTGGACATGGCCTTGGTAGTTGTGATTTAATGCGATCTCTACTTCAGATGTGATGTCACATATTTTATTATTATATTCAGTCATTCAGCAAACATTAACCAAATTTATAGTCACAATGAAAACGGACATGGACGCGATTTCTCAGGAACATAAAGCTGAAAGGGGGAAGTTCCTTCTATCAACCTCTGGATGAAAATTACACTTGAAAAGAAAAATAAATCATGCATTAAATTGGGAGAGTAGGAAATGTGGAAAGAAATCGGTGTGCTCACTACCTTGAATACTGTCGAAAAAATGTTGCCATCTTGTAGGGTAAATTATCGCTTCTATAAAAGATGAAATCCCTTCTGAACATGCGGAAGGTTGGCTAAAAAATGGGAGATCCGTTTTTGAGGGGGGAGGGGTAAAGGAACAACTCGTTATAAATTGGCGAAATATCGGGAGCGGAAGTGGATGAAATTTATCAATGTCATCCTCAAATCGTTTTTTTTTTTTCACTTTTCAAATGGTCTATTTAGTTGCTGGTTTTTCATGAATTCGACAATTGTTATTATCAAGTGCTCTGATGAATTTTTCAGTTTCGATAGGATTTTTTAATATTTTTAAATGCTGTTACAAGATGTAATATATCATACGTGAACCTCTTAGAGAACGGAACCAAGGTAATTTGTTTGATTAATGATAGCTAGCACGTGGAAGGGAAAAAAAGAACCGGAAAATGTATAATATAGACAAAATTTATTTTTATCCAGCCGCTGTTCTCGAATGAAAGTATAAAATATTAACTCAAGCGATAAAGTGATGTTAGAAACAATTAACATAAAATTGTCGAATCCAGGAGAAGAAAAAATGAAGAGAACATTTGAAAATGTTTCTCCCATAATCTTATACATTGCGATGTGGTTACCCACATACGCATCAACCTTCATGTATGATGTATTTTTATGTATGTGTTTGAGTGGAATAAAAGCAGACCTGAAATGAAATTAACACTTAACTGATATTTAACATTAAGTTCGATTAATCGTGACTGTATCGATCAGTTATCAGGCTAAATTGTAGGTACTTTTGTATCATATATAAATGTAAACGGGCAATTATAATACTTTTACCCTGGCGTATTGATGAGAAAGGCTGCTGCCTCCAAAAGTTCCCAAAAAACAAAAAAAAAAGGGAGAAGAGAAAAAAAAGAAGGGAGACAATGACAAAGGAAATGATTGAAGACAAATTTGCTGAATTGATATCTTTTTGCAACTAATATTGATTTGTTTGTATGTATTGTATGCTTCGTTTATTTCTTGTTTTGTACCGTTCATATTATATTCGTTAATCGACAGAGCCGTCGTGTAAAGCAGTGTCGAAATCACTCATGATGCCACCCTGGTAACACATAAACACTTAATAGATAAATGTAAAAAAGGTGTACTTTCTGCAAGGGGCCTTTTATTTTATTACCTCGTCACTTTTTTAATAATCACTCCATATTGACTTTATTACTGTTAAGCCATTATTAATTTTCGGTAAATTTTAGGGGCTTTTAGAAAAATTGAGTACAAAGCGCGTGTTTTGTTTCGTCAATCTCCTTTTTTCAAGTATAGTTAATTAGTTATTCGCTAAAATGCTATATAAATTACTGTTTCACTAAAAAATAAAAAATATCTCAAGTCTTAGAAGGGGTGTAAATCAATGTAATTACATAGATAGAGAGGCAACAGGGCGTTTGCAACGAAATGCAGGGACAACGATTTAAGGGGATTTGGAGGGACTTCCTAAGAAAATATTCATAGTAGTAGTCCCCCCCCCCCCCCCCAAAAAAAAAAAAAAAAAAAAAAAAATCGCTCAAACGATCATTCAAACGATGCCTATCCACACTAAGAGAATGAAGTACAGGGGTGAATATTGAGATCAGATTTGGTCTAGCCTTTGTGTTTTGCCTTTGCCTTTTGCATTTGTGATTAAGGGTACTGTAGATTGCAATATATTGTTTACTACAAAACTTAAAATACTACCAAGGGCATCGCGAGAAATGAAAAGTTGTCAAACTAAAAAAATGCTCAATAAAACTTCACCTTTTTCTTTTTGCAAAATGTAAAGCTACAGTCCCATATACGTCCCGGACCGTCCCGGACCATCCCGGACCCCATCCGGGGTGATCCGGGATTCGGTCCGTGTTGACACCGTGTTGGCACCGGGGTGGTCCTGGATGGTCCTGGATGGTCCTGGATGGTCCTGGGCGGTCCGGGAGTCGACCCCGGATGTTTTTGACGGTCAAAAACTGCCGGGGTGGTCCGGGACGGTCCGGGACAATAGTTTGATCCGGGGTGATCCGTGTAGCCACCGTGCTGGGTCTGGGGTCATCCGTAGTGGCGCCGGGGCGGTCCGTGTTGATCCGTGGCAGTCCGGGAGTGAGTTATTGACCCCGGATCACCCCGGCGCCCCTACGGATGATCCCGGACCCAGCACGGTGGCGACACGGATCATCCGTGTTGGCACCGAGATGGTCCGGTGTCATCCGTGTTGGCACCGGGGTGGTCCGGGACGGTCCGTTGCGGCTCCGTGCTGGGTCTGGAATGATCTGTACTGCTGCCGGGGCTATGCCCGGACGGTCCGGGGCGGTCCGTAGTGGTACCGTGTTGGGTCCGGGGAGACGGTCGGCGGTTGCGATTTTTTGAACAAAACATCCCGGACCATCCCGGATCACCCCAGACCATGGTCCGGGATGGTCCGGAGTGGTCCGTGCTCGTCCGTGCTGGTCCGGCTTTATATGGGACTGGGGCTTTAGAAAGAAAATACGAATGAATGAAAACAAATAGAGGGACAGAAAAAGAAAAAAAAAGAAAAGAAGACAAGTAAAAGAAACTCAATCCTCTCTACCTTAAAAAGTGGGGTCTGGCGATAATTGTATCGGCAATCTTATCGACTTGAAAGATACAGGAAGAAGAATAGGGTAAAAAATCGAGTCATAATGAGGCGTGCGTTACATCTGTTCAAGTTTTCTTTTTATATTAGATTATTTAATGTTTTAATACTCCTGCATACAAGAATATTTACTATTAACTTTTTTTAGAGGCTTAAATAACACCTTGCTGCATTTCATGCAGTTCCTTAAAAATTTTAACTTATTAATCATCATGGTGTCTTCATCTGATATTTCATCTCATTTTCTAAAAGGGCCACTTAAACCCAACTAACATAGCCTTTTAAAACATGAATCGACCTCTGCTAATTAATATTCCAGCCTCTGATTTTTTCTGAAAATCTCTAAATTGACAAGAAAAATGATAACAACCATCCATTATTCACAGATCTCACGCTTGTTGGGCTACGCCCCTCGAAAAAAGGTAATACGGTCACGTGGCTTGATGACGCATTTGACGTCATACACTCTTGTTCAGACAGAGGCAATTTACCCCAAGGTAAAGGCCGTGTTAAGAGCTAGTCAGGATCAGTAGCGTACGCACGATATTTTCGAGGGGGGGGGGGGGGGGGAGGGGGGGGGGGTTAAAATTTGAAAATCTCGTTACGACTCATCCAGCCGCTGAATAAGTGGGGGAGAGGGTGGGGGGGGGGGTGGGGGGGGGGGCGGGGTAAGAGCACTTTTTTTATTTTTTTATCCCGGAAATTTGAAAATTAGGCCGATCGATATTTCGTTCAGTAAAGGGGGCATGGGGGGGGGGGGGGGGGGTAAGGTCACTTTTTTGGTCACCCTCTTTTTGTCTTTCTTTTTTACAAAAAGACACACACATATAACAAAAACGTGAGGGGGGTTCGACCCCAACCCCCCACCCCTGCGTACACGTCTGGTCGGGATAAATATGGTGAGGTCGGTGTAAAAGTCAGCGTAATGACCATCTGAACGACGGTCCTGTTAGCTACGCCTACATTTACCCCGACCGATTTAGTCCTGGATTTATCCAGCAGTTATTCGCTGAAGCGACTAGAGGGTGTTGTAAGTTGACCGTGTGGATGCTTTCACTTGGCACTCGGAGTATCTGTGACCTTATCGAAAATGAAAATTAGATTTCTTACAGTTTAGATACGGAAGGTGGGTTGAGGTCGACTACTGTGGGTGCCACTACTTCCAGGGGCGGATCCAGAGGGGTGTGGGACACACGCCTCCTCCTTTTACTTTTATTTTTTTTAATTAAAAAAAAACACATAAATATTGTTTAGTTTACTCATCCAGAAATGCCTCAGAATGTACCATAGGGCATAGAACACGTGACGCTCTTGATTTTTTAACAATAAACAAAAAAAAAATCAAAAGGGTAGTCACGAGCGAAGTAAGTTGTAATTCCCTCGCTGAAATGTACACCTCCCCCATCATTTCATCTCGTGAGAATTCATAAATTTACGTACACATTATTTTTAGTTTTTGGTTGGGTGGGCTTTCCATCCCATCCAATCCGTAGCCGACTCGTAACTCAGGGTAGCGGTTTTTTGTTTTTGTTAATTTCATTTTCTTCTTCTCTTCCTCCCTCTTTCTCTATCTCACTTAATATAATTGTCCTCTCTTCTTCTGTTTTTAACGTTTTTTCCCTCTTTCCTTTCTCCCTTTTTCTTCCGTCGCTCTCTCTTCCCACTTTTGTTTGGCCGCCAAAAGTGTAGGAGCGGCCGATTCGCCCTCCAGGATCAGCCATTGGATTTGTTTCTTTAAAACATTTTCCTATTTTTTTTAAAGGAAATTGTATGCCATCTTGGTGCTTCTAGCTTTCACTCTGGACTGCTTTTTGTCTTCCATATGGCTCCCATCAGTTCTGCACGTCGTAGAGAGCGCGAATGTAAAAGATAGCACGTGAAAAAAAGAGGTGAAATATCAGAATAATGCTAAGGAAAATTTAAAATAATTATGATAAAAAGATAAATATGTAGAAATACGAAAAAAATGAAAAAGAGGATAGAAGGAAGAGCTCTTCCATCATTCTTTGGAAAGTATCCATATCGGTCGTATGAGCAGTCGCCTCGTGTGCTGTCGGTCTAGTGGCCTATAACTAAAGTAACACAATGGTACACCAAACATCCGAAAGAGACCAATATTGTCTTTTGGGCCTTTTAGTTTTTGAAGGGTTCACCTGACTGTTATTTTCAATTTTTTTGACAGAAAGCTTAAAAGAACTGCAAATTTCAGGTGAATCGACTGTTATAAAGTTGGATGATAAATGAAAATCAAATACCTCGCATTTTTTAACGTTTCGGAACATTGATTCTCCGATTGAGTTTTATAATCTAGGGGCACGTTTATTGGGTCTTGCCACTAGATATGTTCATATCGTACCCCACTATCATACCCCACTATCGAACCCCACTATACGAAAGTGATTTGCGGGATGTCGCGTTTATCGTCCCTTCACTATTCAAAATAAAGGCCTTGTGTCTGCGCTGCTGTTTTGACCCGGGAAGCAGACAGTTTCTCGGAGGTCAACTACACACACATGCTTGTACACAACACCTGGGTGGTCCGATTTGTATGTGGGGTTCAAAACAGCTTTGCGTTTATCATCTCTCAGAAACGTGATTCTGGCTGTATGTCACGTACAAAACACACCTTTTTGCGTCTTTAGATATGCCCATATCTAAAGACCTTTAAAAAAGGCTTTGCGTTTATCACCTTCTGAATTTGCCTGAGAGACGTTTGAGAAACCTGATTCTAGCCAAAAAAATTGGTCAATAAACGCAACCTAGAACGTTCGAAACAAATCACGCGTGCCCATATGAATTTACAAATCTGTAATATTACATTAGTTTATCAATGGACCTTCGAGCTCTACTATCACCCTGAAATCTGTATTACGGCGATGACCTTTCATCATAGATAAACATTGCACGCGATTCTTTTTAATTGAAATTGAATTGTGATTTTTTTTTTCTTTCAGATTTCATTTGCTCATGGCAGTGTAAATATTTAACTGTGCAAGATTATTCTACCCGTGATCAGCTACTTCCAACCGTTACATAGAACTAAAACCGCCCCTGTATTTTCCATGAGCTACAGGTTTCCAACACCAAAGAAAGTACGTATTCATTCTAAATACGCAGATCTGCATGCTATTCATAATGTTTATTCCTATTATCATGACATGTTCTATAGATGTATTAAGGAATAATCATACAATCAATTGGGTGATTATCATTGTGTATTCCTTTTTTTTTCTTATTCATTTCTGTTCATCACAGATTATCAAGATCACGATTCATCTGAAGAAACGGCGTAACAACGGTTCTAGGACTAAACGACGCAAACGGGGAATATGGATTTCAGTCGTTTCCTCATCTTTCTTCTCATATTACCAATGCAATGTTTATATGATAACGTAATATTGGTTCATGAAGGTAAAACTGCTGAGTTTCAATTTTCTTTTGAAAAAGTTTATTTGTCTTCTTTCGAAATTCAACATGGAAGCCGAGAGGCCTTCTACCGTGATGAACATTTCACCAATGTGGGACTACATGAAGGGCAGCTGGCACGGTTGAATGTTACGGTGGAAGAACTCCTAGGTGACAATATTGCAGTTACTGTAGTAAACGTTATAATACGCAACGTTTCGCGTGATGACGGAGGAACATATATTTGTTCTGCAATCCAGAAAATAGGCTCATTATACCAATCCAAAGATGTAAGTCTCACTGTTAGGTATCCACCAGGCAAAGCTAAATGTGAGATCCGAAACAACGCTGACGTTGAAAGTGATTTAGCAGAAATGTGGGATGTCGTGATATGTACCGCTTTAGAAGGAAGCATTCCAGGCAAATTGCTTTGTTTCCAAGATGGCGTGATAGCAGTACCCAAGAGACAAAATAATACATTTAGTCAAGAAATTTGGAAAAAGAAGGGACAATCCATGCATTGTTGCACAGGTCCAATATCCAATCGTATTCATATCCCTGGATGCAATGACTCCATATTACCAGGGAAAGATATTGATCACCGTTCACACATTACAACATCGCCTTCATCTGCGTTTGTTAATAATAAACAAATAGACGAAGCCCATTATTCTCCTGAGCCGATAACTGAACCTTCAGTTGATACTGCAGCCGAAAGTACAATGAAAATCTCTTATTACAACTGGAGTTCATTTGAAATAACGACAACAGTAATAGGAATCTCAATTTTACTTATTTGTGTGACTAATTTGATCATTATTTGCAAACTGTGGTCCAAATAAAAAATGGAACAGTCTTACTATTGAGATCAATGGTAGTGAGCACTAGTATGTTTTAAAGTTAAAAAATACATTAAAAACGAAGGAAAATGAATCTGCCCCCAAATATATATGTTTCATTTAAAATAGGTTTCATTGACTAAACAACAATTATATTTTTCTCGAATACAAAAGTCTGTACCGTCCTTTCGGACAATAAAACAATAGGTCTATATCAGGAATAGTTACACAAATGAGAGGCAAGTTAGTATACTTGCTAACAAAACTGACAAATTCGATAAAACATGGATAAATTTTGAGAGGATTTTGATCGTTTAGTATGAGTATATTGAATTTCCCACATCATTTCCAGTCATGATGTTGCATTCTTATTTTTTCCCCCTAATCTACATGTATGTTCTGTGTATACAGTATAATCATCATATTATTGTTATCAATATGCTACGGTTTCAGTAATCGCTATAAGGCCTAAAAAAAAAATTGATGACTTGGCGTAACCCGCCCGACCCTATTTTTATCGCCGACCCTACGCTTTTTTATTTTTTTGTTGTTGTTTTTTTTGTAATTTTTTTTTTTTTTTTTTTTTTTTTTTTTTTTTTTTAATGTTAGTCAATACATTGTGAAAATACTAATATTTGTGAACAGCCCCTTCTAAACCTACATATTCACCTGTTTATCCTGTTGAAGACAGTGTCTGAGATATCTCAGACTGGGGTCTGTTGGAAACCTATTAATGCGTTCGTATGTTTGCATTTTATGTGCATGAGGTTGTATGTACATGTACATGTATGTATGCAGGGGGGGGGGGGGGGGGGGCAGGTGTATGTATGTATCCCCCAGGTCCCAAGGTGATCAAGATTTCAACAATTTCTTGCTCACTTTGCTCACACAGTGTGTGTGTCCATATATGTGTGTGTCCATATATGTGTGTGTGTGCGTGGAGTTATTTGAACATATTGTGGTCTACCCCTCTCATCAGATCATCCCCAAGGTCTGAGGACCTATCTACGCCACTGTATGTATGTATGTGTATGAATGGCTAATTTCATGTATGCAAATATAAGCAACAACAACAACAACCAAAAAAAAAAAAAAAAAAAAAAAAAAAAAAAAAATCGCCCTACCTACCCTAATTTTCAGTGACCCGTTACGCCAAGTCATCAATTTTTTTTTTTAGGCCTAATGGTTGATATTCGTTATGTATATCTTATTCTGAAGTATTATATGATATTCATTGGTACATGTGTTCAAATATGTTATTTGGAGATTGATTTTCAATACAATGGCCTATTGGAGGGTCCAAAAATGAAGAAAAAATAAATAAATGAATATGGACATAAAAAAGTATACTCTTTGATTTCATACTTTAGGTCAGTACGGTATGTAGTATTTTGTTTCTAGTTATCAAGATTCAAGATTATTTTATTGGTCCATCATGCAAACATTATAAAGAAATTATGCTTCCAATGGCTTTTTTGACAATGAACATACAAATGATAGAAAATACAAGACGAAATTTAACAATAGAAAACGATGTACATAAATATTGATAATTATTCATAATGTGCATGTGCCCCTCAATTTTATATTGTCTACAATTATATGCGTCATAAATGACCATGCCTCATAATATTTCCCGTCAGCTCTCCCCCCCCCCCCCCCCCGCCACCACGCCCCATCCTTTCTTCTTCTTTCTTCTTGATTTGATTTTGTTTGGCAACCAGTCGTCACAGTTGACTATTTTTGCCACACACTATTTTATGAATTGTTTATATATATACAATCATATGTACAATTTCATGTCATAAATTACTATTTTTAGGATTCTTTCTCTTTCCATCCCCTTTCCCTCTGCTTATTTTCTTTTTAGACCCTATATTTTTTCTTCTTTTTTTAGGGAAAATTCAATAAATGAATAAATTTGGAAAGAGACGGCCTAGCCTAGCAAGTTGTACGTAATTGCGTTTACGCGCACGTGCGAGCTCAAATATCACCTCTGTATGCACATGTGTACTTCTCACTCACCCCACCCTGCCATCTTACCAGTCTTTGAGGTACATTTCGCAGTCTTTCGGTTTTAACCTAGGTCACTCCGGCATAGGTGAGGGGATGCCAGCTGGCATGTGATGCTGGAGGCGATCACCGAATTGTTAAAAAATTTAAATGGTCAAATTAGTTACAAGTATTGTGGGCTTAATTGGTGCAGAAAAAGGGAAAGAGAAGATAAGAAGGAAAAAAAAGAAATCAATTTAATGGTTTTGATACAGCCGCTTTGTTCTTAAAACGAAGCGAACTATTGCTTTTTGTTAAATTATTTCTGAAATTTTAAGTAGTGTCATGATTTCCTGTGGATGTGATAAATCAGTTTCTACGAGTAACATAGCTCTTTCTATAATGTACTTTGGGCATTCAGTGAGAAAGTGGTTTACAGTTTCAGTACGTCCTATGCAGTTATTGCAATGGCCTGTCGAGTGTATATTCAATCTGAAGAGATCTGAGTTCAAACCTATCACTCCTATTCTTAATCTATGGAGAATACTTTCATCAAATCTGTTCAACTTACAACATACATATGGTTGATTTACTGTAGGAAGTATCTGTCTAAGAAAACTATCAGAATTATTCCATCTGTCTTGCCAGAGTTTTATATACTTGCTGGTAATAATACTCATTATTTCAGAAAAGGATAATTTATTACAAATTTCAATGTTATTTTGTAAAGCAGATTTTGCATACAAATCTGTCATTTCATTTATGTGTATGCCACAATGGCTAGGAATCCATTCTAAGTGTATGTGTTTTCCTTGGTACGATAATTTTGTACTTAATGTAATAATTTCAGTTACAAATGTAATATCTTTTTCATCCTTTATGGCGAGCCGGGCGCTTATGGAATCACGTTTGGTACATAATACAACTGGTGGTATTAGTTATTTCCCGTACTCTTGTACTTTGAAAAAGATATTTAAAGATAGAAATAAGTTGACCATCATGATTCTAGACCTTCGCTATTATATTCAGGAAAAATGAATACACAGGAATGCGATTGATAACTCTAATTCTTCAACTACAGGTATCGAAATGCACAACTATAGTAATGGTACGATCGTTATAAAAACACGTGTGCCATCTTAAGTGCCTCTTGATCTGAAATAATATTTATGAATAACAGGAACTACATGTGTAGAAGTCATAATGACTCAAACATGTAGTCCTAAAATAACTAATGCAATTGTTTCCCCGGGGGTAACCTATATTCCAGCTTGTACATCATGCGCGTACACACACACTTAGGACAAGGGGGAAAAGGGTGTTTAATGTCCTGTAGTATTGTTAAAAACCCAGTTAATTATAAAGTACTCTCATATAAATACATTTATGTATATATCTATATAATCCTTCCCCATAGAAAGACCAAGTGCATTCATAATCCACTTCCCAGGGTCACAAGTTGTTACAAGCATTACTAAAGTCATATTTTCCAACAAAAATTGCTTTAAACCCTTTTTTCGACTTTTATTTTTCCTTATCTAAACTATGAAATCCTATTTCGGGGTAAATCACAAACAACACAATCAAACAGAATGTTACTACTGCAAAACGAGTTTTGAGAATAGTAGAAATAGTTAATTTCCGCTAACATACAGAACCCTTATTGCTTGAAAAAAAACTAATTAAAGATTCTTTGTCCCTTTTGGAGCCAACATCAAATTCTGTAGAACTTTGCAGGAATTATGAATACGTCATGTATGTCCGATCTGTGAAATTTAAACGTTAGCAGTGTCCTAATATTCAAATTATGCAAGGGAACCCGTTTACTTGCTAGACTTCACTGTCAGACACTATTGAGTGACTGACTTTTTTCTTCTTTGGTAATAACATACATAAAATGAGCTGTAAAGGGTACATGAGCATTTGTCTACATCCATAACCCACTTCTTGTAACGGCCAAAATTAAACTGATTGAATATTTGCGCAGCATAAAACATACGACCCTTCGGTACAATGGTCTGAAAATCAGACTATTAATTGCTGGCTCTATAGCTCTTAAGTCGATTCAACAACTAATAATCGTTATTTTCCCACTTAAAGACATGTTCAAGCCCCCTTTTTTAGGGAAGTTCTAAATTAGTATTAACTCTCAAGTGCCGTTCATATAGCTCCGTTTAGTTTCATTTGACAACGCCCCCTATCGTCAGAGTCAGCAGCCTCACATGTTAGCCTATGGAATTTTACCCTCCAAAACCGTTAAAAAGTCATTTTTTGTTTAAACGAAAAGCACATCCACCCCGACGTACGTTATCACTAGCTCTTTCATTGGAACCCTCATGTCCCATCGACTTTTGAAAGTTCACCCACCGTAATTTGATCAAAATAGGTTGCAAGCTCGCCATTGCCTATATAACACATGTGAAACAAGTCGAACTTTGGACTCAGTTTGCCAAGCGACTGGTTTTAGGTCAAGCACACGAAGGATAAGGAGCATGAGTTATAATAGATCAGTTCTGATCGGTTCATTATGTCCATTTCAGCCAACCCCCCACCGTAATTTTTCCATTGAAAATATGCAAACATTTTGCCGAGGTAAGCAAAAACATGAATATCCATGATCGCCATGGACTATTCGATTATTTACAGAGGGGTGCAATTGTGCACCACATCAAACTCCCCTACTTTAAGTCAAGTATTTCATTGTATTATGTAGTTTGGTAGGTTTATTTTACTGTTTAATTATCAGATATCAATGATAGTTTAAAGATATGGAAAATGTTCTTGTATTTTATATTTAGCAAAGCAATCTCACATACAAATTCACCATCAAGTGTCGTCTAATCCGCCGATTGTCGTGTGCTATATACGTCCAGCGAGCGAAAATGAGACACCGGAGCAATATGGGAGTTTAACCTTTTCATTGTTTGGCATGCGAATGGGACTAGTACCTTTAACATATATGATCTTTACCTCCTAAACATTGGGACTTCCGTGCGCCAACTGTCTCACAACGAACTCCCGTCTGCCATCACCTGAATCTTCACCAGAAGTAATGAAATATAATGTCCTACAGGGCAAACACTGCAAAATTAATACCATCTTCCCTTGACATGTACACCCGTTGCTCACAAAATCATTACCTATAGTGGATCAAGTTATAAGAAAAATATAAATAAGACCCTTAAACTTTACAAACAAGCTCACATTTTTAAAATTCATCTAAAATTGTTACTGCTAAACAAATACAAAACATCGTATGCACAAATCGTCGTTCTATCTTTACCCAGCCCCAAACTGCTTAAACCTCCTATTAATATTTCACCATCTAGAGGCTCTACTCCGTGATATTGTGAATCTCAAATTCTGTTTTAATCTTTTAATACTTACGCATGCTTTTCTCTTCAAATTTAGGACGCATCAATCTTTCGACATTTTTCACTCTGTTTCTACATTTATTTACTTATTTTAATTCGCCCTTGGACCCTGTCCTTGTCATTTCTCTTGTTAAACACTTAAGAAGAAAAACAGCTTCATACTAATCGATGATTATAAATAATTACTTGTACCAACATATATTAAAGTAGCCACACGAAGAATCGAAAGTGTTTTTAATTGATGCAAAACTGATATCATTGCGAAGGGGAAGCCTTGCCGATCAAATACAACGACTCTTTTTTTTCAAAATATGTTAGGGGTCCGCAATAATCAACTCTCAAAATTTTTCGTTTTGAGATCCAGGTTTTCTGTCTTCAGCGGTCCTTTATAGAGCGTCAATATTTGTGACGTCACATACGGGACACGGCTAGCTGGCTGCATACCGCTACACGGCACTGAGCTTTTTGTCCAGTGTGTTACGTCACTATTCTGAGCTCGCTACGCTAATGTGTTTGGCTTACGTTCAGGGGCGTTCGGGGGTCTAAGAAGGATCTTGAAAAATTGCATTTTACGCCTTTCCATGATATCTATATGATTTCTCAGCAAACTATTCGTGTTTTTCAAGAGAAAATCTTTCCATCCATATGTAATTTGTTCTAATTATGAGTTGTTAGTGAATTTTCTTTGTGTAGCTCCTTTAACATGCTTTTCAATAAGCCTATTATTTCTAAATGTCACAAAGAAAGAGTATTTACCTTTAATTATGTTCAAACTGTAAAATGTATTCAATAAGGCAACTAAACTATTGCAATGTTTATAATATTGTTAACATATGCAATATCCTCCATTTTGTTAGGTTGTTTGTTTCAGGTATACATTCGAGCATGTGAAACAAATTAAGCAACAACAAAAACAACAAAAACAATAAAACAAAACAAAAATCATCTTTTATATAAAAACTGATTATTTATCTTAACATGTCGACTGGTCATTGAGTAGGGGAGACCGGGTTCTTGTTGTTACAAACAATAAATTATGACGCATATCATTCAAACGCAATGATAAAGTCCATTAATTTTCATCTTGAGATAAAGTTTCAAATTAACTTTATTTAAAAAAGTTAATAACTTTAGACTTTCTATTTAGTCATATTATAGACGAGTGATGACAAAAAAAAAAAAAAAAAACGTCACAGCATCCCCCGATGGTTTGGGGAAAGTACACCATATTGAGGGATGTAAATACATGTGTACATAGAGCACTGTATTGTTTGGTTGTCCAAAATATATGTCTATTCGTACATTCTTGTATTCTAGTTATCATTGAACCTAGTGTGCTTTGGCACTCTTCGAGTGTCTTTTCAAAAGCTAACTCCTTCGAATGCGGTGTTTTTTTTGTGTGTGTGTTTGTGTGAGTGAGTGTGGCAACTTGTTAAGCAGTACCGATTCACCTCAACAGCGTTTTTTCCATAAATAAACACTTGAGTGTTAACCTCTCGTACTCCTACCTAAAGGCACTCAATAAACATAAACATTTTCATAATTACGGAAGGGTTCAACACACCTTTGGTACATTATGAAACGACCGAACTGATCAAAACTTTACTGAGAGAGTTGAAAAAGTATTTAGTGATTTTCCTGCTTGACCTTATGCGCCACCACCGTCGAACTTCACATGTGGACATTGTTGTTAATACGTTTTAATCTGCTATAGCCCATAGATCCCTCTCTTGTACAGTTTTAGAGAAATTGCTCCTGTCACAACTAACTCATGTAATCACTAAACACAGTCTCTAATAGTGAGAGCAAGGATCTCAAAAAGATATCATGTGAAAAAAAAAACGATTATGTGTGTAAGTGAAACCAGTAAAATGTCTCTGGTGAAAGATAAATTGCATATGTTACAAAACCTCTTCAGTTTTCGAGTGTGACAGGAAAGAGAAAATAATATGCATGCAAAGTTTATTAAATAAAAGTATATCCAGGGGAGTACATAAGACTCTCGTTCAATTTCTTCCTGTCATTCGGGATTCGGAGATGACGAAATGGCGTCCAGCTTTCGCATGCATATCTTAAGTATTGCGTTATGTCTATTTCATTTACCCAAGGTATATGGATCCGGAACGTCCCCATGTGATGCATTATCGAGTAGATTTTTGATTTCGCCAGACGACATTTTAGTCAAACAAGATGGGAATGCTGTCTTTATATGCGCTTTGGCGGCATTTGACAATCGCACCCATTCCCTAACCTGGGATGTGTATCAAAATAAAAACGGAAGAGTGACAAATAACTATGAAGCCAATCAGGTGATTGTGTCCAAGTTAACATTTGCGGCTGTCAAGAGAGAGGACTACTTTGTTTCATGTACAGTCACAGTGGAAACCGGTCAAGTTAGATGCCAAGAGACTAAAAGTGCGTGGGCGATCGTCCAATGTTTCCCAAGAAACAATGATATAATTTGTGGCAAGCAGACACCAACTCTGCGACACGAGGGAAATATTGTGATTTTAAAATGCTCAGTGTTTTCTTGTAATCCTCCTGTTGATATGGAATTTACATTTGGGGGTCGTCGTTATATCACTGATGCGGAAACAAGAACAGTAGGAAACTTGAGGGTTCTCACTCAAGAAATTCAAATGACCCATAAAATGCTACAGGACAATATCACATGCGTAGTGACAAGTATGGTTGTGTTTCATAATGAACAGTTGAACTGCTTAATTGATCCTATCAAAATAACCATCCCAACTAATCACTCTAAGAAGAATGGATGGCTGATCGATGAAAATACATCGGAAGTATCTGCTTCCGGTCCATCTTCTAATAATATGACCTTTTTTGTCGAAAAATCTGCGTCAATTTTAACTGAATACCTTACTACTGAATCAACAGAGACGACTAAAATTCATACTGTACAAGTGGATCACAGTTCTTCTTATTTTTCTGACGTGATAAATTTGCATATGTCAAATACGACAGATCCCGAATTGGCCGTCGTAACCACAAACAAATCAAGTGAGCCTAATGGAGAAAGAGACAGTCCAATGAGCATGGTGAATACTTTTGCAATTGTTGTGGCTGTTACAGTGTTTGTTATCTTTCTCATTTCATTTACAGTAGCATCTGTGTTTCTGCTAATCAAAAAGTTATTGTACAAAAACAAATCAGAAAGGAAGAACACAGTCCAGTATCCGAACGACCAAGTTGAGAGTAATCTATCTGAGTTTGAAATCGATGATGATCATGATGATGGTTTGTATGAAATACCTATAGAGGAGTCAGATACAAAGAACCATAGATTTGTGCCAGTGAACATGGTACATGCTAATGAAACTAGTGAGAAAACCACGTGGTATTCAGTTTCTTCTGATAGCAATTTAAACAGCGGAAGTGATACTTTGAGCGTTGAGAGTTCCTTAGAATCAAATTTCAACGAAAGTGAAGGCGAAATTTACACAAGAAATAGGGCGTCGGCCGGAGTATTTTATGATAGCCAAGAGGTGGTACATATTAAGGCTTAAAAGGCATCAGTAAAGAAAACCCCTTTTGCATGAGATCAACGTGAATACAATGACAACGAACCACCATCGCCTGCAATAAACCAGTTCGAAGTTACCACATATCCCAAATGACCCCGAATATCTACAGATCTTCAAATCATGAAGAGGCCCATTTTGTACATTTTGAAATACCGTAATCACTCCTACAGCGATGGAGGTGCTACATAAATAACCTTTGTTTCCTTTTTATAAAGAATACTTTCACCTGTGTATCATGAAGTGCACTGTTTGTGCATAAATGAATAATGATTACATAACTTTCATGAGCACTTGTCCAGTATTTTGTCGCCTTGTATTTCACAATTTGGTCTCCAATGACCTTTATCTGCTCATGCTCAGACTGCAACTATGAACTGGCTTATTCCCCCAAATATCTGCGTTAAAAAATTGGATCTATGTATTAGCTTATTAATCAGTAAGTTTCGAGTTGTTTTGGTAAGTTTTAGCTGAGACAATGGGCTATAGGGAATCTGCCAATTTCGTTGATCAAATGTTATTATTGTGTCGACATTTACAATTTAAAGTTGAAATTGCAAATTCTGTAGAACTTTCCAGGAATCATGAATGTGTCACGCATTTCCTATCTGTGAAATTTAAATGTTAGTATTGTCCTAGTATTCAAATTATGCAAGGAAACCCGTTTACTTTCTAGACTTTACTGTCAGACACTATTGAGTGACTAACTTCTATTTCTCTCTGGTAATAACATACATAACATGAGCTTCAAAGGGTACATGAGCATTTGTCTACATCAATGACCCATTTCTTGTAATGGCCTAACATTAACTGAATGAATCTTTGCGCGGCACAAGAACAAGACGGGTAGAGCATTTCCTGAAATAAGATGAAACTGTGAAAATGCATTTCTTCATTATGTCAATTAGAGTCGAAGGTGTAACTCGTTATGATACAGGGTCAATGATCATATTACGGTCTCAATCTATCTTCCAGAGATATATAATGAGCACGGCTACTCAGTTAGAAAATAATTTGACATATGGATAGACCTTATAGTGGGAGGAGCATTTTATAAGATAATATGAAATCATGAAAATTAATTCTACTCTATGTAAAACATTAGCATACGTATCACCTAATTCATCAAAGTGACGAATTAAAGTCTAGTTAAAATTTAATTTGTTAGTTGTTTGTATGTATGGAGGATTCAAAATTAATGTATATTGAGGAAGGGAAAAAAAAGATTTGGAGACAATAATTAGGTCAAAATGACCATAATGGTACTTCACACTATCCCATTATTGGAGATTGATTCGTACTGTCATAATTGAAATCTTCAACATCTATGCCAACTTGAATTGCAAGATTTTTGCAACCTATAATCGTCACCTGTAAATACATTTCCACGTGTAAGACATGTAGATGTAATAAATGAGCCAAGTTCCATGTATCATGTTTATTAGAGATCTGTATAAACTCTACAATATACGTTTTACAAAAAGGTGTATGATTTGGTGCGCGGTAGATAAAAAAGTGAGTGCCATGATTTTGAAATCTTTCAAAACCTGTCAAAAATTAATTTGACATTTCGTTGTCATTTATTATTTTCATTTCCAACAAAACACTCATATCGTAAAGATTAAATACTATGCAAAATTTATATGAAACACTATTGCATTTGAAAAAAGGGGGGATATAAAAATCAATACTTTTGAAAAGGAAAAGAAAGAATGATTGCAACTGAAACTTGATCTATATTCTATGGAATATAGATCAAGTTTCGTGATCAATTCATGAACTATGCGTAATCATGGCGCAAATATTTTGTGATAAAACATGTCAGTATCTACGGCGTCAATAGCGATGCCATGGGGCGCCCATGATGTTAAGAACTGAACTGATAGCATGCCAGACATGCAGTTGTTAATGGTATTGTTGACCGAGCTGCGACTACGCATGGCACGACTTGGAATGTGGTCCGACCAAAATTCTTGCATGTCTAAAGCAGGCCCGAGTAAAGCCTTGGTCACAACCGACCGTGCGTGGTTTTAGTCCGTACGGTTTTTGGGGAGGCCACGGCCGCCAAGTTTGTCTGAAAACGTAGGGAGGGAGTGGCAAAGGCAGGGAGGGAGTACAGGCAACGCACGTCACACACACGGTGTAAGTACGTGGCCCGCGCACGCCATGACTGGCCGTGAGCGGTTGCGTGCATTGTACGTTGCGCACGTGGTAAGTGCGTTGTACGTGCTTACAACGTACGGTTTCCGTGAATTTGCCACGTTATCGTACAGAGGCCGTACTTACACGTGCTGCTCACATACGGTGTCCTTACTCACTCGCACGTTGTAAGTGCGTGCACGTGCGATGAACTCGGTGAGTTTTTCCGCCCGATGTCGGGGTATATACAGTGCGTCCCAGAAAAAACGAAACCGAGAATTATCGATGTTCTATCATAACTTAATCACAACTATAATTAATGAATGATACATATTTGGAAAGCTTAGAGTCTCCTCTTTCATGTGATGTTACTCAGATGATGCATATTTCCCGCATGAGTGATTAAAAGCAATTTGAAGGAAGGAAACCAAAAAGACATTTGGCGGGCGGTATCTGAATTTCGAAGAAAAATTCACATTTCTAGAAAGTTGAGTTTCTGCCCTTTCATATGACACCTCAATCAGGAAAAATGAGCGAGGAATGACAAAGTTCTGTTTGTTTAAAGTAGTGCTTGCATTTCCATAATTTTATTAAACGAATTCGTTTTCACTGGCTGCCTGCCGTATCAATAAACGAAATTAACAAAAGACTTAACTCCGTTTCGTTGACAATCAGCCGTAGACGAGAGTCTTCATGCATGGCTGATTGTCAACGAAACGGAGTTAAGTCTTTTGTCAAATCTGCTTTTTGCTACGGCAGGCACCCAGTGAAAACGAATTCGTTTGTTAAAATTATGAAAATGTAAGGGCTACTTTAAACAAACAGAACTTTGTCATTCCTCGCTCATTTTTCCTGATTGAGGTGTCATATGAAAGGGCAGAAACTCAACTTTCTAGAAATGTGAATTATTCTTCGAAATTCAGATACCGCCCGCCAAATGTCTTTTTGGTTTCCTTCCTTCAAATTGCTTTTAATCACTCATGCGTGGAATATGCATCATCTGAGTAGCATCAACTGAAAGAGGAGACTCTAAGCTTTCCAAATATGTATCATTCATTAATTATGGTTGTGATTAAGTTATGATAAAACATCGATACTTCTCGGTTTCGTTTTTCTGGGACGCACTGTATAAGACGACATTCCGATGTTCTTCAGAAGTTCCAGCTGCTACTGCCTCAAGATGCCGCCCGTTCCACCGCAGAGACTATATACTGCATAAATCAGTGCGCACAACGTGCGTTTTAAGTGCGGAGCACGTGCTTACTCGGTACGGTCCACGTGAGTTCTGCGTGCTCATTGGACAGTTGAACTGGGGAAGTGGCGAGTAAGCACGGACCACGCACCTATCACATGCGCAGCACGCACGTGCTAAGTGCGCCCTGCGTAGAGCAAGTGACCGTGGGAAACAAATTTAAAAGACGCACGGAGTCAGCGCGTTGTGTGCTCGTTGGCAGTACCGGGCACGCACGTCACACGCACTGGGGATGAATCGGTAGCCCGACCGCAGCCCGAACGCAGCGAAAGTTCCTCGTGCACTAAAAGTGCTACGGTGTGTCTGCGTGCTCCCAAATCCGTACGGAGGCGGTACTCACCACGTACGGATACCCAATTTTTGCCCACGTTTTTGCACGTAGACAGCACGCACTTGCAAGTACGGCGGGTTGTGACCACTGCATTAGTAAGTGTTGCATGCATTATTAGCAGATAGACCCTTATGCATTAAGTATGACAAATGTTACCAATTTGCAAACAAGACGATATTTAAACCAAGTAGTCATCGCATAATAAATCATAAATCTGCACGTAACATATTATTGTTTTGCTTCTTTATTTTAGCTAATGCATATACAGATGAGAATGAGAGCATATAGTCTGTCAAAAGCAGAGTAGGGTGAGCGTTTATCACAAAACAATAGGCCTACTACATGACATCCGACTTTGTTGATAACCAGGGGCGGCGATCCCGGGGGGGGGGGACGGGGGGGACACGTCCCCCCTCGATTTTTGTAGGGGGTGGGGGGGGGGATCGTCCCCCCCCGGAAAATTTGAAAAAAGTACACAAAAATAATGTACAGCAAATACTGACTAAAGACTGCAACACACTATTAGGCTTTGGAGGGCCCAAGAGTGCTGCGTTTAGACAAATAGAAAATGCAAAAATCTTCTGGCTCGGGAGCTATGCTCCCATCGCATAATATCCTTCAAAATGTACAATTAAAAATTGTAGAAAAGTGAAGTGTGAAACAGGTATTTTGTTTGTTTTCATACTATAGTTTTTGCTAAGGAATATAATTTACCTTGACCCCCTCTCGTTCACTATGGCTCACTCACTCGTGCTTTGGGCAGTCCCCCCCCCCCCCCCCCCCCCCGATAAAAATTCAAACGTGGTTTATTTCTAATTCGATACCAGTTACTAATTTACAATTGTTACTGAAATGGCATGATTTTCCCCAAGCTTCCGGGGGCTCTGTCCCCTGTACCTCACTAAGGGCCCTAAGGCTTGTCCCTGGTTACTCAGCTGACCATAATTAATTCCTAAAACACCCTGAGCTTCCGGGGGCTCCGCCCCCTGGACCCCACCAGGGCCCTATATGGGCCTCTGGGTGGTCATCTGACCATATTCAAAAGCCTAAAACCCTGAGCTTACTGGGGCTCCGCCCCCCTAAACCCCACCAAGGGCCCTATAAGGCGGCCCCTGGAATGCTCATCTGATCGTAATTAAATGCCTAAAACCGCTGAGCTTCTGGGGGCTTCGCCCCCTGGACCCCAGTACGATTAGTGACCTGCATGCAAGTGTCACAAATAAGGTATCAAAATATGCTCATCTGACCCTTATTAAATGCCTAAAAACTCTGAGCTTCACGCCAAAGTTACACCCAACTTAATTGCTTTGCTCTATCTGATCGCAAATACTTTACCCCCCCCCCCCCTCCAACTTTGAAAAAACGGTTCCGCGGGGCCTGCATGTAACATGTAAGAGCGATGATGATGCGGATTTTTTTCTCCCTCCCCCAAAAAAAACGTTTTGGCTCATTACGTCACTCCTCCCTCGTTCCTCGCATTTCGTCTCCCCGGTCATGAAAAGAAATCGCCGCCCCTGTTGATAACTATCACAAGAAATATAAAACGCAGCAGGAATGGATGAAGAGGACATTAAGTGTGATTGAGATACGAAACTGAAATGCGCATGCAGTTTCGTTATGATGCATGATTTGAAGTGTTCTAGAATGTTTAATCTTACGAAGAGAGGATGGGTTAAATTCCACAAACGAGGAGTAATGTGTGAAAAGGCATCTTTCCATATCCCTTGGAATGGGTTCTCAGAAAATCACCACCTGGACAATCACCCCCTTGGACACCCCCCCCCCCCCCCCGCCGTTGTATTCACCCCCCCCCCCTTCCCGATGACAATCACCCCCCTGGAAATTACCCCGAAGGAAAATAACCCACCGTGGACAATTCCCCCACCCCACCGAGGGAAATTGAATATCCAATTCTAACTTCTTAGAACGTCCTTTTATTATGTATTCTCATGATAATCTTTGTTTCCCTCAATCAGATCATGTAAACCCCCAGAATAAAAACAAGCTTAAGACATTTTAAGAATCTTTAAAATTGGAGCTTATTTCTAAGTCTGTTAAGAGCCACAGGAACGTTAACTTTATTTTAAAGCATATGGGTTGACGCCCTTCTGGCTCCGAATAATGTGAATAGCTTCCTAGAAATTACCAATTTAGCATTTCAAAAGAAAACATTAACATCAAAACGTATTAATATGAAAAACTAAAATACAGGGAAATTTCTATAAAAGATAAGAGCTTTGTAATCATATGGAAGCATCATCAGTTCTCCTAAATGTGTTTTCTTTATCCTTCTCGATTTTTTTGCAAAATGCACACAAATCACATTTTTGACAGTAAGGCATATCCGAGATATCTCGTTTTTGTTCTCTATATAACTCACTCCATATACAATTTCGTTCTTTTTCAGTCAAAGAAATTTCTTTTATTGGTTTTATTTCCACACACATTAAACCATTTATAGTTATTTACATAACCATAAATATCCTATTATATGTGGAGTAATGTATGTTTCCTCCTTATCCATATGTTGACGCCTTCGCGTTTATGAATTTGTTATTGCATTCATATATTTAAACAAACAGAACTTTGATTTAGATCAATTGCAATCTATATATGAAAAAGTCACCAGGTACTACCTGACACGGCAATTTTTCTTTATATGTTTACTAGGTTATCTAAAGTAGATGGCACTATGAACCACTTCATGATGTTTTCAAACAAGAAATATAAAGTACCTTAAAATTTCTTCAAACTACATGTATCAGGGTGATTAAACAAATATTTTCGAAAGGATAGGTGATAAACCATCATTATAGGAGAAGATCACATCATCCCTTTTTTAATCTTTAGTCTCAATCCTTTAGATTTGAATCTGCATTTTATCAAAATTATGTTTACTCAGAAATATTGATAACGCTATTTTCGTCCCACAATTTTTTTATTTTATGCACTTATTTGTTTGTATAATTAATTTTTTAATGGGGCATAAACGAATAAAAAAACTTAAATATTAGTCTTCCACAGTTTTTATTAAATACAAGTTTTGTCCTTAATGTTGGGTTTACCTTCTTTTTTTTTTACTCCCCCCCCCCCCTCTCCCCTCCCCCCCTCTCCCCTCCCCCCTTCTCTCTCTCTCTCTCTCTCTCTTCTCAATATAATTAGTCCCTAGGATGTGATTGAGTATTAGTATGATTCAACGTGCGTTTGGGGAAACAATTTGATGGTGGAGGTTCTATTTTTGTACTTTAATATATTCCTGACTCATTTTCTTCCGGTTTGCTCTGATCATTTTCATTGATATTACCTTTTGATCCTATTCAAAGCGAACCACAAAGATTCATATAGATTTTCTTCTATAGCTTCAACTCGAACTAATAGGCATAGCACCTTTGTTCCCTTTAATGACCTAAGTTCGCATACTCCTTATATAGAAAGGCATGATAAATAACATAACAAAACTAGATTTACAAGGGTCATCATATTACCTGCCAACATCTCAAAAGCTTAAGGGTACTCGAATAAGAAATAAATCCACGATTTTATGAAGGCTGGAAAATACAAGACCACAAAGGAAAACAATCGAACTGGTGATAAATTGACTAGATTCATGTTTATGAGAGATGATATTAATCTTATACCACGCGATCTTAAGCAGTGGAGATGCAATCAAAAGTATACTCCTGCAAATCGGTTCTACTTACCCCCCCCCCCCCCCCTCCCCTGAAAAAGAAATATGTTCCAGAATTATTATCCCAAAATGTAAATCTAGTCCTTTACACAACTTTCTCTTCTCTTCTATTAAACAGAAATCACTGCAGGTGATATCATTTAAAATTTCCTTGTAACAGCGAGCAAAGGAAGTTCCCTCCTTTTATTTTGATATACTAGTACGTAATATAGGCAATATATAGACCTTATATCCATGGAGTGCTCCTGATATACCTTGTTCTCGCAGCACCCCCCCCCCCCCCCCCCCACCGCCCTAACCCCGACCACCACCACCACCAAGAGCAACAACGACACCACATTGACAATTGTTACAGTATGGTTTGTTAAATAATCAAATCATACAGCAAGGCAAAGGATAAATAATTAAAAAAATTGTCACAATGGCTGGCAATTGCCAGGAGACTCTACCGTCCAGTAAATGCAACCCATATAATTTACTGATACCCGATTAAAAGGAGGGTATTTCAGCTTGTTACTGGATATAAGGGTTTTATATACTGATCCGTTTCTCTTTGATTTTTTTGTTTTTACAGAGTTTGAAAATAACGGAAACGCAATCTTTATTTTTCTTAACGCATAATCAATATGAATTTA